>CM053028.1:215948688-215983563 GCA_028564925.1 Lithobates sylvaticus
TGCTAAAATTCGAAACGTGTTGGTCTAATATTTTCTTCATCAAACCAAATGTGTTGACTGATCTAATGGTTATCTGTTATGTTAACTATATCTCTTCTTATATTGTATTTTGTTATGGAACATATTTTTAACCTTTTTCAATAAAATATATATTTTTTTATATACTATTGAAGTGATTAATGCCCTAAAAAGTCCCACGTAGAGGGTTCTTTTTGTTTGGGTCATAAACTAGGAATGTGGGCTTCTCACTTTTTCCTTTTAACAACAGAATTTATTAAAGGAGTTTTAAAGACAAAAGTTTTTTTTTTTTTTTGTTATCTTAATGCATTCTATGCGTGTGTAGCAGCCTCCTCAGCACCCCCTAATTACTTACCTGAGCCCCTTCTCTCTTCAGCAATGTCCACGAGTATCATAGCCATCCGTCACTCTCCTCCTGATTGGCTGAGACACAGCAGTGGTGCCATTGGCTCCCACAGCTGTCAATCAAAGCCAGTTAGCCAATCAGGGGTGAGAAGGGTGGGGCTGAGTCAGATCTCTGTGTCTGAATGGAAACACAGAGCTGTGACTCGGCTCGGGTGCCCCCATAGCAAGCTGCTTGCTGTGGGGGTCATTTGACAGGAAGGGGGGGGGGGGCAGGAGCATCGAAGATGGACCCAAGAAGAGGAGGATCTGGGCTGCTCTGTGCAAAACCAACTGCACAGAGGAGGTAAGTATAACATGTTTGTTTTTTAGAACAAGACTTTACATTCACTTTAAATTGAGTTTGTATGTAAGTTGAAACAGGTAAGTGTACAGTGCCTTGAAAAAGTATTCATACCCCTTGACATTTTCTACATTTTGTCATGTTACAACCAAAAACGTAAATGTATTTTATTGGGATGTTATGATAGATGTTGTGATAGACCAACACAAAGTGGCACAAAATTGTGAAGTGGGAGGAAAATGATAAATGGTTTTCATTTTTTACAAATAAATAAATATTTGAAAAGTGTGGCGTGCATTTATATTTAGCCCCCCTGAGTCAATACTTTGTAGAATCACCTTTTTGCTGCAATTACAGCTGCAAGTCTTTCGGAGGATCTACCAGCTTTGCACATCTAGAGAGTGATATTATTGCCCATTTTTTCTTTGCAAAATAGCTCAAACTATGTCAGATTGGATGGAGAGCTTCTGTGAACAGCAATTTAAAAGTCTTGCCACAGATTCTCAATTGGATTTAGGTCTGGACTTTGACTGGACCATTCTAACACATAAATATGCTTTGATCTAAACCATTCCATTATAGCTCTGGCTTTATGCTTAGGGTCGTTGTCCTGCTGGAAGGTGAACCTCCGCCCCAGTCTCAAGTCTTTTGCAGACTTGAACAGGTTTTCTTCTAAGATTGCCTGTATTTGGCTCCATCCATCTTCCTATCAACTCTGACCAGCTTCCCTTTCCCTGCTGAAGAAAAGCATCCCAACAACATGATGCTGCCACCACCATGTTTCACGGTAGGGATGGTGTGTTCAGGGTAATGTGCAGTATTAGTTTTCTGCCACACATACTGCTTTGGGGTTTGCTGCAATTCAGTGGTGCTGGAAAGGTGCACTGTGGGTGCCATTTAGGTGCATTATTGCAACGTTCTGATGTGAATTGCCCTTAAGCTGGCCATAGTTGGTGTGGATTTTCTTTCCTGCAACCACTGTGATGAGTGGGGAATCCTTCCTGTGGAGCCATTGTGTTCTTCTGGTGGTGGTGGGGGGGGGGGGGGCCGGAAGAACATACAGTACATACAGTGAATGTTGCTGGCGGCTATAGCTGCTGGCAATAATTGTATGAATAGTTTAACAGGCTGGTTGTACCTCTCCCTGCCGGCGCCAGGGAGGGGGGAAAAGGAGAGAATGGAGGGTTTGGGCAACTGCATCGCTGGATCGTGGGACAGGCAAGTGTGTGTTTATTAAAAGTCAGCAGATACACTTTTATTATATATATATATATATATATATATATATATATATATATATATATATATATATATATATATATATATATAATATATTATTATTATTGTTTTTAAATGCTTCTAAACGCAAATGCGGCATGCAAACACGGTAAAACGGATGTTTTAAACGTGGGTTACTATCTGTCAAGTTAAATCGTTCAGGAGAGGTTGTAAAAAATGTCCCGTGTACATTAAGCCTTATGCCGCGTACACACGAAGGGACTATCCCGCGGGATTATCCGCTGGACCGAAGTCCAGCGGATAATCCCCTCGTGTGTGGGCGCCGGCGGACTTTTTTTGGCCAAAGTACGGCGGACTAAAGTTTCAGGTTTTGTTCTCAAATTATCCGCTGGACTTGGCAGTCCAGCGGATAATCCGGTCGTGTGTAGTATGGTCCGGCGTACCAAAAAGGACGCATGCTCAGTAGCTATTATGTCACGGACTCGCTCGGTCTGGTAAAACTAGCCTTCGTTTTGAAGCTCGCACAATCGTCACGCTGCTGAATTTTTTTTATTTTTTTTTTTTTTCTGACAGCGGGATTTGTATGTTATCGTACTTGAAGAATGATTTTGCCTTGCTGCTTGTATATTCACGCAGAGTACTCCCGAACGTTTTTTCTTCAGCATTCTTTAGTGAAGTTATATATTTTTGTATATATATATATATATATATATAGATATAGATATAGATATAGATATAGATATCCAAATCACCAAATGAAAAATATATCTATATTTCTCAATAAGCCCAAAAAAATATATATCGATATCTACATATATATATATATATATATATATATATATATATATATATATATATTAATATATATAGATATATAGATCTATACGTGTATAAAAAAAAAAATATATATATATATATATATATATATATATATATATATTATATATGTAAATATATCTCTATATAGATATTTTTTATTATTTGTTTGTTATCAAAAGGATTAGTTATTACACATGATACAATTGTGGAGTCAGCAGAGCTTGCCCTTAATTCAGATCTTAACCCTCACCTTTCCAGCGACTGCACTTGCAGTTCCATTGAAGTTGCACTTTACACTTGTATTGTCAAATGAATGTTTAGACATGTACCTGCCTACTCCTAAAGAAACTATGTTTTTGAATAACAAGCACGTATATCATTATTTGATGAAAATTAAATGACCATTTATTCTGGTTAAAACAAACAAGGCAAAACAAAATAGGAAGGCAACACTGGAGCCACTTGTAGATTTTGTGAAGACTTTTTGCCCCAACGGCAGACACCAAGTTTGTGAAGCCAAAAATTAAGCTTGGGCACATTTCATACAATATAGGGAGCACAAGAAGATTGACCAGGAATCAGACAGACAGAAGACAGACCAGGAACAGCAGCAGATGACATCTATGTCCCCAAGCTGTGGCACTACAACAGCCAGGCAATCACTTCCGACTCTTCCCACCACGCTGCCCTGCACTCTTCCCTGCAGTCTTCCCTGCACGCTTCCTTGGAGGCTGACTTGTGGTAGGAGGAGGAGTAGGAGGAGGAGGAGGAGGAGGAGGAGGAGGAGAAGGAAGACGAGGAGGAGGAGGAGGAGGAGGAGAAGTTGGTGTCGGGCCTTCATGGGTCAGGCGGGTGGATTCTCGTAATTCACCCCTCAAACCCCCCCTAATTGCCTCAGAAATGAGGCCCTCACACAGGTGCCGTTGGCCCCTCTCCATTTCCAGCAACCTGCTGGACACGTAGCTGGCATAGGCCTCTTCTGGAAGGGGGGGTTTGTCGAGAATCGCACTCGCCTTCCGAATCAGTTGCAGTGATTCCTCCTCAACAATGGTCATCCTCCTGGGCCTTCTTGGGGGTAAGGGCAGGGGTGGAGGTAGACTTCTTAATTGGGTCTGGCTGTCACTCTGGCTCGTGCTGGGCCCAGCCACCTCCTGGCTCTCGCTGGTCATGTCCTCCTCCTCCTCCATACCACTTGTCCCGGCATCATCCTGGGTCAGCTCATCCTGTGTGCAAATAAAAACAAAAATCAAACACCTGTTTTGTGGTTTCTGGCCTCCTCAATCATCCAATTGTAAACTTAGGAACGAGCATCTAAATTTTCCAAAAGATCCAAAAGGCTATCATTTGGACCCCTGCATTTTCCAAGCAGATCACCAATGTTGTCTAACGCTTTTTTTTGCCACTACTGGATGTATGTATACACTATATATGTATCGATATGTTGCACCAACACTTTTTAGAAGTGTGCATAATTTTTGTCAGTTTTTTTTCACAATTCTGAGTTCAGGGTGTTAATTGTTTCACATTTTAACGTTTACAGCATTAATATTCACACAATCACAATTTAGGCTACTAAATATATACCTGGCTCCAGCTGGGCGCATCAGCCTGCTCCAAGGTGGAGGGGTCTTCTCCTTCCGTGGAAGCCTCAGCTGGGGTGGAGGGAAGAGTGGAGGGAAGAGTGGAGGGAAGGGTGGAGGGAAGAGTCGACAGTGATTGCCTGGGTTCCATCTGGTCACCTATAAAAGTCAGTTGGTTGTAGTACCACAGCTTGGGTACATAAACATTCTCTGCTGCTGCTCCTGATCTGACTGATTCCTCAATCTTCTTGCGCTCCCGCTTGTACATGTGCCTTAAACTTGCAATTCTGGCTTCCACAAACTTGGTGTTTGCGTTGGGGACTTTAGTCTTCACAAAAGCCACAAGTGGCCCCAGTGTTGCCTTCCGGACATCCCTATTGCCATATAAAGGGTTCTTGAGCTGCCACAGGTTGGTATTTTTTCTGTACAGGGCAATGAATTCGGACATGAACTGCTGGTCCTTGAATGGATTCAACTGGGGTGATGACATGTTTGTTTCTGTTTTGTTAGTAATGGCAATACAAAAGACCAAAAACACAAATGTTACTTTAAAACGCACAACCAGTTTTTCTTAACAAACATTACACAACACACCCACACACAGGCAGCAACCCCTACACACAGGCAGCAACACATCCACACAGGCAGCAACCCTACACACAGGCAGCAACACCTCCACACAGGCAGCAACACCTCCACACAGGCAGCAACACATACACACACACAGGCAGCAACCCCTACACACAGGCAGCAACCCCTACACACAGGCAGCAACACATCCACACAGGCAGCAACCCCTACACACAGGCAGCAACACATACACACAGGCAGCAACCCCTACACACAGGCAGCAACCCCTACACACAGGCAGCAACACACACATATCCTTAAAAAATGCTGGCCCAAAACCCAAAAAAAAAAACACAGTAATGCATCCTAGAAAACACTAACCTTCGTACAGAGCGCTCGCTACTTCCGTTCGGGAACACGTGGGCCCCTCAAACAGCCTTATATACACTACGCACGCGTCGAAGTCCGCCTGCGTCCTCCGCGTCGCCCGCCCATGACGTTCCTCATGACGAGTATTCCCCGCCCCGCTTCCCCTCGTTGCATTGTTGGTGAATTAATTCATGAATATGGCGGACACATTCTCAGCCAGTAGCGCGGAGGAAAGCCAAGAAGCCAACACATCTGCATCCAGCAGCAGATATAAGGCCACCAATGTGGCCTTTGAAGAGATGGTGGAGATGGTGGACATCCTCCAAAGGGAAGATTACGACGGGGAAAATGGCCCGTACCCTCGACCCAACTTGCGCAAGGACAAGATTCTCACTACAATCGTCAGCACCCTGGAGCAGAAATTCGGCGTACGAAGGGGCAAGGATCAACTGCGCAAGCGATGGTCCGACATCAAATCCAGGGAGCACGATCAGTATAGGAGAATTCGAAAAGCCATCAAAAAAAGTAAGTCAAGCACGTGCGCTACTATGGTTATACTTGATATGTCTAATCTTGCGCAGATGTAATTACCATTCGTACGTGAAACTTGCGCAGATTTAATTACCATTCGTCCGTGAAACTTGCGCAGATTTAATTACCATTCGTCCGTGAAACTTGCGCAGATGTAATTACCATTCGTCCGTGAAACTTGCGCAGATGTTATTACCATTCGTACCTGAAACTTGCGCAGATGTAATTACCATTCGTACGTGAAACTTGCGCAGATTTAATTACCATTCGTCCGTGAAACTTGCGCAGATTTAATTACCATTCGTCCGTGAAACTTGCGCAGATGTAATTACCATTCGTCCGTGAAACTTGCGCAGATGTTATTACCATTCGTCCGTGAAACTTGCGCAGATTTAATTACCATTCGTCCGTGAAACTTGCGCAGATGTAATTACCATTCGTACCGTGAAACTTGCGCAGATGTAATTACCATTCGTACCGTGAAACTTGCGCAGATTTAATTACCATTCGTCCGTGAAACTTGCGCAGATTTAATTACCATTCGTCCGTGAAACTTGCGCAGATTTAATTACCATTCGTCCGTGAAACTTGCGCAGATGTAATTACCATTCGTACGTGAAACTTGCGCAGATGTAATTACCATTCGTACCTGAAACTTGCGCAGATGTAATTACCATTCGTACCTGAAACTTGCGCAGATTTAATTACCATTCGTACGTGAAACTTGCGCAGATTTAATTACCATTCGTCCGTGAAACTTGCGCAGATGTAATTACCATTCGTACGTGAAACTTGCGCAGATGTAATTACCATTCGTACCTGAAACTTGCGCAGATGTAATTACCATTCGTCCGTGAAACTTGCGCAGATTTAATTACCATTCGTCCGTGAAACTTGCGCAGATGTTATTACCATTCGTACCTGAAACTTGCGCAGATGTAATTACCATTCGTACCTGAAACTTGCGCATATTTGATGAAAGTTCCGTTTGTCTTCATAACGTTTATTGAGTTTACCTGGCTTTGGGTTGTTGGAGTTGTAAGGTTGTTTATTATTGTCACTATCTATACAATTACTGCTGTAGTAAGGGTTTTAGGGGTAACTTACACAGGGACTCCAGAGGCTGTTTTGGGGGGGGGGGGGGGATAAATATGTTAAGCAGGGTGTCATGCTCACAATTCCCAAAAAATGCTCATCATCTCTAAATACTGTAGGTGGTGACTTTTCAAAGAAGTACACTCACCTGTCCCTTGGATGGTGCAGCTACAATCTCTGATCTTGCAATCATGAAATTAATGTTTGCGGCTTCACTTCCCGGGTCACTATTGGGCATGCGCCAGTTGCGCAATGCAATAGGACTGGTCCGCGCGAGCTCGGGGACCCCTGTGTGTCCCAGCAGACAGCACGGTGGGACGGGATGTGGCGTATACTTCTGTGGGAGTCTAGGGCCGGATGTGTGTGCAAATACCTGCCTTACACAGGTATCTGCAACCCCTCCCCCCTAAAAGGTTCAAAATAAGACACCACAGGGGTGCAGGGATCCAATGAGCGGAAGTTCAAATTTAGGGTTGAAGGGCGGTTTAAGTATTGGAGTTTCATTAGATAGACATTTCAATTCTGTCTTCAAGTAGGATCTTCTAACAAACTGCTAATAATTGGCAAGACTTTTAAACAATGTTTACTAATCCTATTTTGGCACTCAAATATCAGTGTGATTCAAAAGTGTACCTTTTTGTGTTCCATTACCATAGGGGGCAAAAGACTCAGACGTCAGTCCGAACCTACGAGGACCTCCCGGCATCACCAGACTAATTGGGCAGTTAGCCCAAGCCCGCGCGTGGATGTGGCGGAACAGGTCGTTGAAGTCGATCAAATCTGCACCCCACCAAGTGAGTGTCTCAGAACACAGATTGAGGTAATAAATTAAGGTCTGCATGTTTTTGACACTTTTTTTCTTGTGTTTTATCTACCCAACTTTTAGGTGATGCTGATCTGTTTGTGGAAGGACAAGCTGCGGAGCCATTTTCCACTGACAGTGCCCACAGGCTTATTGGCCAGATCATGGCCTGGAATCTGCAGCTGGAAAATATGCAGAAGGAGATGGCCACCATGCAGCAGGGAATGAAGGACATGATTGATGTTTTGGGGAGAATCTAAAGACCCCTTTTACATTTCTTAACATCAATCATGTCCTTCATTCCCCTTTTGATGCGCTGTTTAACTAATTTTAGAGGCCAAATTTTTAATATGCACACGGTATGTCAACATGTGCTATGTGCCATCAGGCGATCTCAATGGACGCATTTGGTGTTTGCAACCCCTAATGCTAGTAGGTGAGAGGGAAGGGGTTTCACACACAAAACACGTCCATTGATTCCCCATGATGGAACATAGCACATGTTGACATTACCCATTTTCCAGTTAAATTAGTGTGCATATTCAAAATTTGGCTTCTTCTGTTCATGGGTTACCTGTTGAACTTTGTAAGTTCTGGACTTTTACATTGTGTAAATAATTTCAAATGCTAAGCCTAAATTTTTTAACAATTTTAAACATGTTTTTATGTTTGTTTTAAAAAATCAATCCCAAAAAAAATATGTTGTGAGAAAAACACCAAAAAAATGTCAAAAAGATAACATAAAAAAAAAAAAAAATAAATCTGGTTCAAAAAAAAAAAAAAAAAAACAAAAATACCAAAACAACAAAAAAAAAAAAAAAAAAAAAAAATAATAAAACAAAAGTTTTGGATGTGCACTATAATAAAAAAAAAAATAATGTTTGCACAAATTCAAAAATGTGTGGCTTCTTCTTTTTAAATACTACCAGTTTGACAAAAACATGTTGTGGTTCATTGACAAAGGGGCTTATTTACTAAACGCTAAACAAGTTTGCCACTATTAAGATGTGCACTAGGACAACATATAAAACAGGCCAAATTAAAAGCAAAACAATACGAAACTACCAATATTTCAAACATAAATAACTGTATTTATTCTTTGTAAATCAAAAAGATGGTTTAAGGGTCTGCTGCCATTTCAATGGCCCCCCTACCATTAAAATACTGTAAATAAAGGTCCCGCACTTGCTGGGCTGATTGTGGTGCGGAACCAAGAGGGCGATTATCCAGCCCTGTCATGTTGCCTTCCACTCCGGCCTCAGGGCCAATTGGTAAGGAGTATGTTCCTGAATGTTTCCGTAAATAATTGTGCATGACACAGCATGCAAGAATGATAGTATTGAGTTTGTACTCTGCCAGATGTAGGGATGTAAGGAGCAATCTGAAACGGTTGGCCATAATACCAAATTCATTTTCCACCACCCTTCTTGCTCTGGCCAACCGATAATTAAAAATCCTCCTCTCAGGGGTGAGGGATCGTTGGGGAAATGGCCTCATCAGATGGTCACCCAGACCGAACGCCTCGTCGGCAATGAAGACGAAGGGGAGTCCCTCCACATTATCTTCATCTGGTGGCAGCTCCAGCCCACCAGTTTGGAGACGATGACCGAACTCCGTGTGGTTGAAGACTCCTCCGTCCGACATCCGGCCGTTTTTCCCCACATCCACATACAGAAAGTCATATTGTGCCGACACCACCGCCATCAACACGATACTATGGAACCCCTTATAATTCCAATAGTATGACCCCGAATGGGGTGGGGGCACAATTCGCACGTGTTTGCCGTCAATCGCCCCTCCGCAGTTGGGAAAGTCCCAACGGGCAGCAAACTGGGAAGCCACAGTCTGCCATTCCTGTGGCGTGGAGGGACACTGTGAAGTCAAACAGAAAGATACAATTTAAATTATAAACCAGGCAAAACACCAAACTAAATGCAACAAATTAACAAACAATTTGGAAGAACATATGTATTTATTTAGTAAATCCTTGAAATAAAGCCAAAAGATTAAGGATAAAAGGGACAAATCTCTGATTGATGACCCCTCTGATGGACCAGAGAAGATAATAATGGGGATGTGGGTGGGGAGTAAATAATTGTAAGGTCACACAATACACATGCAATTAATTAAAGGTGTGTGTGGGGGGGGGATAATTACAAGCTGACCAAAACCACATGATATTAATTATCAGGGGGTGTGGGGGGGGGGATAATTACAAGCTGACCAAAACCACATGCTATTAATTATCAGGGGGTGTGGGGGGGGGGGATAATTACAAGCTGACCAAAACCACATGCTATTAATTATCAGGGGTGGGGGGGGGTGGGGGGGGGATAATTACAAGCTGACCAAAACCACATGATATTAATTATCAGGGGGTGTGGGGGGGGGGATAATTACAAGCTGACCAAAACCACATGCAATCAATTTAAAATTGAGGGTCAAGGGGGGTGAAAGGGGGGGTGAGTAAAGCTGTACAATGGAGCTGGTAATATACATTTTTAACCAAAGAAAGTGACTAGGCTAGGGGTGTTTAGGGGGCCAAGCTTCCATGCTGGGGAGGTTGGTGCAAGCAAATATGCATGTGACCCACTAAATAATACATTCTTAAAACTATTTCGATAAGTCAACCATAAAATACTAGACAAAAAAACAAAATCCAAAAATAAAAGGAATAGGGGACATTCATAGAATAGTCCTATCATGGTAATTAGCTAATGATGACATTGATGCACTACATTAACAAACATACAAGACATAGGTAATTTTAAAAGAGAAGACTTACCTTAATGTATTCCTCCTGCAGGACGTGGATAATGGCAGAACAGGTCTCTGGAATAATGAGCCCCAGAGCCTGGGGGGAGATGCCTGTCGTGAACTTGAGGTCCTGCAAGCTTCTCCCCGTCGCCAAGTAACGCAACGTGGCGACTAGCCTCTGCTCCGCACTGATGGCTTGCCGCATGCAGGTATTCTGCCTGGTAATATAAGGGGACAGCGAAGCCAACAGACGGTGAAAAATGGGGTCCGTCATCCGGAGATAATTCCTGAAATCATCAGGATTATTCTCACGGAGCAAAGGCATATGCGAGAATTGGTCACGCTGGCGCAACCAATTCTTGGTCCATGAACTCCTCCTCACCCTGTTCATGGACCGGGCTCGTGCCAAGGTGTTAACCGCAACACCGAGCCCCTGCACAGCACGAACTCGTTCCCGAGTACGTCCACACTCCATGGCTTCAAAACGGTCGGCTGATCAAACAAACAACTTAACAGAACGCACTGAAGAACAGCAAGGCCTATGAAGAACGACCTGAAAAACAGGAACGAGCGGACCAGAACGGCCTGAGAACAGGTAGGAACTGATCCACACGCACTGAAAGCCAGATACAAACCTCACAAGCACAAACTGAACGGCAGAAGCGAACGAATTAAGCAGAAGTCTGAGAAGCGCGAATCGTCTCTAACCAAACGTCAACTAACACGCGATACACACGAGATTAGCTGACGGGGCCCAAAGGGTGTCGTTTGGGATCTCGAGCTTCCTTTTTCTAGTCCCGTCGTACGTGCGTACGTCATCGCGTGAACCGCCGGACTTTTTGCGTGATCGTGTGTGGTCAAGTCCGTTCGCTTTTTAGTCCAGCGTACCTAGCGGGAAAGTCCAGCGGATTGTCCGCTGGACTTAGGTCCGCCGGGAAAAGTCCGTACGTGTGTACGAGGCATTAAGTGTTGATCGAAATCTACTTCCCTGTGTGTGGCATATTGATCGAATAAGTTGTCAACAAAATAGATTGATTGTTCCTATCAGAATAAATTGGTCGGCAAAGATGCCTGATGATTTATCAAAGCATGTATTGCCAACGTTAGGCTTGCATGTGTACCATGGATATTTATCTTATGTAGAAAAATAAGTCTATGTATTTCTAATTAGAATAGACTCAGTAATCCCTAATCTTTTTGTAAAAAATGACAATACATTACATAATTGTATACATTGTTCTGCTATGTTGTTGGTAAGGTATTATTTGGATTCAGATGACAGGTTGCAACGTGAGCAAAGTCAGTGACCTCAAAGCTGACGCATTTCTTTTCTGCTACTGTTTTTACTATAGAAGCTTCTGGCTGACGACAGATTTGTATCCGTGGAAACAGACTCAGATGAGCGGCAGCTACTTAACCAAATGCTCAATGCTGTTAAAGTGACTCCATCCCTACATGAAGATCTACAGGTGGAGGTTATGAAGGTATGCAGTATATAATGAATTAAAGGATACAAATGCACATGTTGTGTATAGTGACTATTAAAACAACATATCTTTTTTTTTTTATTTGTAAAAATCGGTTTTAATTTTAAAGCGGAACTGCACTGCAAGAAGAGCTGCTTTTTCTTGAACATTCCCATTCTAGTATGTGCAGGCACCTACAATATCGTGTACACTGGGTGTTTAGCCCATGAGACTCCAGTATTTAGGTGTGGACGGAGGGCACCGAAGCGCTGTCCAGCCCCACTGTTGGCAGTCTGTAAACATCTATGAGAAGCTAAAAAAGCTGCTGTATATGCCCAGGGACAAATGTTCAGAACACAGATTGCTTGCTTTCCAGGCATTTTTCTCTGGGTGCATACTGCTCTAAACATTAGTACCCTTTAAAAAGATTTTGGGGAAAAAAAAAAACATTTAGTACCCATCAGTGCACAGTCCAGCTTCAGTAGCTGTCAACAGCAGGGCTGGATGGGTGTGTCTGTGCCTTCTAATTATCAATAGGCAATGCTTTCAAATGCCTTTACAGCTTATAAGTTTAGAGTAAACCATAAATGATGGCCCTGGAATAACTTTTTTGGTGTGTGCAGGGCAGCAGAGTTGCTCTTTGCTTATATATTTTTTATTTTTTTTATTTTTATTTTTTTTAATCTTAATTTTTTTATTTTTTTTTACTTTTTTCTCTATTTAACATTATTGTTATCAACAGGGACTAATAAGCCTCTATGTGATAGCATTGGGCAGATGACAAGTCCTCTTTTTGAGACATTATTACACCCCCTACAGTCTCCCTTGCCCTCCGCTCTAACCGACTGAGCACAGAATTGCAACAGCTGGGATTTTGACAGCTCTGCATAAGATGTGCTCAGAGATGAGTGTTTCAAATTCAGACTGCTGCAGAGCAGATCACGGAACAGATGTTCCCTGATCTCCTCCTCCCGCTCGCCATCCTGACAGTAGCTGTTGTGCTCCTGGGAGGAGTGGAAGAGCTCAGTGAGGGGAAAACAGTGTGTGCCAGTCACGTAAAAGTGATCAGGCGGCTATACAGCCCAGTGCCCACTGATGAGAGTTAAAACAAACTTACAGCTATTACTGCAGCTTTGAGCTTCTTTTAACCCTGTTCCATTTTGAACGCACCAGACACTTTAAAAGAGGCAAACTAGTTAAGGTATGTCTGTGTCTGAGGTCTGCAGCAGAGAGTATAAATAAGTTTTAGGAGGGTAAAGGACAGTAGAATAAGTAGATTTTATAGAAAAATACATGTATTCTTTCAAACTTAACTCATTGTCCCAAGTCTGCATCTATTTCTTGGATTGACATGCTGGTTTAGAGATACGCAATCCTAGAAACCAAATAAATTCTAGTCCCTTTGCAGTTCCTGGCTGTGCTAGACCTGGGTCACACTTCTGCAGGTGGTTCCCGCTGCAGGTCCACACCTGTTCCAGCAGCCGCAACTACTTGCGCAGAAAACGCAGATGTGTGTTTGTGGATGCCATGCCAATTCTATTTTAAATTTAAATGCACTGGAAATCGCAGCAGCTGCTTCCAGCTCTGGGAACCGCACTGCGCTTGCAGTTTCTGTGCGGGCTGCGATTTAAAAAATAGAGCAGGGACCTTTTCACTGTTTTCAGGAGGCACAACAGCCCATTCAATTGCATAGGCTTCCATGCCCCCCAAAAACACAGCATGCAGAGCCGTAGAAGTGTGAACCGGACCTTAAAGTAAAACTATATTCAAAACTTTCTTCCTTTTTTTTTTTTTTTTTTTTTTTTTTTTCATTTTGGATCGAGCGAGGAAGGGGCAGATTTTCTTTTTTTTCATCTTTTGTCTCCCATTGCAGAGATTTCCTTTTCACTTTCTGTCCCATGGCCAAACAGCAAGTGAGAGGAAATCCCTGCAAATTGAAGTGAATTTCTTGGGGACCCCCAGGTCACCAGAACTAGTGCCCCATTGGAAGATTTCCCCTCTATTGCTTTTCTGGGGACAACCAAAAATAAGAGATTTTCTTTTACTTTCACTTCAATGTTCATGGTAAACGGGACAAATAGAGAGAGGAGATCTCCTTAACTGGGTCACAGATAACAATAAAAACTGACAGGTGTTCTAATCCCTATCCACTCTATCCAAAACAAGGAAAAAAGTTTTGCTTTTAGTTATACTTTTAAAAAATGTACTCCCTGCTGTAGACTTTAACCTTGCAGCCAAGGTATGATGTAGCATTGTGGTCACTAAAGGAGAGGGGACTGAAGAAAAGGTTTCTACTGCCTGCAGCAGATTTATGACATCATCTGCTAGGGAAAGCCACCTGGCAGGAGTTCATGGACTACTTTTTAAAGAGGAAGTAAACTTTCATCTTTAAGTTTTGGCTATAAGGCTGCTTTCACACTGGGGCGGTTTGCAGGCGCTATTGCGCTAAAAATAGCGCCTGCAAACCGACCCGAAACAGCTGCTGCTGTGTCTGCAGTGTGAAAGCCCTGAGGGCTTTCACACTGGAGCGGTGCGCTAGCAGGACGGTAAAAAAAGTCCTGCTAGCAGCATCTTTGGAGCGTATACACTGCTCCTACCCATTGAAATCAATGGGACACCGCAGGGATACCGCGGTAATACCGCCGGCAAAGCGCTGCTGCGGCAGCGATTTTGCAGGGGGTTTTAACCCTTTTTCGGCCACTAGCGGGGGTTAAAACCACCCGCTAGCGGATGCATATCGCAGCTAAAATGACAGTAAAGCAGCGCTAAAGTGAAACCAGCCTAAGTGCTTGTAGGCTAAATGGAAGATTTTGTTTGCCTGCAGCATATACATAAATGCTCTGCGAACTGGAGAGACTGGAAATACTGCTTACCTTTCTGATCCTATAATTGAGTTTTAAACAAATGTCTCCTCTTGGAAAGTCAATTGTTAACGTGTACTTAGGAACCAGAATAACCTGTCGGCTCATCTCCATCTGGTGTGCTGAACCTGGGCTGATGTCCTGTTCAACTGTACAGGCTTTCCAGAAAAAAAAGAGAAACTTGAGTCAACTAGAACACTGCCTGTATACTAGTCACTGCAGTCTAGTACTAGAGATTTTTCTATACAAACAGCCAGGAGTATTAAAGTAGATGTATGAATGACATTTAGTTTGCACCAACACTGCATCATAAACCATTGCCTTTTTTTAAAAGAAATGCCTGTTTTCACTTTTGCTGCATCTCAGTCCTTCTGATCTCCTGCAGCCACGTCCTGTTTACAGGCTGTCCTGTGATGACTGTGTGACATTTCTTAGGGACGTTTTCCTGATGGTGACAACAGTGGAACATAATGGTGTAATGTGTTCTAGCATGGTCCCTCGTGGGCCCCAACGGAAGCCCATGTGACAGGCTGATAATGCAGGAGCAAAGTTAGGAGACAGGGACAAAACATTTTGTCACCCTTTTGCCTGAAAAGGGACCTTCATTGCAGCATAACCAGGTGTTCTTCGAAGAAAAAGTGCATATTTCAAATTGAAACTGACAACACGTTAAAGCTGATATGAGATTTTAGTGGTTGGGATTACGTATTCTTAAAATATGCAGGCAATCTGGTGCAAATGGAGATGATGATTTTTTTTTTTTTTCCTTCATACATATACATATATATATAATATAATTTTGCTCTGTACAGAGCAAAAGTAACAGGAGTGTTTAAAGTGTAACTCTAAACACCTGAGATTTGGATAGAGTGGGGAAGGGTAAAAACCTTTCCTACCTGTTGTCCAAGAACGTTCAAGTGTCATTCAACCTAGACTATGAAAAACTCCCATTACATGCTATATAACAGAGTGTTCATACTCTCAAAGCCACTAAAGCATTTGTGTAGAGTGAAATATACCAGTTTGATCCTGCCTTCAGGTGTCCCCACTGCAGCCTGAGATTGTGTAGACCAGCTGGTGTCCTCTACTGAGCATGCTTCAGTTGTAGTTCCCTTTTTTTTAAAGTCTTAATTTCCTCTTTTTTCTTATCTGTGCAGCCCATGGAGTCACATGTGGGCGTATACACAGTGGTAAATGGCACTCCCCTCCCTCTTTTCTCCTTCATGTCCTCCTATTGCTAAACACTATGGGGGTGGGATATAGTATGCTGATTATATTCACTAAGATACTCACAAAAAAGCTTAGGCTACTTTCACACTGAGGCACATTACAGGTGCTATAGCGCTAAAAATGGCGCCTGTAAAGCGCCTCTCCTATCACTCCAATGTGAAAGGCCTCAGGCTTTCACACTGGAGCCGTGCGCTGGCAGGACACTAAAAGTCCTGCAAGCAGCATATTTGAGGCGCTTTAGGAGCGGTGTATACACCGCTTCTAAAGCGCCCCTGCCCATTGAAATCAATGGGCAGCGCCGCTGAAGTGCAGGCAAATATTTTCGGCCATTAGCGGGGGTTAAAAGCGCTGCGAAAATAATGGTAAAGCGATATTAAAAATAGCGCAGCTTTACCGCCGACAGCAGCCCCAGTGTGAATGTGCCCTTAGTTTTAATCTAAATATATTAAATGTAATTGCTAATACATGTAAAGTAAAGAGAGATCCTTGGGTGCAGATGCTGTCTGAACAAAATGAAAGCTAGTGTCTGTCATATTTGACTCTTCCTACCAGTGGCGGCCGGTGCTAATTTTTTTTTGGGGGGGCAGCAAACAGTGCCACCACCAGGCTTCATTTCCCTTCCCCTTCTCTCCCTCCATTGACCATATTTTTTTTTTTACATACATTGGTCTTACATGTCAGCAAGGCATTCCCCTTCCCCTTCCCCTCCCCTCCTGCCCGTGTTCATTGTGGCGGCGGCTTCCCTTTTCCCTGCTCTCCGCCCACAAGTGTGCGTCCCGCTACCGTGGGGATTAGTTGCTCAATCAGGCCTAGTATGCAGATTGCCTCCTCGGCGGCCAATCGCGATGCTTTTGTGTAGTCTATGGGGGGTGAAGTATGCCCGGTGAACTATCTTGAACTGGATCAGGCATATGGGGTCTCATATCTGCTTCCTGATTGGCCAGGAGGAGGATCAGTGTTACAATAGCAAATTAATATTCGCTATTTTAACACACCTGGGTGAGCTCGTAGCGCAATGCTCTGCACCACAAGCCCACCCTATTTTGAAGCCTATTGGAGCCTCTGGCTCTAATCGGGTGCTTCAAAACCCTGCACCCCCACATTGGAATTCATGTATCCTGAAAGGGGACGTATGCATGGATAGACGTGGCTGCCGTGGATAGGTACGGTGGCGCCAATAATGGACGGGCTGCCCCCTGCTGCCTACATTATATTGATGCACAAAAAATACACATTTGATGTAGAGCTGGGAGATTTTCTCCAAAAAAAAAACTGAGGTTTTTTAAAAAGAAACTCGATTCACAATTTTTTTTTTTTTTTTTTTTTTATGGACACCGCATGGGTCATGAGGAGCTGGAAGAAGCCGCGGCCTCGCCTAAAAACTCCTGCCCGCAGCACCTCAGGCCCGGCGCGGTGTCAGCGCTGGTCCTCGTGGAAAAAATCGGTTTGCTTAAATTTTGTATCAATTTGACCTCTCAACTCGATTCAAGATTTAAATCAATTTTTTCCCCAGCCCTAATTTTATGTTCAATAAAGATTTATAGGGAGCTTTAAAATAATTTTTTTTCTATTGATAATTACATTTTTGTTCTTTTTTTTTTTTTTTTTTCGTCAAGTGACTGGCACAGCACCAATCAAGGCTGGCCAGACACAGATTCACATAGAGAGCATACATCAGCAGAGCAATAGAAGCCCCTTCCAAAGTTAAAAAAAAAAAAAAACAATTCAAGTGTCATGATATACAGTGGATATAAAAAGTCTACACACCCCTGTTAAAATGTCAGGTTTCTGTGATGTAAAAAAAATGAGACAAAGATAAATAAATAATTTCAGAACCTTTCACCTTTTTAATATGACCTATACACTGTACAACTCAATTGAACAACAAACTGAAATCTTTTAGGTGAAGAAAGTAAAAATAAAAACCTAAAATATTATGGTTGCGTAAGTGTGCATACCCTTAACCACTTCAGCCCCAGAAGGATTTACCCCCTTCCCGACCAAGCCCTTTTTTGCAATACGGCACTGCGTCGCTTTAACTGAAAATTGCTTGGTCGTGCGTCATTGTACCCAAAAAAAATTGATGTCCTTTTTTCCCACAAAGCACAGGCCTCTTCAGATCACCCCACAGATATTCACTCCGATTCAGGTCTGTGCTCTGGCTGGGCCATTCCAAAACCTTAAAACCTTAATCATCTTCTGGTGAAACTATTCCTTTGTTGATTTGGATGTATGCTTTGGGTTGTTGTCATGCTGAAAGATGAAATTCCTCTTCATGTTCAGCTTTCTAGCAGAAGCCTGACGGTTTTGTGCCAATATTGACTGGTATTTGGAACTGTTCATAATTCCCTCTACCTTGACTAAGGACCCTGTTCCAGCTGAAGAAAAACAGCCCCAAAGCATGATGCTGCCACCACCATGCTTCACTGTTGGTATGGTGTTCTTTTGGTGATGTGCAGTGTTACATAGTTAGTCAGGTTTAAAAAAGACAGTCCATCTAGTTCAACCAAAAAAAAAAAAAAAAAAAACAATCCCAGTGTTTTTGCACCAAACATATCTTTTGGAATTCTGGCCAAAAAGTTCAACCTTGGACTCATCAGACCATAACACATTTTCCCACATCCTTTTGGGAGACTTCAGATGTGTTTTTGCAAAATTTAGCTGGGCCTGGATGTTTTTCTTCATAAGAAAAGGCTTCCACTCATACCCCAAAGCCCAGACATATGAAGAATACCGGGAGATTGTTGTCACATGTACCACACAGCCAGTACTTGCCAGATATTCCTGCAGCTCCTTTAACGTTGCTGTAGACCTCTTGGCAGCCTCCCTGACCATTTTTCTGTCTCGTCTTTTTATCAATTTTGGAGGGACATTCAGTTCTTGGTAATGTCACTGTTGTGTCATATTTTCTCCACTTGATGATGACTGTCTTCACTGTGTTCCATGGTATATCTAATGCCTTGGAAAGTAATTTGTATCCTTCTCCTGACTGATACCTTTTAACAATGAGATCCCTCTGATACTTTGGAAGTTCTGCGGACCATGGCTTTTTCTGTAGGATGCGATTAAGAAAATGTCAGGAAAGACCTACTAGAACAGCTGAACTTTATTTGGGGTTAATCAGAGGCACTTTTAATGATGACAGGTGTGGACTCCTATTCAACGTGAGTTTGAGCCTGGGTTCACACTATTGCGATGCAATGACACTCCCAGATCGGTTTGCAGATCACAGTGCGAATTGTGAAATCAGATAGGAACACCCATGTGATCTGATTCCATGCAGGGGAAAAAAGGTTCCTACACCTTTTTCATGTGAATCCAATGCGAGCTTAGCCATACAACTGCATGGCTGAATACACATTGCGCAGACATCGCATGTGATCGGCACCGCAATGCGGTGCGAATCACATGCAATAGTGTGACCCCAGGCTGAATGTGATTGCTTAATTCTGAACACAGCTACATCTCCACTTATGCAACCACATTATTTTGTTTTTTTATTTTTACTACTAAAAGATTTCAGTGTGGTTTTTCAACAAAGTTGTACAGATTATAGGTCACATTAAAGGTGGAAAAAGTTCTGAAATTATTTATCTTTGTCTCATTTTTTTTTACATCACAGAAACCCGACATTTTAACAGGGGTGTGTAGATTTTTTTTTTTTTTTTTTTTTATCCATTGTATATGATTTATGTGAATGAATTATGGCAAGGAATACTTCTCTGTTTAGTATCACACTAGGCTGGCTATACACTAGTAGATTTTGAAACAAATGTTCATACAAATAATAGGAACGGTCGTATAAAAATTCTTTGTACATTCAATGACTGGACGAATGTCATTCCAAAGTACTTCAAAATTTTGTTTGCTTTTAACATTTCATTTTCAAATGTACAGTGCATTGAAAAAGTATTCATACCCCTTAATATTTTCAAAATGTTTTTTCTTAGGCCCCTTTCACACTGGGGCGTTTTTCGGGCGCTTTATCATTAAAAAAGCACCTGTAAAGCGCTTGAAATAAGCCTCATCCGCAATCCCAATGTGAAAGCCCGGGTGCTTTCACACTGGGGCATTTTAGCATTAAAAAAAGCGCCTGTAAAGCGCTTGAAAGAAGCCTCATCTGCAATCCCAATGTGAAAGCCTGAGTGCTTTCACACTGAGGCGCTGTGCTGGCAGGGCGTCAAAAAAAGTCCTGCAAGCAGCTTCTTTGCAGTGCTTTTGGAGCGGTGAATACACCGCTCCTAAAGCGCCTCTTCCCATTGAATTCAATGGGAAGCGCCTGCAAAACGCCCAAAAAGCACCTGAAAAATGCCCAAAAAGCGCCTTTGGCAACCCTTTATTTGGCCACTAGCAGGGGTTAAAAGCGCTCGAAAAATGCTGGTAAAGCGCTGCTAGTTTAAGTGGCGCTTTACGAGCGTTTTTCGGGCGCTGGCAGTGTGAAAGGGCTCTTAAAGCACTTGGGCTTTCACATTGGGATTGCAGATGAGGCTTCTTTCAAGAGCTTTACAGGCGCTTTTTTTAACGATAAAGCGACTGAAAAACGCCTGAAAAACGCCCCAGTGTGAAAGGGGCCTTAGTGAAAGGGGGCAAGCGGACATCTTGTTACACCCACCAGAGTTTTCCACTACAGAGTTATTTTTAACAGAAAACGGAGCTTATAAGGTGAAATACAGTATTTAGAAATCAGACGGACTGTTTATATGTTGAATTTTAAAAGCAGCGGCAAACCTGCTGATCTCACAGGTTTTCTAATGTGACAGAACACCTCTGCTTTTATAATTAACCACTTCCCGCCCGGTCAATAGCATATTGACGTCCGGGAAGTGGTTTCTTTATCCTGACTGGGCGTCATATGACGTCCTTCAGGATAACAGCCGCCGCGCGCCCGTGGGGGCGCGCATCGCGGCGATCGGTGGAGCGGTGTGTCAGTCTGACACACCGCTACACTGATCTCGGTAAAGAGCCTCCGGCGGAGGCTCTTTACCACATGATCAGCCGTGTCCAATCACGGCTGATCACGATGTACACAGGAAGAGCCGTTGATCGGCTTTTCCTCACTCGCGTCTGATAGACGCGAGTAGAGGAGAGCCGATCGGCGGCTCTCCTGACAGGGGGGGTATGCGCTGATTGTTTATCCCCCCTCAGATGCCCACACTAGACCACTAGGGAAGCCCCCAGGGCCACCAGGGAAGCCCCCAGGACCACCAGGGAAGCCCCCAGCATGTGGATGGCCAGGTACACCCCCCATGGCCATCCACATGTTAAAAAAAATGCAAAAAATATGCCAATCAGTGCCCACAGATGGGCACTGATTGGCACATCATATTTATTTTAAAAAAATGTGTAAAAGGGATGCCCAGCAATGCCACCCATCAGTGTCATCAGTGCCACTCATCAGCGTCCATCAGTGCCACCTATCAGTGCCCATCTGTGCCCATCCATGCCACCTATCAGTTCCACCTATATGTGTGCATCAGTGCCACCCATAAGTGCCCATCAGTGCCACCTGAGTGCCCATCAGTGCCACCTGAGTGCCGCATACCAGTGCCGCATACCAGTGCCCATTATCAGTGCCCATTAGTGCCGCCTTATCAGTGCCCGTCATTGAAGAAGAAAACGCACTTATTTACAAAAAAAATTAACAGTGAGAAAGAAAAACGTGTTTTTTTTTTTTTGCAAAATTTTCGGTCTTTTTTTGTTTGTTGCGCAAAAAATAAAAATCGCAGAGGTGATCAAATACCACCAAAAGAAAGCTCTATTTGTTGGAACAAAATGATAAAAAATTTGTTTGGGTACAGTGTAGCGTGACCACGCAATTGTCATTCAAATTGCGACAGCGCTGAAAGCTGAAAATTGGCTTGGGCGGGAAGGTGTCTAAGTGCCTGGTATTGAAGTGGTTAAACATGTAAACAGTCCGATGGATATCCAAATACTGTATTTCACCATATATGCTCCATTTCCAGTTAAAAATAACTGTGAAATGCAAAACTCTGGTTGGTGTAACAAGATGTTCACTTGCCCCCTTCTCTGTGTATTGTTTCTGTGGAGGAGTGCAGGGTGTAGCAAGATGGCCGCAACGTCACCTACGTTATCAATTCTGACGGGCCGCCTAACCTAACGTAACACCGGCCCTGTCGGATATTGTGACGCTGACTGTCCAGAGATAATATATATATATATATATATATATAGGGCTGTTGCTGATTAAAATTTTCATGTTCGATTTAATCGTTTTTTATTTTTTTTTATCGATTAATCAACTAATTTCGATTAATTATAACGCACATACAGATCCAACTACTTTTAGCTGATCTCCTTGCATTGCAACTCTGCATTAGTCAGTAGTAAATGTGGTATACACTATATACAATCACCCAACACTAGTTAGTTTCCACAATCCATGACTTAACTTCACAGTTCACACAAATATGTTTTAAATTCAAACTGTAGCACTGACGTAAGTAATTATTTATTTCCACAGTAGTGTGACAATCCCTCCACCTCCGGTCTAACTAATCACTCTCACCTTATGGCATGGACCCCTGTGCAAACAGGTGGTCGTGCAAGCGGGTATCAAAAGGGTTAACACAGACCATAAACTTCTCTCATGTCTCCTTAGATCTTAGAAAGAACGCCAGGTCATGGGTAGAAAGAAAAGATCTAAGTGCTCACCGCTTAAGTATTAGATTTAATTTTTGTGTTCAAACACAAACTACTCACATAAAGATGATAAAAACACAGCATGTAAAGCCGACAATCGTGTTAGTTCCGTAGGGCAGCAGCGGGTGACGTCCTGCATGGCTCCTCCCCCGTACGCGTTACGTTCAATCAGAACTTCAACGTCACCGGACTCCTCCCCCCTTCCCTTCGTTAACAGACGAAGGGGGGAGGAGTCCGGTGATGTCGATGTCCATGATGTCACCGGATCTCCGACAGAACTGCCTGAAGGCCCGGAAGCCGGCGGAGAGGCGAGTACAGATCAAGATAACTTTGATCGATCAAAAGAATTAAAGATTAATCAAGGAATTAATCTCTAATTTTCACAGCCCTAATATATATATATATATATATATATATATATATATATATATATATATATATATATATATATATATATATAATTTTAATATTGTTTCCCAGAACCTGAATACTTTTTATTTAAATCCTTTCATGTATAACATGTTTTTGGAATGATAAAATATCCTGGCCCTTACAACAATTTAGATGGATCCTGAAGCTTCAGAAATTAACGTGACTTATTCTTTGGAGTATCGGGGTCTAGTCCAGAACATGGCGCATTACACAGGGGGAAATTTCAGATTCAAGGAGTCATCTGATATTCAACTCCAACCTCACAAAAGATTCTTTGGCTAAATGAGCTACAAAGAGGGCATAAAGTGCAACTCCATGTTCTTGCCATCCACTACTTAGCCCCCACCTACATCACAAGCCTAGTCTCAAAATACCAACCTAATCGTTCTTCGTTCCTCCCAAAACCTCCTGCTCTCCAGCTCCCTCTTCCCATACTCGCCTCCAGGCCTTTTCCAGAGCCTCTCTCATCTTATGGCACTCCCTACCCCAATCTGTCCGATTATCTCCTACTCTGTTTGCTTTTAGATGATCCGTGAATACCATCCTCTTCAGAGAAGCTTATTCTACCCCACCTAACAACCGTACTTTGATCTTCTCCATTAGCTCATCCCCCACAGCTATTTCCTTTTGTATCATTTGACCTCCTTTCTAGATTGTAAGCTCTAGCGAGCAGGGCCCTCTGATCCCTCCTGTATTGAATTGTATTGTAACTGTACTGTCTGCCCTCATGTAAAGTGCTGTGCAAGCTGTTGGTGCTATATAAATCCTGAATAATAATTATAATAATAATGCCCATGGATTGGCAGTGGGATGTCAAATTTTAACACTTTCAGTTGACATATATGAGGGATGTTTTATGCACTCCAAATTTTCACAGTTCTGTTAACATTGTTATCTGCATATCCTTTAGTTCAAAATTGGGTAGAGTGAAAGCCCAAGGATCATTATTTTTGGCAAAGTGTTTACTTTTTTTTTTTTTTTTGTCCTACCCACTTGTAGGTCCTTCTGTGCATAACATATACATCAACATTTGATCTGAATGGGAGCTCGGTCTTGAAGATTGCTGAGGTATGTCTTGGGTATAAGAATGTAATTTCAGTCACAATGCAAGTGTTGTCTTCAGTTTGTACCTTCACCTGCTCTAATAATGCTTTGATATAAACTCCTAAAGTGGAACTTCTGACAAAAGCTTTTTTTTTCTTCGGGCTAGAGCAGGGGTCTCCAAACTATGGCCCTCCAGTTGTTCAGGAACTACAACTCCCATCATGCCTAGTCATGTCTGGGAATTTCAGAGTTTTATAATGCCCCATGGGATGTGTAGTTCCGCAACAGCTGGAGGTCCGTCATTTGGAGATCCCTGGACTACAGTCTGGAAAGTTGAAGATGGATATCTATGGCATTTTTTTTTTTTTGTTTCTAGATTAAGAGAGTAAGGCCCCTTTCACACCTGGGTGGTTTTCAGGCGGTACAGCGCTAAAAATCGTGCCTGTACACCGCCTGAAAGGAACGGCCCCATTCTCTCCAGTGTGAAACCCGGCGGGCTTTCACACTGGAGCGGTGCGCTAGCAGGACGGTAAAAAAAAGTCCTGCTAGCAGCATCTTTGGAGCGGTATAGGAGCGGTGTATTCACCACTCCTATACCGATCCTACCCATTGATTTCAATGGGACACCACGGCAATACCGTGGCTAAAAGGACGGTAAAGCAGCGCTAAATATAGCGCTGCTTTACTGTCACCGCGGCTCCCGCCCCAGTGTGAAAGGGGCCTAAGAACTTTTTTTTTTTTTTTTTTTGCTGTGTTTGTCCCCACTGGTAAGATTTCTTCTCCTAAACACACTGGTAATGAAAGCAGGGTCACAGGCAGTAGTAAACACCTGATCTAAGCCTTGCTTAGGAAATCCATAAAAAAAAAAATTTTTTGTCCGGAGTTCTGCTTTAATCCTCTTGCAATTAACCCAGCACTCATCTGTATGAATTGCTGATCAATTCTACTATAGGAGGCCATAGAAATAAGAATTCATTTTAAATACAAGTTGCTTTTTAAATCTGTATTAAACCCAGAACCAAAAATTTAATATAGTGCAGCTTATCACTCATTTGATGTGGGGGCTGCATTCATTTTTCTTTCTTTTAGGCTTATTTTCTTCTGTTTTCACCCGGCATCTGGCCAGTAACACACCTTCTGTATTAGAGTGCCTCCATTCTTGATAAGGAAGCACAGCAGGCAGATTTGGACAGCAGTGTTGTCAGTCAGGGGGGAGGGGAGTGTTAAGGCCCATACACACGATCAGACTTTTTGACAACCAACATGCAAATTAGCTGTTTTGGACCAACATCCGACCGTGTGTACGCTCCATCGGACCAACTTTTTCCAGGTTTCATCGGACTTTTGTTGGCTGTGCGAACGGACCAACTTTCTGCCAACAAAAGTCCGATGGACCAAAGTCCGACCGTGTGTACACAAAACCAACGGACTTTTTTGTACAAACCAATGCAGAACCAATGCAAAAGATCAGACAACAATACAGAAGTTGACCAAAGGTGGCGGTAAAGAGCAGAAAAACCAAGTGATTTGGTGAAAGTTGGCTGAAAAAGTCCTGCCGTGTGTATGCAATACCAACTTGGGGCCAACGCCCTTTGGACAAGAATCCACGGGAAAGTTGGTCCACGGTCCGATCGTGTGTATGAGGCTTTAGACGTACTAGCAGATTTAGATACACTAACAAATTGAAGCTGAGCTCCAGTTAACACTTTTATAAGCAGTTACAGCAAACAGTTTTTATTTTTTTGGTGCACACAAATGCGATATGTTACCCAATTTTTTGGTAAAATATAAAAGCTAAGGTTGCACCGAGTAAATTGATGCCAAACATGTCAAACGCTAAAATTGCATGCGCCCATGAAACGGCAATAAACTTTGTTAAATAATTTTTCACAGGCAATGCTATAAAAGACTTTACAGGTCATCATTTTGGCATTAACAGAAAATAAGGGCCCTAGAATTATCGCTCTCCCTCTGGTGTGCGCAGAATATGGTCTATTAGGCCACTGATGTCTCTCTAGCTCTCGACAGCAGCCAGGTAAAGTGACAGCTGGGAGTGGCCTAATGCACTTCGCTTTCCGGTTCTTAATAGCTAGGGAAGATTAGAGAATGTAAATTTGCTTTTCTCCCTCCCCTCTTCTCTGGAACACCTGCTATGCTGGTTCTGGGCCTGCAGATGGGACAGTGGAGCCCAAGGAAGGTCTGAAAGCTGACAATCGACTTGTGAAATTTACAAGCAGCCAGGAGAGGTGTAAAACCTTCCATTGCTGCAGACATAAGTAAGCACAGCAAAACTTCTCAGTATAGTGAGGTAAAATCCTCTTTCTCCACATGATTGGATGATGAAGGTCATGGCCCTTCACTTCATTCATTAAGGGGAAATTTCCTTTCAAAGTGAACGGCCTATGCCGAGTGAATTCCCTTACCCCCAACTGTAAATGTGCAGCTTAAAAATAAATCCATGGCTTAGGGGTATCTCCATTATTTGATTGCTGTAATGTTTCTATACATGACCAGAGAAATTTCTTCTAGGATCTCTAAAAAAATACCATCAATTGTTCAAAAAGTGCTCCTTGCCACCCACATCGGAGAGTTGTGAAGTATATGTGAATCTACCGATCGACTTTTGTTTAACCACCCTGTTGAAAAAAAAGCTGCTCAATCAGCTGTAGTGCTTATCTGTATATTTTGATGGTGGGGGAGCTTCCCCACTGTCGCAAGACACTGTGGGGGATGATTCCCCCATCCACCTTGAATGTGTGGATGGGGGAATCGGGTTGAACGAAAAAAACTGACTCATATGGCCAGCCATACTCATTTTTATACAAGAATCTTGATGCAGTATGTGAATGCATTTCATTATTCTAGGTCCAAAATAACACTTTTCCATTTCTGCCCATAAATAAAATTATTCAATAGTATCAAAAGCTTTAGTAGCATCTAATGGCAATAATATTCCAGTTCCCTCAAAGGCATTTGTGCATTTAGGAAACTTAAAAAAAAAAAAAATGTATTATATATATATATATATATATATATATATATATATATATATATATATATATATATATATATATATATATATATATATATATATATATATATTATATATATATAAATACATTTTTTTTTTTTTTTTTTTGGGTGTTTTTGCTTTGTTTTGTTAATTGTAGAACATTTTAATTGTCAATAAAATTAAAAGTATGAATTTGATTAAGTAAACAAAGTATGAATAAAATGTGCATATACAGTAATTAGTGTCTTTATGTTTACTTTCAATTATCTAGAAATGTCCTTTTTATACTATAAAGATTTGCCTCCTATACTAGAATTAAATGTTTCTGCGGGCTGTATTTAAAGGGTTTAAGTGTATACAGTATATGTGGCCACATTAGGCTGTATATATATTATCTTTATTATATAACCAAATTGCTGCTCTGTAAAATCGAATTGGCCAGTCATATATTGCAAAATCATATTTACTTTGCACCTTTACACTAAATGATTTGTACCAAGAAATCTTTGTATACGTTCACTTGAACCCTTAGTACATCCCGTCTCAGTCTTGCCTGTTGTGCTGCTTTTACCCCTTTGTGTTTTTTACTCTTCCATCTGTAGTTGTGTTTGGCATTCCATAAAACAGGATCCCCTCAGTTGCATGAAATAAGAGCTTCCATTGCACATATCCTGTTTGTTCTATGTGGTCGTATTTTTCCTGGTCCTCTGCAGCCCACTGCTCTCCTAGAGGTATCATGGTTTGACATGCAATATGGTTTCTATTTTACTTATTAATATTGCTTAATAGTATTTAAAAAGATACCATTCCAATTTTTCATAGTTGTTTTTTTTTTTTTTTTTTTTCCCTTATGGAACAAAGTACATGTAGTAAGTTCTAGGTGCTATCTAACCCTAGATATGAGGTCCAACCTTCACCCCCTTCCCCTCCAGCCACAGCCAGACAACAGCTTAAAAGGAGATGGCTGCTTCATAACTGCATCTTGTCTTGGCCCCGAGCACTTTCTTGAGACAAGCAACATCAAGAGTAATGGAAGAGGTGTTGGGGGGGGGGGGGGGGGGGTTAGCCTCTGCATTCTTGCTGCTGCGGCTTGTCTCGGGTAAAATACTGTGAGCCGAGACAAGATGCTATCATGAAGCGTCTCCTTTTGGCTGTTGTCTGAGAGCCTGGAGGGGGGGGGGGGGGGGCGGCTGTAGTGCACTTCAGACCTCGTAGCCTGGGTTAGAAAGCACCTTGCAACATGTGACAAAGTACCTACATGTGCTTTGTCCTGTAGGTCCTAATGTATATTCAGGCAGATTTACTAAGGAAGTTGAGAATCTTCACTCAAAGTGTGGCTGTGTTTACTTTGAATATGCAATCATGTGCAGATTAAATAAACAGGAATTAGTTTTTCATGTGATTGAATAATTGAAGTGAATCTTACCTTCAGTGAAGATCTTCAACTCCTTTTAGTAAAACAGGTGTGAATCATTTTTTGCTATCCATATCAAAGGTTACCGTATATACTCGAGTATAAGCCGAGTTTTTCCAGCCCTTTTTTTTTGTGCTGAAAGTGCCCCCCTCGGCTTATACTTGAGTCAAGCACTTTTCTGCAGCAGAGAATGACACTTTCCAAACCGACTTTGGGGCCGCGTATCTTGGGGCCACTTGGTGCTAGGAACCCCATCTTTGGATATGTTGTAGTGCTAGTTTCACTGTGTTTTTGTGTTTCAGGGTTCCTAGCACCAAGTGGCCCTGAGATACAGGGCCCCAAAATTCGGTCAACTGTGTCCATCTGCAGCTAGGGGGCCTCTAGGAACCCTTAACTACCAAGTTCGTGGACCTATGGCTGCAAATGGGCACAGTGAGGCATGGAAATGGGCACAGTGAGGATGCAAATGGGCATTGTTGACCCTTTTTTCCACTTACAGTAGCTGCACATTTCTCATCCTAGGCTTATACTCGAGTCAATAAGTTTTCCTATCTTTTTGTGGTAAAATTAGGTGGGTCGGCTTATACTCGCGTATATACGGTATTTATGATGCACTAAATTAATAATGTTAATTTAAAAAGTTGAATATAATACAATTAAATATAAAAATATATATTTTTTTAAACTGTCATTTTCGGTTTCCATTTTCAGGCAAGTGCTTCCTGCATTTTAAGAAGGTGTTTTTGCAGTACAAGAGGCGCACCGAATGGACATTTTGGTGCTGAAACCGAAACTGAAAATGACTGTTTTTAAAAAATATTTATATATAATTGTATTATATATTTGACTTTTTAATTAATATCATGAATATGAATGTATTTATTGCTGTGCATGTATGATAAGGGCGGAGACAGCCATATGGAAGTAGACTACATACATTCAACTGTCCAAAATATTTATTAAGTGATAAACAGCCTCAGAGTCCAGGGTATTGTTCTACATGGCATGTACTTGCCACCTAGGTTCAGAAGGTAAATGTCTTCAAAGGAACCTGAATTCTCTGGAGTCTGGCCAGGGAAAGAGTGGGTGGGTTCCCCGACTATCACACTGTACCAGTCCACCCCATGATATTCATTGGTGATGAAAGATCCAGGTAATCTTCTTCAAAAGGACTAGGGGAGAGAGAGAACTGGAAAAGTGTGCTCTGTCTGAAGCTAACAGAATAGTGAACACATGCCAACAGTGTGGAGTTGTGCTGAACATACTGAACCCTGAGCACATAAAGAAATTTGTTGTGCTGGATAAATTAAAGTGTGAACTGACGTTTGTTGCATAATATCAATAGCATGCGCTTGCTAGAACTACAAAACCCCTAATAGTGAGTTTTAAAGCCCTAGTTTTTTTATGCGTAATTTGGCCCATTTATTATGGGAGACCCTTATGTGCATGTTAAAATATTTCTTATATAGCAGAAACAAAACACTGTGCTAGTAAAACAATATCATAGGATCAAACATAACCCATAATACATATGAAAGAAATCCACACCAAATTATACTAACCTCCCACTTAATCGTTAACTTTATGAGATTTAGACAAACCACTTTAACAACTAGGCCAGTCAATAGTAAGAAAACAAATAGGAAAGCTGGTATTTTGTATAGTTACTCACAGTACCTAATATAATATGGCATAAAACCCATGTCCAAAGTCCAAAAACAACAAATCAGAAGCTGACTTTTATAGCTCGGATTCCTCCAAGTCAGGGGTAGGCCACCTTAAAGAGGTGGAGATCTACCTGAACAACTTGGGAGAAGTCAAAGATCCCTGGCCACAGTGTCACCTCCTCACATCCAATTTAAACCTCTAATTGCCGTACTACCGTGTCGCAATTGCGCGCATTGCACAGCAATCATGGGTTTAAATCAGGTCTCCTGTCAAACACACTCGGATCACTTTTCAGAGGAGCAGCAGTGCATGCTACACTTGTGAATGAGCTCTTAGTTGCATCTGGCAGCGGCACCCTCGTTTACATGTAGGAATTTGGTGGATCAACAAACGTAAATAGATAAATCTTCAACATTGCAAAATGTATTTAGATTTCCAAACCGTCTTAATTAACATTGCACTTTTTTGTTATATTACTATGCACAGCACATGGTTACAAGGTAAACATTAATATTGAGTGAATCTCTGGATTCCCTTTCAGTTATGTGTGCAGAATAGAGTTAGGGGATGTTATGCAAATAGCACTGTACTTTTTTTTTACAGTTACTTACACTTTTATACAGATCTGAGTGGAAAAAAAAAAGCAGATCTCTCGGCTGAAAATATAAAGCTATAAAGCCTTCAACTTATCTATTAAAATTGAGCTCTGTGTAAAAATGCTGATATCAGTAAAAGAAAAAAGAAAGAAAAAAAAAAAAAAAAAAGAATAAAAACTAAGCAGGTTGCACAGCCAGAGAGAATGAATCTCCTCTACTTTTAGCCTCCTTTCCTTTTAATAAAAGGACTACGATGTTCTTACTGACCCACATAAAAGAAAACTGCATATTACCTTGGCTTCTGAATTCCAGTAGTGCTTCATGGATTTCAGTATGCTATTGAGAAAAAAAAAAAATGTATATAAAAATTTCAGTATTCCGCTGAGATATTGCAAATTAAAAAACTAAAAATGCATTTACACAGAAAAAAAATTACATTGTGAAAAGTTGCTTTCTATGTGTGAATAGGAGGATTAGAAATGATTTGTACTTTTAGAATGCAGCAAGTCTCTCAAAGCCCATATCTGGGCAACTTTTGTTTTTTTTTTTTTACAAAAAAAATCTGTAAACAAAAAGAAAGAAAGAAAGAAACAAAAAAAAATGCAATATTCACCTTCTTTCCAGTGATGTCCCCCACAGTAATTCCTTTAGGTCACTAGAGTCACATAGACTCATTTAAGCATGGTGTACCACATTTGTAAAATTCTAGCTTGGTTTCATACTTTGTAGGTCTAAGCATTCTCATGTTAGGTACTGATGCCTTTTATCTTTAAAGAGGAACTGCAGTCTGCTCACACAATTTGTAATAAAAACATCTTTGGCATTCTTAAGCTTTCCTCCAACCACTTTGCATATTATTTTTTTTTATATATATATAATATATAATATATATATATATATATAATATATATATATATATATAAATATATCTATATATACACACACACACACACACATATATACATATTGTGATTCTGTACTTGCCAAATATACTACAGAAATTTTCCTCCACTAAGTCTGGCTGCAATCATTTTAAATGTGGGCAGCTGAAGCTGCTGTCTGTTCACTTCCTGGATTTACACAGACACACACCTCCCGCTCTGCCGCTCTCATTGGCCCTCTTATGACTCATCCCCCCTCCCTTTCTGGCAAACTCTCGCCAGAATGAGAGAGAGAGAGCTGTGCATGTCGTCATAGCCTAGGCATTTTATCAGACAAGAAACAGGAAGTGGGCTATGTAAGGTATTTCTTGGCAGAAATACTTTTTACTATCCAAAGTTAAAAAAACAAGGGCAGAGAATTTAATAGATGGAAAGTTGAAAAAAAAAAATGACTGAAGTTCCGCTTTAAAGTAGAATTCCAGCTAAAGCCTATTTAGTCCTAAGAATGCTCCCTCCCCTCTCCCAACATCTATACTAACCTGTGTAGAAAAAAAAAAAAGCAACCTATTGTTACTATTACCTTACCTATTTTCAGGCCACTCCAGTCCAGTAACATGATCTGGCTCCCCTGTGTCTGCCAGTGGTGGCTCCAGGGGAATGGAGCGAGCGCTCAATGATGGCTGTGAAAGCCAAGAGTGAGGGCATCACCCATAGGCTTCCATGGTTGTCAGTGCTCCCTCCTTTCCCCTGCAGATGCTGTTTGCTGACACAGGGGAGCCATATCATATGACTGGACCAGAGCAGGCTGAAAATAGGTAAGTATATACACATCTCATTTTACAAGTTTAGTTAGTATAGACGATAGGCTTTAGCTGCAATTCTACTTTAAATGTGCATGCAGCTCTAGGTGTGCTTGTCTTGTTTCTACTATTTTGTAAAACTTAAATCGTGGTAAACTGCTACGAGTACAGAGCCCAGTTTTCCAGCATAACACTTGCTGAAGGAATTTAGCAAAGGTAGCAATTTGGAAATTTTTGCCATGACAGTTTTCCCTAGGCTGCATTCATATCTGAGCGTTTTCAGCTCACAAAACGCTCATAAAACGCCTGAAAAAAACGCCAACAAGCGAAATCCCATCACCTGTTCACATTTCAGTGTTTTGTCACCTGAAGCAAAAGAGCCCTAAAAACGCCCTAAGCCCTATGCGCTTTGGGGCAGATTACAGGCGTTTTTCTGCCTTTTACATGGTTGATCTGAACAAAATCATGGCAAAATTGCGCCAAAAACGCGGTAAAAATGCGCAACTTTGAAATGCTCAGGTGTGAATGCAGCCTTAAAGCCCAACTTGTCTAGGGGATTGGAGAAGGAAGCTCTACTATCCTAATCCTCTGACCATCCCTCCACCGGTGTTAACTTTGAAGTCAAATTTCAAATTAGTTTTAGTCATAGTCTTCTGACTAAAATACCATTTTAGTTTTAGTCATATTATAGTCATCGGAATTGTTTTAGTTTTGGTCATATTTTAGTCTACTAAAATCCCCAGTACTTTTTAGTCGACTAAAATCAAATGGGTTAGTTAAATTGTAATGCATTATTTAAGCATTTCTCTAAAATTGCCAAGCTCGTATACTCTTGGAGTAAAAATCAAATACAATGTTATTATTTATGATATTAAGATTCGAATCTGCACTACAGACACAGATTTAGCCATTTAGATATATAATGTCTTGATAAATAAAACCAAAAAGTTTCATAAACAAACAAAAATATTGCTTTTTGACAAACAGAAGTGCAACTTTAAAATATAAAAAAACCTGTAAACTCTATTGGCTGCAATGCCATTGCACATATTACCTGAATATATTACCAACATTAAATACTAAAAATAAGAAAAGCCATTTTCTTATTTTTTTTTTCCCTTTCAGCAGCTTAGTAGATGTCCCCTACTTATTCTTATGTGGTAGTGCAGTGTTAATTTTGATGTCAAATTTAGATTTAGTTTTAGTCATAGTGTTTTGACTTAAATGCCAGTTTAGGTTTAGTCATATTTTAGTCATCTGAATGGTTTTAGATTTTTTTGTATTTTAGTCGGCTAAACTAGTGTTAATTTTGTTGACAAAACTAACACTGCCCCCCACAAGACCGGTCCCTGCAGCTCCCCCATGATCTAGCGGTCTTGTGCGGTAGACTGTCCCTGACGTCATCAAGCCCATAGACTTGCTCTGGATGTCAGAAACAGCCCATGGCTAGATCGTGGTGGAGTGCCGTTTGATGCTGGACCGGAAAATTGGGTATAAGATTGCCCCTGGACAAAATGAGCAGTTAACCCAAGCAATGCAAGGACAGCCTTATTTTATGGGAAAACTTATTTTTTTTTGGCTGGAGATGGTCTTTAAACAAGCATCTTGTTTTATGACACGTATACACAATAGCATCTACACCATGACATTAGAGGAAAAATGTAAACGATGTCTCACCGGGCTGTCTTGCTTCTGCCGTAACTGTAATGTTAGGTCACTTAACATTTGACTGAGTGTGGCTCTCACAGCTGTGTTTATACTTCGTTGATGACAGCTTGAAACATAGGTTTCAATACACAGCTGGATAGAAGACAGAAAAGACATTAACCAACTTCAAAATATAAAACAGTCATTAAAACAAAGAACCCAAGTGTGATCCCTATTTACACTAAATGAACACAACTTTTGCACACCTATATGTGAGAGTAAAAAAAAAAAATATAAAAAAGAAAAAATAATGAAGAATTGAGTGCTGAATATCCAATAGAGGGAAAAAAAATTGGTGTTGGCTGTTCTGCACATCTGCACCTCATCCTGAAATTATATGAAGGAGCAACAAGGATGGGATTATAGCGGTGCCAATGACAAAATAATGCAAATTGTATATTAAATAGTAGCGTTTTTTTATTAATACAATGAATAAAAGAGAAACATTAATACAATATGATGAAATATACATACAAAGACATAAATTATAATAAGGGAGCAAATTGAAAGTGTACAGGCCAGAAGAAAAATGGCCAAAATGGTAGTAGCAGGTCACTTCTTCCCTACTAGTTTCGCCAAGGCATTGGCTTCATCAGGGGAATGGAGTATAAGAAGGGACATACATTGCTCTGTCCCTT
>CM053028.1:215984012-216017154 GCA_028564925.1 Lithobates sylvaticus
GCTCATTAATCTGGGAAGACAAGCATTCTCCTTGAAGAGCCGTTCTGAAGCGGTGGTTCCTGTTTTCTCTGAATGGTCGGACTGTCGGACTAACCTTGTGAAAGGGGTCCAAGGCTGCTTTCACACTGATGCACTGCGGTTTACCCGCACCACGTGTGCAATGCAGTGTACCTTTTGGCTTTCCTGCAGTTTGCAATATACTTCTATTATGTTCTGCAGGTTTAGTGCACTTTCAGAAAGCTCACCAGGTAATAATAGAAGTCTATGGCTCAGTGCAGGTAACTCACAGGTAAACTGCTCTGCATCTGCGGATCAGTTTGAAAGCAGCCCAGTAACCACTGCAGAAAATATATGCCCATATATACACTGTGATTTTAGCAATAAACTGACCTTTAATAGTATTCTTTCTATTCTATCCCAGAGCAGGAGGTCGCGGGCCACATCAGAGGGCTCCATGGGCCACTGGTAGGGCACCCCTGCTCTTAAGGGAAGAATAACAAAAAATAGTAGCCTGCTTGTTATGACATACACACCATTTCACATAACTATTGTGTTTTGGTGCTGTATCCAAAAAAAAAAGGTAAACTTCAGCTTTTAGAGTGTTAGGTCACATTTTAACGATTTTCTGTAAAGGTGAAATAACATCCGACTCTCTCCCCACCCCCCTGGTCCCCACTGTACTTGCCTTCCAAGATCCTGAGCTGTCAGGGCTCCTGCATGCCGATCTACTAGTCCAGGAATTTAAAGTCCCTACTGCTTGCTTTCTCGCCTCTCCATCCAGCACTGCCAGGATGGACCAGATGAACTCTAATGCCGCGTACACACGATCAGACTTTCCGATGGGAAATGTTGGATGTGAGCTTGTTGGCTGAAAGTGTATGCTCCATCGAACATTTGTTGTCGGACTTTCCACCAACAAATGTTGGCTAGCAGGTTCTCAAATTTTCTGCCAACAAAACTTTGTTGTCGGACTTTCCGATCGCGTGTACACAAGTTCGTCGCACAAAAGTTCAAGCATGCTCGGAATCAAGTATGAGCCGGAAGCGCTCAGTCTTGTAAAACTAGCGTTCGTAATGGAGATATCACATGACTATTGAACTTCCTTTTTATCGGCTCATCGTACGTCTTGTACGTCACCACATTCCCACGTTTGTAATTGTTGGCCAACATTTGTGTGACCGTGTGTATGAAAGACAAGTTTGAGCCAACAACCTTCGAACAAAATTCCACGGTTTTGTTTTTGGAAAATCCGATCGTGTGTGTACAGGGCATTAGTGGTCAGCACCATCACATGGATGATGCTGATCGATCATAATCCATCTGGTCCATCCTTGCAATGCTGGAGGGAGAAGAGAAAGCATGAAAAGAAACATTAGTGGCATATATAACAGTAATTGAAGGAGGGCAAAGATCCCTCTGTATGCTCAAGTTACCGTCCCATATCCTTATTAAATGTAGACCTTAAAATATTTACGAGAATACTAGCGACGAGGATAATAGAATATATCCCTGACTTGATTCATCCGGACCAGGTCGGTTTCACACCAGGGAGAGAAGGAAGAGAGAACACACAGCGCGTGGTAGGCACAATCCACCTGGCACAAAGACAAAAGAGACCATTAGTGCTAGTATCTGCAGATGCAGAAAAAGCCTTTGACCGGGTGGATTGGGTCTATCTAAAAGCTGTTCTACAACATATAGGACTGGGCGAAGGAATGATGAAGTGGATATCGAATATATATTCAGTACCAAGTGCGACGGTTAGGGTTGCAGACAGAATCTGAGTCGTTTCTCATCCAGAATGGTACACGACAGGGGTGTCCCCTTTCGCCCCTGATTTTTATCCTGATGGTAGAGCCTTTTTTAAGGAAAATACGTGCAAATGTAAACATAAGAGGTATAAAAACAGGTAGAGTGGAACAAAAATTAGTGGCGTATGCGGATGATTTGATATTCTTCGTGACTTCTCCAATAATATCCCTACCTTTATTGTTAAAAGAATTGGAAGAATACGGGAGAATATCAAATTTTAAGGTAAATAAAGGGAAATCAGAGGCAATGGGAATAGAGATTAGTACGCCTACACTGAATGTGATTACCTCTCAGTTTAAGTTTAGATGGACGGACAGATATATTAGCTATTTGGGTATAAAAATACCGAGAAACTTAAAGGAGCTTTTGGAGCTCAACTTTTTACCTATGATAAAACAGATTAAAAGCGACCTATTAAAATGGGACAAAGAAATATTTACATGGTTTGGGAGAACAAATATAATAAAGATGAATGTAATGCCAAGATTCCTATATTTAATACAAACTCTTCCAATTAAAATAAACCAAAGTCTTCTACAAGAACTAAGATCAAGATTTTTAAAATTCATGTGGGCAGGAAAGCCAGTGAGGGTACGAAGGAACATACTGACCCTTCCCAAAAAGAAAGGGGGAATAGGACTACCGGATCCACTAAGATACCAAGAAGCCCAACATTTAACAAGGGTAATGGAATGGTGCGGAGGCAGAGATGCAAAGCCTTGGGTACAGACAGAACAGGCAATAACAGACATTCCACTAGAAGGGTTGGCGTGGATTCCAAGTAGTAGTATACCCTTGGAGGCGAGACTACATCCAATGGTGAGTGCCACAGCATGGATAGTTAAAAAAATCTTTAAAAGAACAGAAATCCCGGAGAACCCTAGCCCAATGTCTCCAATTCTAGGAACACCAGAATTTCAGCCAGGCATAGAAGATCCAAAGTTCAGAGCAATAAAAACTAGAGGATACAGTAGGATCATTAATTTTGTCAAAAATAATAAAGCCCTGACAAAAGCAGAAATCTTGAGGGAAATTGCCCCAGACTTAGATTTCTATAGAGTAATGCAACTAGAGGCATTTATTAGAGCTAAAATAAATAAGAACATAGAAATAAGACAACCAACAGATTTTGAGAATATATGTTTAAAAGGCGAATTGGTAAGACACTCACTATCTTATTTCTATAACATGCTGATAGAAGAAGAAACACCTCCGGAATTAACTTTTTTAAAGGCATGGGAGAGAGATCTAGAAATAACATTTTCCCAAGAACAGATAAATAGAATATTAACTTTCAATCACAAAGCATCGGTGGCAAGTAGATACCAAGAGGGTGGGTATAAAATTGTATCGAGGTGGTACAGAACACCGAATATATTACATCGGATATATCCACAACTACCCGATACATGTTGGAGGTGTCAAGAGGCAGAAGGAACGATCTTGCATATTGGCTTGCCCAAAGATAAGAGTTCTGGGAGATGGTATCCGAAACAATAGAAACAATAACAGGAAAGGCCCTAGGGAGTAACCCTGCAATATTTTTGCTGATGGACCTCCCTATAACAATGGAAAAATTAAAAAACTCTTTAATAAAACATCTTATAATAGCTGCTAGAGCTTGTATTCCCATGTTATGGAAAAAAGAGAGCCCTCCGACTAGGGCTCAATGGATGGCGAAAATATCTGAAATACAACAGATGGAAAACCTTACTATGGCAATGAAAGATCAAGATGAAAGATATAGGGAAATATGGATCCTATATATGGAATATACTGAGGGGTAGGGGGGCCGCTTTACAGGGGGGAGGGGGGAGAGAGGAGGAGGAGAAGGAGACGGGAGGAGGAGAAAAATTAATCTTCCCCTCCCTATTTTTTTTTGTGTTGTGTTTTGTTCTGTTATGCAATGTTTTTGGTGGTGAGGTCTAGAAGGAAGACCTAGGAGGGTTTTAGCAAGATATGAATGTGGAGTAAGGGAAGCCTTAAGAGAAAATCACAATATATGAAATTTAATAGTAATAGGCTAAATATATGTGAATGTATTGTATTGTGAATGAAAATATATATGAAAAGTAAAGAATTTAAAAAAAAAAAAAGAAGAGAAAGCAGTAGGGGTTTCATATCCCCGGACCAGTGGATTGGCTTGCGGGAAGTAAGTAGAGGGAAGACCGGGGGTGGGGAGGGGATCCTGTGTTAAGTCACCTATACAGCATTGTATTGGATCCCATATTTATTTTAAAATTTTATATCATACAATATTTACAATTGAATTTCATAGTTGCCCTCAAGTTTTCTTGGTCTTAACAGAGCTCTATAGTTGCAGTCGATTTTATGCTCTTCAAGTCTATATAACCCTCTATATGTTGAACCCTTCCACAAATCTTCTACCATTTAATTAAACACCACCAAAAAAAAACATGCGCACACACAAAAAAGGGAAACCTGTGGACATTGACCACTCCACCAAACCATCCTAAGACCTCACTCTAATGCCCCGTACACACGGTCGCATATTCCGACAACAAAATCCATCAGATTTTTTCAGACGGATTTTGGCTGAAACTTGTGCGCGCACACACCCGATCAGACAAAGTTGTCGGAAAATCCGATCGTTCCGAACGAGGTGACGTACAACGTGTACGACGGGACTACGTAGAGGCCAGTAGCCAATAGCTTTAGTCTCTGAATGTCTTCTGAGCATGCGTGGCACTTTGTGCGTCGGAATTCTCTACACACGATCGGAAAAAGTCTGATCGGATTTTGTTGTCGGAAAATTTTAGATCCTGCTCTCAAATTTTTTCCGTCGGAAATTCCGATGGAAAAAGCCTGCTAGAGCCCACACACGATCGGATTTTCCGACAACATAATCCGATCGGACTTTTTCCATCGGAATATCCGACCGTGTGTACGGGGCATTAGGCAGGCCATACAGGGAACAAATTGCTGAAAAGTTACACAGGAGAGCCCTGAAGCTTTGATATCACTGTGATCTTCTCATTCCCAATTGATCATTGCTACTATTGACATCTTTACTGCTGCTCGAGGGGGTTCCCTGCTGGTTTCTACATCTCACCACTCTATTTTTATATTGTAACCTGAGTCTGCTTTGCTCTAGAAGAGTAACATGCAAATGTATTTAACTAAATAAAAATTTATTTTGTGCAAGATTTGTCGCTCAGACCATCCCCTGAGTGATTACACTCCACAGAGAGCTAAAATAACGATGCAAAAAAGCCTAGTTCTGTGAAAGAATACCTGTGCGCTGTTCCAGTAAAGAACTCTTATTGGTTGTTTTACTTGCTTTATCTAAGACTTACTGTATGTTTATGGTTGCTTAAAGGCAATCTGTCATGAAAAAAATACCAGTGCCAATCAAATTCCCTTTGCGACCATGCTAGTTGCCTTGATGTTACTTTTTGAAGGGAGTCATCAAAGGGAGTCCTCTAAGTAAAACAACTATGCAGCCCTGTGGAGTCCGCTTTTAATTTGAATACATGCTTCAAGCCATTGACTCAGTAAGGTCTCATGCACACTGCAGCACACAAAACCTGCTTCTACAGGTGTTTGAGCTTTTTTCTCTGCCACTGAACTTCCCTCCATGTTAACCCTATGTGTCCATTGACACTATGGGCATTTTCACGAACTTAGTGGCAGGGGATTTTAGAGGCAGAAAAAAAACCCTCCAAAGTCGCATTTTTCAGATTCGTTTTTGAGCTAAAAAAAACACCCGAACACACTTTATGTAGAGTGGTCAGAAGCCATTGTATTTTCATACATATGGATGCATATATAAATATTTTTTTGCAATGCATTGTGGTCATTTGGAAGTGTAAACGCTAATGCTCAAAAACGCGTAATAAATGTGATTAAAAACCCAGCAAAACGTGTTTTTTAAACTCTTTCTCCTGGTAGCAGTTTCGGCATTTCCAGGTTATCTAGTGTGCAAGAGACCTAAACTAAGCTGGAGATTCAGCATAGCTGACAGCTATGATTTTTTGAAGAAGGTCAGGAAGATGGCATCACTAGTATGTTCATCACAAGAGTTTCCTGTTTAAGTGCATCTATAGCTGCCCATACGCTGTAATTTTTTTCTCATTTAGCTTAGTGGACTGAATGAGAGAAATCTATAAATTTCCCTCATCCCTAAAAAATATAGATGAAAGAATCTCTACTGCCGGCTATTACCACCCATGGCTGTCAGAATACTAGAACAGTGGCTGCATCTGACTGACTGGATTAAGCTGCTGTTCGGTTGACAATTTTCCGCCTGACTCCTTTGATCTTCAAATTGAAGGATGTTGGACAGGAGGTTGCCAACAGGGCCACCCATGGCTCAATGAACCAGTTTGTGTATGGCCAAATTGTCAGTTTGATGACTGGCTGATAACATGGTACTATGGATGGGCTCAGGCATGTTTGAATGTCCCAACCCACCTCAGCGATCCTGCCAGGAAGCCCTCACTGCACACCGCCAATCATAGGCAGTGAGGCATTTCCCAGCCCGCAGCTGCACATACACACGCTGCCTGTGATTGGAGGTGTGCAGTGACGGCTTCCCAGCAGGATTGCTCAGGTGGGTTGGGACTACGATCCGAACACGCCTGAGCCCATCCCTACACGCTACATTAGGCATCATTTGAAGAACACAAAAGGCAGAAATGTTATAAGTATCCCTATGCTCAGAACATGTATTTGCTTAAAGCAATGCTTTCTGTTTTAGGCCCCTTTCACACGGACAGACCGTTCAGGTCCGCCTGTTAGGTTTTTTTCGGCGGACCTGAACAGATGCTCCATGCAGGTCTATGGAGCGATGAATGTCAGCGGTGACCATGTCCACTGACATCCAATCTGCTCCGATCAACTAAAATCAGATGTATGGCGATACGTTTGCATCTGACCTATCGGATCGGATGAGATCTGCTGAAAACGGACATGCTGTCCGTTTTCATCCTATCCCTCCATAGGAATCAGCAGCGCTCTGACAGGCCCCTCCCCGCTCAGAACTCCTGCTGAGCTGGCGGACTCCGCTAATCGGTTCCGCCTCGTGTAAATGAGGCCTTAAAGGATTGGGAAGCTAAGATTCGAGGGGTAATACAGCTATTTTATTTCTGTTCCATTGTTAATTTCTTAACCTGTTTTACATAACTTATACCTTCTAAAGACCCGATTCTAAAAGGTGCATCACACAATTACTACAGCACGATTGATATTATTTTATCTTGTTCAAAAAGATATTATAATATAATAGAAAAAGTACAGAATGTGCAATAAAAGTAATGAACAAAAAAAAAAAATCACTGTATACAATATTTAAAAGTATGAAGACCATACATGTATTAGCACAGTTGTGCAAGAAAGTACAGCGCTTAAATAAAACAAGAACTTGTGGGAGGGGTAAGGAAGGGTGGGGGGTTAGGAGGAGGGGAACCCAAGGGTATATGCCTGTATGTATCACGATAGGAGGAGAAACACGGAACTCAAATGCCAGAGAATCAAGGCTCAAGCAAGGATTCTTCAAAACCAGTTGGGAGGAAATGGGCAACCCAAGATTACCATAGCTTGGTAATCAGAGACTCTGCCTTGTACGGTGGCTTCTATCTTACCATGGATCATGGCCAACACTATTGATGTTATTTTAATAACCATTATTATAAAATCAATGTAATTCAATTTACAAAGCCTACCACACAAGTTTTTACTCAAAATTATTAAGCTGGCGATAACCTAAATGAACAATGTACGAGAATATAAGGCTTTTCAACCACGGAACACCAATTTCATGTGAAAAATAAATGGAACATTCTTCATTGATTTTTGTTAGTGACTTTAAGATTTTTGGAATAAAATAATTATGAGATAAAAACAAAGAGATAAAATTACCATTTCTACGTCATCATTTGAGTCTCTAGTATTTTTAAATCAACCTTTGCCTCCATGGGTTTGTTTTACAGTAGAGCAGGCTTTTTCAAGCAGGGTGCCTTGGCAAAAAGCCTAAAAATTGACCAAAAATTTTAAACAAGCCAGTGAGTGGGTCAAGATTGCTTTTTTGTTACACATAACCATAGGTTTTTATTGTGCAGCATTATGATTTTGGGCACTGTGCAAGCAAGCCCCATGTATTGTAACAGCCGATGATGTAATCCGTTAATAAGGAGGACATCGTACAACTGCACAACATCTTTATTTGATGCTCCTCTCTGTCAGCGCTGCAATCAGCTGAGTTGGGGAGAGAAACTGAGGTAGAGGATTAATCCGGACCAGTGGGCAAAGGGGTATTTGCTATGTTAAGCCCCATACACAGGGGCTGAATGTCAAGCGACATCAGCCAGTTCAATAGAAACTGTCCGACATTTGGTCAGTGTGTACTGCAGCCGGTCAGACAGAAGCCGGTCAGACAGAAGGGGCATGACTGAAAAAGGTCTGCTGGCCGTCTCCCGATCAGCACTCTCAGCCAATGGCTGAGTTAGTACAGATTGTTAGTACAGCGGCTCCGACTGAGCTGTCAGTTTTTTGTTTCATTCAGCCCACTGGGTTGAACAGAAAAAAAAATACCAGTGTGTACTAGGCTTAAGAATAAATCGCCTCTAATGTTGGGTGTCATGTGTATGGATGTTGCTGTATTATGTAAAACTCCTAGTTACATTTTTAAAAATGTGTAAGATTGTCCGTAATTTCAAAAGGTTGTCTTGCAGAAAAAAAGAGTCGAGAAACATTGGCGTAGAGGTTGTTTATTTAGAAAAGTGTATGTTCATAACCAAAGTGTGTGTTGGTAAATAAAGCAAAGCTATGTTCACTTTGAATACCCAATTATGTGTGATTAAAATTGGTTGAAAGAAATAAGATTGGTAAATGTGTATGAAACCAGTCTGTCTAATCCAATTAAAACAGCAAAAAAAGGAAAAACCTGGTGCCAAACGGCATGGTTGTACCCCTCAGGATTTTAGTAGACAGACCAGGTATGTATAAAAAGGTAGGTTTATTACAAAAAATATTTTAGATACAAATAATGTTCATCATAAAATACATCAATATACATGGTACCCCAATATACGTCTGTATGTAGAGCGAGCTGCACTTTTGAAATGAAGTGGGCTAGCAAGATGGCATACTGGCAATGACGGATAACATGTTTCGGACCTCAATAGTCCTTTGCCAGCCACGTGAAAGAGACATGTGCATTTGTTCAAATGTTTATATATGTTGCTACTATTTTTATTAATCTCTGTACTATATACTTACTCTTATAGAATCTTTCTGACCCAATTGACATTAAAACCTCTGAAGAAGGACTATTGAGGTTCGAAACATGTTAGGTGTCATCGCCAGTATGCCATCTTACTAACCCACTTAATTTCAAAAGGGCAGCTCGCTCTACATACAAACGGTCATATTGGGGTACCATGTATATTGATACATTTTATGATAAACATTTTTTTTGTATCTATAATATTTTTTGTAATAACATACCTGGTCTGTCTACTAAAATCCTGAGGGGTACAACCGTGCCGTTTGGCACCAGGTTTTTCCTTCTTTTTTTGCTGTTTTAATTGGATTAGACAGACTGGTTTTCATACACATTTACCAATCCTCTTCCTTTATATTTTTTCAACCAATTTTAATCACACATAATTGGGTATTCAAAGTGAACATAGCTTTGCTTTATTTACCAACACACACTTTGGTTGTGAACATACACTTTTCTAAGTAAACAACCTCTACGCCAATGTTTCAACTTTTTATTTTTATTTTTCTGCGAGGCACCCTTTAAAATTACGAACAATCTTAGAGGTGATTTATTCTTAAGCCTAGTACACACTGGTATTTTTGTAATAAACTTACCTTTTTATACACACCTGGTCTGTCTACTAAAATCCTGAGGGGTACAACCGTGGCGTTTTGGCACCAGGTTTTTCCTTTTCTTGATTAAAAGGACTTTTTCTAGCATATTAGCTTATTGGTTCTTCAATATGAACACAGCTTCATCGTATTTATGAACATTGCAAAGTGAAAATACACACTGCTAAGTGAACATTCCCTTTGCTTAGTGAACAGCCTCTGCTCTTTAAGTAAAATAACCCAAAAGACTTTGTGAAACTTGAGTGTAGAGCAGGATGGACCCTACAGCCAGGGGCGTATCTACCATGAGGAAAACAAGGCATTTGCCTTTGGCTGTATTTTTCAGGGGGGCGGCGCCTCCCCTAGGCAGAAGGGTTGCTACGAGCAGTGGTGTCATTATGGGGTTGCGCACCACACCTGGGTGACACTTGCCAGAGGGGTGACACCAAGGGCGGCCGCGGGCTGTCTGTTCGGTGACAGGGGAGCAAAGCAGCAGTGGCTGCAGCCTCAGATCCTGGAAGTAGTTCACTTGGCAGAGCAGGTCGAAGTTCCAGGCTGTGATTGTGCCTGGGCCTGGCAGCCTCACTACACACAGCTGGTAAAAAGGAGTTGGCGGGCTGCAGGAAGGTGACAGTTAGTTTTTTTTGGGGGGGTGGAGAACCTCCTGGTGTAGTATGGGGGGATTTGCCTCCCTTTCTCTCACCTCACTCTCACCCCCCTCTCTCTGTCTCCCCACATCTGAAGAGGTGGAGATCTAATAGGAAAAGGGGGGCCTAAAGAGAAAGGGGTGGAGTTTACAGATGAAAAGGTGGATCTTAAACAGGAAGGGCTGGGACAAATTTAGTTGGGGGCACACAATTTTAGTCTTGCCTAGAGCAGCACAAAACCAAAATACATCACTGCCTACAGCACCTAATAATGTAATGTAATAAGGCTTCATGCATACTGAACCACAATGACGCCTATTTTATAGGCATTTGACTTTTTTTTTTTCTCTACCTCTATGCCTCTCCATGCTTGCCTACGTGTCAATGTACACATAGGCATTTACAGGAATTTAGAAGCAGCATGTTCAGGAGCATTAGCATTTATGACAAAAAAAATGTCAGGCATGTCTAAATGTGCTCAAGCACTGAGAATTAATATTCTCAGGGCCAGTGCTAGACTATTTTGCACCCTAGGCGAGACCAGCTACTTGCGCCCCCCCCCCCCCCCCAAAAAAAAAAAATCTAAAATGAATTCAATAATTTTAGCAGAACTCCTGGTGGAGGGATGAGCCAGGTGAACAGGAGGGGGGTGCAGCCAGGTGGAGGGATGAGCCAGGTGGACAGGAGGGGGGGGGGGGGATGTGCAGCCAGGTGGTGGGGGGGGGGGGTGCAGAGCCAGGTGGACAGGAGGGGGGGTTTAGCCTGGTGGAGGGATGGAGCCAGGTGGAGAGGAGGGGGTGCAGCCAGGTGGAGGGATGGCCAGGTGGACAGGAGGGGGGTGCAGCCAGGTGGACAGGAGGGGGGTGCAGCCAGGAGGACAGGAGGGGGGTGCAGCCAGGTGGACAGGAGGGGGGGAGCAGCCAGGTGGACAGGAGGGGTGCAGCCAGGTGGACAGGAGGGGGGTGCAGCCAGGTGGACAGGAGGGGGGGTGCAGCCAGGTGGACAGGAGGGGGGGTGCAGCCAGGATGCAGCCAGGTGGACAGGAGGGGGGTGCAGCCAGGTGGACAGGAGGGGGGTGCAGCCAGGTGGACAGGAGGGGGGTGCAGCCAGGTGGACAGGAGGGGGGTGCAGCCAGGTGGACAGGAGGGGGGTGCAGCCAGGTGGAGGGATGGAGTCAGGAGGGGGGGTGCAGCCAGGTGGAGGGAGGGAGCCAGGTGGAGGGATGGAGTCAGGAGGACAGAGCCAGGTGGACAGGAGGGGGGGTGCAGCCAGGTGGACAGGAGGGGGGTGCAGCCAGGTGGACAGGAGGGGGGTGCAGCCAGGTGGACAGGAGGGGGGGTGCAGCCAGGTGGAGGAATGGAGTCAGAAGGGGGGGTGCAGCCAGGTGGAGGGATGGAGCCAGGTGGAGGGATGGAGTCAGGAGGGAAGAGCCAGGTGGACAGGAGGGGGGTGCAGCCAGGTGGAGGGATGAGCATGCAGCCAGGTGGAGGGATGAGCCAGGTGGACAGGAGGCGGAGGGAAGAGCCAGGTGGACAGGAAGGGGGGGGTGCAGCCAGGTGGAGGGATAAGCATGCAGCCAGGTGGAGGGATAAGCATGCAGCCAGGTGGAGGGATGAGCATGCAGCCAGGTGGAGGGATGGAGTCAGGTGGCGGGATGAGCCAGGTGGACAGGAGGGGGGTGGGGTGCAGCCAAGTGGATGGAGTCACACACCAGTGATAAGGTCTGACTTGGGGCACTCATCCCCAGCGCTTCCCCCACCACCTGACTAGTTCTTACCTTGGGGCACTTCTTTCCAGCTCCCTCCACATGTCAGGCAGCGGGCGTCGGTCGTTGTCACCAGTCCCAGGATCCTGCATGGGGAACCTCCTCCAGCTCCTCCCCGTTCAGATCAGCTGATCAGTGGTTCCACCCCCGGGCTCCGGCGGCCGCGGAGAGGCTGGTTAAGCAGGGCGGGCTGCAGGAGCAGCTTTGCTTAGGATCCTCCAGCTCCAGGACAAGTGGCCCGGCGGCCTCGGCCCAGTGAGTGTGCTATGGCCAGTCCGGGTCTGAGTGGATCCATCCTGGCTGTCTCTCTCTGTGCACAATGCCACCCGCCCTGCTCCTCCAATGGCTGCACATCACCAAGGGAGGGAGGCGGGGCGGGCAGAGAGCTGTAACCCACAGATGCTGCTGGACATCGGCATGGTCGCCTTAGGCTCAGGGGAATGGGGAGGCACTGAGTCTGACACACTGGCTTGCTGCAGAGCAGAGAGGGGGGATTACTGTCTGTGTCCATAAACACATTACACATCAGCGGAAAGCCAGGGGGGGGGGGGATAATTACAAGGACAGAAGCTGTGCAGGAGTAAAATAACCAGCGGCCGGGCGCCCTAGGCGGCAGTGCGCCCTAGGCGGTCGCCTAGTCCGCCTAGTGGTAGCACCGGCCCTGAATATTCTGGTCAAATGAAATTTCCAATCGCTTAATATGCCTAAACATGACTAAACGCATTTACGTGAGTTTTTGATGTTGCTTTTCTCCTGGCTATTAGAAGAGCTGGACAAACATGGGGCCTAGTAAGGGCACAGATTAGTTGTATTATGCTCCTATGGAGCTAGAGATAGGATATTGTAATGTGAAAAGCAACAGTTTAGCAAAATGTTCCTGTATTCGGCTGTGTTTAATTTGTATACTATGTTTCATAGGTGTAATGCATTCTCCAGGCTTTGAAAATAATGGTGGCGCAAGTGTCCAGACGCTTTTGAATGCAGACAGTCTGTACGTTGCATCGTTTTATGCTCTTCTGCTAAACTTAAAGCTTGCCAACAGTGATTATTACAGAAAGAAGACGGCTTTGGCACCAGTGTCACTAGTAAGTGTGATGTTTGTGGTATACAAATGCAGTGATCTTAGCATCCTCCTAGATTTTAATTTGGTCCAAGGTAAGGCTTTGTTTAAACGCTTAATTTTACAAGTTATCATTTAATACGAAGTGCAGCTATGACTATATTAGGTTGCTGGACTTTTGTAAACAGTGTTGCCTCCATGCTTGGTAACTTGGTAATCCAGATGGGTTTATCTCAACCAAGAATGGGTGCCTTCTCCAAGTTATTTGACTGTATGTGTGCATTAGGTAAATATGAAATATAAAATATTACTTATTAATATATATTCACACACACGTGCATATACAGTATATGTATCTGGCTATTTTTAAAGTAATTTGTTAGTTTTATACAATGATTAAATAAATTCCATGTGCTTTAGTAATTAACAAGATTGTATTTCTCAAAATGTGAAGATATTCATTTTTATTTTTAAAGAAATGCATATAATCGACCTGATTTAATATCCTTGTCATTTTTTATTTTTTTTTGTTACGAAACAGAAAGAGTTCATGAAGCAGATACAGTCGAGTGGAGTGTTGATAGTGTTCTCCCAGGCCTGGATTGAGGAGCTCTATCACCAAGTTCTAGACAGAAACATGCTTGGAGAGTCTGGGTACTGGGGAATCCCAGAGGGACACTGTCTCCCCCTAATTACTATGCTCATTAGTAAGTAATGCAATGTTGGTTATCAGCTGTTCATGTATAGGAGAGGTAAAAAAAAAAAAAACTCACAAAAAATGTTTCTGAAGATATTTTATAATCAGTTGAGAGGTGTTTTCTCAATCCACACATCACCATTGTTCTTTTACTGTATACTGCCTTAAAGTGGTTGTAAACCCTGTACTACCACTTTCACATAAGCCTATAATAAGGTGTACCTGTAGGTACCGTTAATGTCTCCTAAACTTGCACAGTTCAGGAGATATTCACTGTATCTGCATGTGCCGACGACATCGGCACATGCACACTGAAGAAATGGCTCGCTCGTGCCGTTCCTTCAGTAGGTGTGCCGTGACCAGCGGTTCCCGCGCACATGCGTAGGAGTGATGTCATTGCGGCTCCTGCCAATCACGGCGCCGGAGCCCACAAACCCAGAAATAACTCCAGGAGACATGTCTCCGGTCACATCTGTGTACGGGGACCGCTGCAACAGCTTCGATCTAAGTTAAGTATTTTTTTTGAGAGTTTACAACCACTTTAAGCTGACTATACACTATTAGATTTTCGAACTAAAATTCAAACAAACAATTGTACCAAAATTCTCAGTACATATGATGGCTTGACAAATGCTATTTGAAAGTAGTTCAAAATTGAATTTGCTTTTGACATTTGATTTTTTTTTTTTTTTTTTTTTTTATATATTCTTTATTTTCATATTTTAAAAATATTACACTGAAATTTAACATTTACAGTCATTACACAGCATTATAAATACTACAAATCTACCCTCCCATGCCCAGTCCCACCCTCTACCCGACTCCCCTAAGTGGCGAAAGGAAAAAAAAAAAAAAAAAAAAAAAAAAATAAAAAGGGGGGGGGAAGGCCTACCCCGTCTTGCTCTCGCTCGCTTCCTTCTATTCCTTTCATGTATCTTTCTCCAGCAAATATCTATCAGTTGTCCTGAACTCTCTCCATTGTTTCCATTTCTTTCGATGTTTCCCCTCTGTGTCTTCTAACTTATGAATCGACTCTTCTATAGTACATGTCTGCTCCACTTTCTCCATCCATGCTTTCATGGAGGGGGCGTTCGGGCATTTCCACCAGCGGGGGATCAAAGCCTTCGCAGCATTCAGTAAATGGGGGGTTAAAGTTTTCAGGTACTCCCCCACTCCCATCTCTGTATCATTGAACAAACACACCCATGGTTGTTTATTGACCCTTACCCCCGTTATAAGGTCAATTAATTCCAATACTTGATCCCAGAAGGTTTGTATTTTGGGACACTCCCACCACATGTGTGGGAACGTTCCAACTTCCGAACACCCTCTCCAGCATGTTGGGGGGTTGTCTTCGCTATATACATTTGCTCTCTGTGGGGTTACATACCACCTCGCTAAGAGTTTGTACGACATTTCCCTTGTTTGCGTGTCTTTTGCTGTCGAATGTACTAACCTTAATATCTTTTCCCTGTGTTCGTCACTTCTTAGGGGGCCTATCTCCTTTTCCCACTTTTCTAGATAAGCTGGATATTCGTGATCTGTCTCTCGCAGCAGTATTTTATATGTTTTTGAGATCCTTTTCTCTAAGCTTTGTGGGGACTCGAGTAGTTTCTCTAACGGTCTCTTGTGATTCTTCCCTCGTAGTGGCTGTGGCAAACTTCCGACAAAGTGTTGTAATTGAGTGTATCTCCATCTATCTAGTGGTTTCTGTCCCCATTCCCGTGTGATTTCTCTATATGTGTACAATCTATTTCCTTCCATCACCTCCTGCAATCTCAAATTATCATTATTGGCCCACCTGCTATAATATAAGTGCTCCTCCTTTCCGGGTGGGAAGAAGTTTGTATCTAATAGTGAAATTAATGGGGAGTTATAGTCCCATTTGTGCCTCTTCTGTATTACATCCCAGACCTTTAGTGAATTTTTTGTGAGTAAATTTGTGTTTGGTCCTAACTCTCGAAATTGTGGCGGTATCCATATCATTTTCCCCGTGTTTGTTCGGCTTAAACTCATTTCTAACTTAACCCAACTCTTGTCCTCCTTATTGTGCACCCAGTCTATTACTCTCGAGATCACAATAGCTTCATGGTATTTTTTAAAATCTGGTGCTGCTAGGCCCCCTCTGTCCGTTTCTCTCGTCATTATGTTGAACGCAATTCGCGCCCGTTTTCGTGCCCAGATAAATTGTGTTATCATAGATTTTAATTTCCTAAAGTAACTTTGTGGGATGGAGATTGGGATCATCTGACTGGTGTAGATAAATACCGGTAATATAAAATTTTCACTGCGTTTTATCTTCCCTGTCCATGATAGAACTTTGTATTGCATCCTGTTTAATTGCTCTTTAATTTTATTTAATAGGGGAATATAATTACTTGTGAAAAGGTCTCCCACTTGGGCTGTTAAATTTATTCCCAAATATCCCAGTTCTTTCTTACACCACTTAAATGGTAGTTTAGCTTGGATGGCGCTCTGCTCTTCTTTTGATAAGTTTAAATTTAATATCTCTGATTTTGTCATATTTACTTTAAAATTGGACAGCTTGCCATACCGTTTTAGCTCCTTAAGCACCATGGGTATTGATATTCTCGGTCTCGATATGTAGAGAAGCACATCGTCCGCATATGCGGACGCCTTGTGCTCCCCTCCTCCTGCCCAGATTCCTTGGATGTCTTGGTTTTTGCGAATTGCTGCTAACAGGGGTTCTAGCGTTATTATAAATAGCAATGGGGAGAGTGGGCAACCCTGTCTTGTCCCGTTGAACAATTCAAGGGGGCAGGACAGGGTCCCATTGACTCTTATTCTAGCCCTCGGGTGGCAGTAGAGGGATTCAATCCATCTCATCATTTTCTTACCTAATCCCAGGTGTCTTAACGTTTCAAACAGGAACCCCCAGTCCACCCTGTCAAAGGCCTTTTCGGCATCTATTGACAGGAGGACTGTGGGGGTGCCCCTCCGCGTAGCTTCTTGTATCAACATTATGGATTTTAATGAATTATCCCTTCCTTCCCTCCCCTGGACAAACCCCACCTGGTCGTTGTGGATCCACCTTGGGAGATGTGGTTTCAACCTTTCAGCTATTATTTTAGCAAAGAGCTTTAAATCTGAGTTTAATAGTGAGATTGGTCTGTAGCTCTCCACTGCCATAGGGTCTTTCCCGTCTTTTAAAATTAATGTAAGATGTGCCAAAAGTGTCTCCTCTCTGAAATTCTCTCCAGTCCCTATCGCATTGAAATAATCCCGTAATTTCGGTGCCAGTTGCTTACTGAACTTTTTATAATACAGGATAGGGAAACCGTCGGGGCCTGGGCTTCCCCCGAGGGCGGTATTTTTAATTGCTCTCTCAACTTCCTCTAACGTGATGGGGGCTTCTAGATCCTCCATCTCTTCTTTCTCGCCCCCAAGGAGGTCCAGGCTCCGCAGGTACTCCCTTATTTCCTCTCTCTGCTTTCCTTCCCCTTCCACCTGCTGCCTAATATTATATAAGCTGCTGTAGTAGGAATGGAAAGTGTGCGCTATATCAGGGGAGGAGATTTGTGTGTTCCCTTTTGCATCTCTGACCCTTGCTATGAAGGTCTTGTTCTGCTTTTCTTTCACCCTTCTCGCCATCCATTTGCCTGCTCTATTTCCCCATTGATATGTTTCTTTCTCTATTATGTGATATGCCGCTTTCCTCTCCTGTTCTACTAGATCTTCTAACTCTCTCTTTTCCATTGCCAGTTCTTGTCTGTCTGGGATCCCCTGGGGCCTTGTACTTTGCTCCAAGTCCTTTATTTTAATATATAACTCGTTTTTCCTTTTCCCCCTTTCTCTTTTTTTCCCTGCCCCGATTCCTATTAAAATCCCCCTTATTACAACTTTATGTGTTTCCCATATTACCGGCAAGGGCATTCCTGGCGTCTCGTTGTCCCTGAAAAAAATTCACAAGTTCCTGCTCTATCTTACTAGTTATCTCTTCTTCTTGTATCAGGGAATCATTTAACCTCCAGTTTGTCCTCGGTCCAGGGTCTCCTCTCATCTCCAGCTGTATCATCACCGGGGCATGGTCTGATAACGTCCTAGGTTTTATTTCTGCCTTTTTAAGCGTTTGCACCAACTGATGCTCAATGAAGACGTAGTCTATCCTTGAGAAGGAACCATGGACCGATGAGAAACAGGTGTAGTCCCGTTCTTTTAAATGTGTGATCCTCCAAGTATCCTGTAATTGCCATTGTCCTAATGCTTTTGTGAGTTTTTCCCGCCTTTGTTTCGTTGTACTGTTACCCCCTCCTGAGGTATCCACCCTAGGGTCCATACTCCAGTTCAGGTCACCTGCCACAATCAGTTTACCCTCCTTAAAACCCTCCAGTTTTCTTAGAATATTCCCAAGAAATCTATCAGGGTTTTTATTCGGTGCATACACATTGACAACCGTGCATTTCATTTTATACAGTTCACCCTTTAGGAACAAAAACCTTCCCTCTGGGTCCACGAGAAGCTCCTTGACCTCAAATTTTACCCTCTTACTAAAGCCAACTGCTATCCCTCTTGAATGGGGGGACGGAGTATCTCCATAATACCATATCGGGAATTGGTGGGATGCCAATTTAATCCCTGAGGTATGTGTTATATGTGTCTCTTGTAGACAGACTATGTCTGCTTCTAGGTATTGGAGTTCATTGTTTAATTTGTATCTTTTCTTTTTTGTGTTTAACCCTCTTATGTTATATGTAATTAGGTTTACCACCTCCATATTTCCAATTTAAGTTGGCCTTTTGGAGCTTCTAGTGAGCGCCAGAGTCCCTCTCTGGGACTGGACCGGAAGCGAGCGAGACGCGCCATACCCAAAACAAAAAAAAAAAAAAAAAAGAAAGGGGAGTAAAAAAAAAAAAAAAAAAACACAACCACTGCAGGAGAGCTTCTCTCCATAATAGACCCCCCCCACCCCCCCACCCTTGCCCACCCTTCTGGAACAGTAAGCCCAATGGGCTGGGCAGAATTTTTCTGTTCATTCTATGGCCTAGGTAGACTCCTTCCTGGAGTCGCCTTCTCTCCATAGTTCCCCGGTGGTTCCCATCCCAGGGCATACGGACCCATCCCTATGGCCTCCCTCCTCCCCCACTCTGGGCTTGTCCCCATCTCGCCTCCTGTTCTTCTTTAGCTTGGCTCCCCTCTCCTCCTGTTACTATTCCATTTAAGTTTTTTTTGAACTGCCCGAGGTCCCCCTTCCTCCTCCCATCCAGGTAGAGGGGGGGGATTTATTTCTAATCGAGCGCAAAAATCCCTTAGATCTTCTGGGAAGCGCAGAACTGCAGTTCGACCTTCTTTTTTCCCAATCAGACAGGCGGGGAAACCCCATTGATAAGTTATACCCGATGCAATCATCAGTTCAGTTAAAGGTTTCAAACGGGTCCTTCTCATCAATGTTTCCCCTGCTAAGTCTGGGTAAACCTGCAGTTCTGCGCCTTCGTATGCCACTCCTGGGAGTGTTCTAAGCTTCCCCATTATTATAGCTTTCTCTTCCGCAAAGTGGAACCTGACTATGACGTCTCTCGGTTTTTCTGACCCCGAAGGTACCCGCTGTGCCATCCTATGAATTCTATCAATTTTTAAAGCCTCTGTAGTTTCTTTGTCTAGTAGGGGGTTAAATAAATGTTGCGCTATTGACATTTGATTTTGTAACCAATGAACTTACCTGAACAGAAACCACACAAAAACAAAAATTTGAATTTGATCATCACTGCAGTTGAAATTGAAAGTCAATTTGACCCCACTAACAATTAGAAAATCGATTGAATGTTCTTTAGTCATCCAGACTGTGCACATGTAGTTATTTTAGCATAGCTTTCCCTATTGTTATCATACAAAGTGTATGCTTTGGTCCTCAGGGCACCTTCCTAGAGTATAAACTGCTCTTATTATTTAATGCCTGGTCTGGTCATCAGAAAGCATAAATATTTAATGCTGTGTAACTTATTTTTTAGTAATCAGTATGTGTACGATCGGGTATGATGCTATTTTATCACAATCATGAATGCTTTATATAACATTAAATTCAGAATACTAGTCGACGTGGACATGCTCTAAATTTAGTCATGTACAGTGCCTTGAAAAAGTATTCACACCTCCTTTAAAATTTTCCAAATTTTGTCATGTTACAACCAAAAACGTAAATGTATTTTATGTGATAGACCAACACAAAGTGGCACATAATTGTGAAGTGGAAGGTAAATGATAAATGATTTTCCACATTTTTTACAAATAAATATGTGAAAAGTGTGGCATGCATTTGTATTCAGCTCCTTAAGTTGTAGAACCACCTTTCACTGCAATTACAGCTGCAAGTCTTTTTGGTGATGTCTCTACAAGCTTTGCACATCTAAAGAGTGACATTTTTGCCCATTCTTCTTTTCAAAATAGCTCAAGTTCTGTCAGATTGGATGGAGATCATCTATGAACGGCAATTTTCAAGTTTTGCCACAGATTCTCAATTGGATTTAGGTCTGAACTTTGACTGGCCATTCTAACACATGTATATGCTTTGATCTAAACCATTCCATTGTAGCTCTGGCTGTATGTTTAGGGTCATTGTCTCAAGTCTTTTGCAGACTCTAACAGGTTTTCTTCTAAGATTGCCCTGTATTTGGCTCCATCCATCTTCCCATCAACTCTAGCTGACCCTGCTGAAGAAAAGTATCCCCACAATCTCTGAGGGCTTCACAGAACAGCTGTATTTAGACTGAGATTAAATTACACACAGGTGGATTCTATTTACTAATTAGGTGACTTCTGAAAGCAATCGGTTCCACTAGATTTGAATTAGGGGTATCAGAGTAAAGGGGGCTGAATACAAATGCACGCCACACTTTTCAGATATTTATTTGTAAAACAAATTGAAAACCATTTATCATTTTCCTTCCCCCATAAAAATATGTGCCACTTTGTGTTGGTCGATCACATAACACCCCCCAAAAAGACATTTACATTTCTGGTTGTAACATGAAAAAATGTGTAAGAAAAATTTGGGGTACGAATACTTTCAAGGCACTGTATCTACTGACAACCATAAAGAGCGCTCAAGAGCGATGAGATTTTGAACGTGTTCTTTTAAAGTAGACTTCCATATAATAAACAGATATACTGTATTAATGGCAATAAAGCTAAAGCTGTCCCTAGTATAAATAGAATAAAAGAGAACAATCTCAGTGTGCACCTTACATTGTGGGTTTGCACTATAAAACATACCTGTGTTTTGTACACCTTTTCCTACCACATTGATTATAAGGTTAGCTTTGTTCTTGATATACTGTACTTACAAGGGGCTACATAAAGAAAACCTATGGATGGAACAAAGGAACTAAAGCAGAATCTTATATGGAGGCATTAAAGTACAGTGACCTAACATTTTCTTTAATGTTTTTTGATCTCCTGGAAAATTATCCAAGAAATTATATTTTAATGCTTCCATGTATAATTCAAGAGTGTGCATATGTCGGCAGACATTTTTGCATTACAAATGAAGATTCTTCTTCCTGTTCCTTATCACTTAGGCCCCTTTCACACTGGGGCGGTTTTCAGGCGGTACGGCGCTAAAAATAGCGCCTGTATACCGCCTGAAAAAACCGGCCCCATTCACTCCAGTGTGAAAGCCGGCGGGCTTTCACACTGGAGCGGTGCGCTAGCAGGACCGCAACAAAAGTCCTGCTAGCAGCATCTTTGGAGCGGTGAAGGAGCGGTGTGTTCACCGCTCCTATACCGCTCCTTCCCATTGAAATCAATGGGAAACCGCGGGGATACCGCCCGCAAACCGCCGCTGCAGCGGCGCTTTGCGGAGGTTTTTAACCCTTTTGCGGCCGCTAGCGGGGGTTAAAACCACCCCGCTAGCGGCCGCATACCGCGGGTAAAACGATGGTAAAGCAGCGCTAAATATAGCGCTGCTTTACCGTCGCCGCCCCGCACCGCCCCAGTGTGAAGCCAGCCTTAAAGCTCTCACAATGCAAGTTGACCATTTAGAGACTCTGTGAAAGTAGTGCAATCACTGTATCTTTAGGAGAAAAGGATTTTATTTCTGCAGTTGTTAAAGCTGAACTCCTAGTCAGCACAAGTGTACTCCCAATGGCAAACTAGTTTCTTGCCTTATCACTGTTTAGTGTGCTTTCTTTAATACTTATTCTGTATACTGCCTCAACTATAGCTCAGACCTTCAGGGGTGTCGTCCCAGTTCATGAGTTGGGTAACTGGTACTATTACCACATCCTTGAACTTTTTTCAGGACAGCGCTGATGTCCTTAAGTCAGCACGGCCTGGAGTAGGTGGATCTGATTTGCGGACTTCCCCAGTCTTCCTCTACCCAAATATGCCCATGGATTTTGACATAGGAGCCTCATGTCAAAATTCATGGGCACAGGACCCTTTTCCCACTGGCCATACATCACAATTACCTTGTGGAAATGCTAAGATGACACAAGGTGTACAAATCTACAATGGCTTGCAAAAGTATTCACCCCCTTGGCAATTTTTTCGTGTTTTATTGCCTCACAACCTGGAATTAACATGGATTGTTTGAGGATTTTCATTATTTAATTTACAGAACATGCCCACAACTTTGAAGATTTTTTTTTTTTTTTTTAATTGTAAAGCAAACAACAAATAGGACAAAACCGAAAAATTCAAAGTGCATAACTATTCACCCCCCTAAAGTCAATACTTTGTAGAGCCACCTTTTGCGACTATCACAGCTCCAAGTCGTTTTGGATAAGTCTCTATGAGCTTGCCACATCTTACCACTGGGATTTTTGCTCATTCCTCCTTCATCCAGCTCCTTCAAGTTGGATGGTTTGCTCTTGTGAACAGCAAACTTTAAGTCTGACCACAGATTTTCTATTGTATTGAGGTCTGGGCTTTGACTAGGCCATACCAACACATTTACATGTTTCCCCTTAAACCACTCAAGTGTTGCTTTAGCAGTGTGTTTGGGGTCATTGTCCTGCTGGAAGGTGAACCTCCGTCCTATCCTCAAATCACACACAGAGTGGTACAGGGTTTGCTCGAGAATATCCCTGTATTTAGCACCATCCATCTTTCCCTCAACTCTGACCAGTTTCCCAGTCCCGACTGCTGAAAAACACCCCCACAGCATGATGCTGCCACCACCATGTTTCACTGTGGGGATGGTGTTCTTTGGGTGATGTGATGTGTTGGGTTTGCACCAGACATAGCGTTTTCTTTGATGGCCAAAAAGCAAAATTTTAGTCATTTTGGGAGTCTCCCGCATGCCTTTTCGCAAACTCAAAACGTGCCATTTTGTTTTTTACTGAAAGTAATGGCTTTCTTCTGGCCACTCTGCCATAAAGCCCAACTCTATGGAGCGTAAGGCTTATTGTCGTCCTATGTACAGATACTCCAGTCTCTGCTGTGGAACTCTGCAGCTCCTCCAGAGTTACCTTAGGTCTCTGTGCTGCCTCTCTGATGCCCTCCTTGTTCGGTCCATGAGTTTTGGTGTGCGGCCGTCTCTTGGCAGGTTTGCTGTTGTGCCATGTTCTTTCCATTTGGTTAGGATAGATTTGATGGTGCTCCTAGGGATCATCAAAGATTTGGATATTTTTTTTATAACTTAACCCTGACTTGTACTTCTCAACAACATTGTCCCTTACTTGTTTGGAGAGTTCCTTGGTCTTCATGGCAGTGTTTGGTTAGTGGTGCCTCTTGCTTAGGTGTTGCAGCCTCTGGGGCCTTTCAAAAAGGTGTGTATACTTTTGCAAGGCACTGTAGGTGTAATATCCTTTTTTATCAATTGCCCATTGGGAGAGGGAGATTTGGGTGGAAAGGGGGATTAATCCCAGAGGTCAGCTTTAAAGAATAAGTTCACCTTTCTACAAAAAATAATAAATGCACATCTTTTTGCAGGTAAAAAAAATGCATTTATTATTTTTTGTAGTAGGAGCTTGTAAAGCATTGCACCAGCCATCAGCAGATCTGCACACTGTTAGTGTATCGGGTTACATGTACATCCCATATGACTAAGCGGATACTCTCTGACGGGAAGACTCGGTGAACTACCACTGCGCTCAACAGCACCGTAGTAGTTCTTTGAGAACTACAAGCTGACAGCCGCTAAGGATGTTGGGGCTTGTAGTTCTTTCACACACAGAGCTGTGTGTATGGATGATGTGGCCATGTGGGCGGCACGCCACATGCCTGCGCTGTTTTCAAAAAGTAACAGTACAGGGAACTCCTTGCTATACTGCTGTCACAAGGAGAGAGAGCAGTGGGCTGCGGATGCAGCGTTGGGAACATGTTGCATGTTCCACCCTAAAATCAAGTGGAACATGTAGCATGTTCCCAAAGGTGAACTTATCCTTTAAGGGCTGGTTTACTCCATAATTTCTGTGTTCTGGATGCTTTTTTCCAAATGTGTTTACACGCATTTTTATCAATGTATTTGTTATCAATGTATTTTATTTTTTCTTAATTTTTTTTATTCTGAGTTGAAAAATCCGGTGCATTTTTTGGTGCATTAACATGTGTTCTGGTGCATTTACGTGCGTTTTGCTGCAGAAACAAATGCAGCAGGTTCTACTTTTGCTGACTGCACTGAAACTGACTGCACAGTTTTTGATGCAGAATAAAAAAGCACTGGACTGCATCTGGTGTAAATCTGCCCCAAACAAGGAACATATGTATTTAAAGTAAAATACAAGTAGCCACTAGAGGGAGCAGCAGAATTCTGAGTTTCTACTACAATAATCAAAATATGGAAAGTCACATTAAAGTGGAAGTAAACCCTCATGTAGTATCTGGAAGCTTGCTTTGTTTGTATATATCACTTATATTTCCTTCAATTTCTAATTGCAGATATCGATGGCTTGGGAAGCACTGCTATTGGTGGACAGCTCCAAGCATCTTTGTCAACACAGTCTCCACTCCCTCCTGAGAAAAACATGGATCCATCAAGTCTAGCAGGTATGTTGACTTCTCTCTCTACTCTCATGATGTTCATTCAACTTGTTCCTCACATGTTTCTAAGTAGCTCGATCCTTCCTTACTGTATGGTAGGGTCCTTGCTTTGCGTATTTGTCCATTTCCTTAAACGTGACTGACTATATCCTAAATTCTGTGTCGGTTAAAAAAACTTTTTTTGTAAATGAGACTGTTAGAAATGTAAAACTGATGCTGTTGCTACTTTGGTCTGGGTGTCTAAATATTTAATTATTATCATTATATTTTTAAGGTATTTTTTTAGCACAATACAAGAGAACATTGTCATTGTCTATATATATATATCTATATATTATTATACACGATTTATATAGCGCCAACAGTTTATGCAGCGCTTTACAATGTAAATATCTATACCTATATAGATTTAAAAAAAAAAAAAAAATAGATATAGAGAGAGAGAGGGACACACACACACACACACACACACACACACACACACACACACACATATATATATATATATATATATATATATATATATATATATATATATATATATATATATATATATATATAATGTATATGTGTGTGTGTGTGTGTGTAAGCTTGATGGCTTGATTTGTTCTCTGCTTTAGGTGTGGCTTTTGCCCGATTCATACTTATTGGATGTTGGAAGAACCTGATTGACACCTTATCTGCTCCTCTTACTGGACGCATGGCAGGAAGCTCTAAAGGCTTATCTTTTATACTGGGTGCTGAAGGTGTGAAGGAGCAAAATCAGAAGGAGCGAGATGCCATCTGTATGAGCCTAGATGGTCTCAGGAAAGCTGCCCGTCTCAGCTGTGCCTTGGGTATGTCGTGTTTTATTTTTTTTCTCATTTAATCAAATTGCTTTTTACTTCTCATTCCAAGGTGATGTGTTAAGCATGCATCAGTTTATCCTTCCCCTCTAGGATCCAATGTCCCTACACAATTTCTATATACCAGAGATGCGTCCTACTATAAAATCGCAAAATGAACACAGGGAAGGCTTTTAATGATTATATCAGATTCTTTTGGGCCTTTATGTGGCCATAAACATGAGATAATGATCATCCAATAGGCTGGTTTAGATGGCCTATTGGCACCCATAGATAGAGCTGGCTAAGAGGTAGTGCCACTTATCTTCAGGTACAACCTGACTATGGCCAGTTCTTTGGATTTCTTTCAGGCAACTTACTTGCTGAATATTCACTAAGGTTTTACAGGAAAACTATATTTGTTTCTCAGTAGAGCTTTACATTAAACAGAGTTACCAATAGGATAGAATGCCTATCTCAATGGTTATTGCTTCCCCAAATAATTAGTTAGTACTGGCCCCATTTGTTCCTCTCCATTCACATAAATTAATGTCATGACAGAGCCAAGCTTACAATTTTATGGATTACTCCACAGGCAGTTTATCATGATCAGATCATGCAGGGCTGTCTTTAATATTGATTGGACCCCGGGCAAAACTTTTCTTTCCCCCCCCCCCCCCCCCAATGCAGTTTTTCTCTCCACCTACTCTGAGACATACAATAAATAGCAGCTAGACTCAAAATATGTTTACTGCATCAGATCAGGCAGCTTTTGCGATTGGTTGCTAGAGGTTACAGCACATGATTTCTGCTTGTTTATTGGTTGCTAGAGATTACTGTGGATATGACCTCAGGGGGGCATGATATCCATATCAATGCCACCGGCCGCCACTATTTACATATCAATGCCGGTAATTTACATGTAAACACAGGGTCTGCTGGTGAGTCATCTGTACACAATAGGACAGAGCTGGGCTGCATTAGTAGCAGCACTTCACACTTAGATATTGGAACACATCACAGGACTAAAACCTCAAGGGATGAGAGAATTTAACCCAGGATAGTTGGCAAGTATGAGGCAGCTGCTTTGGGCCCCACAACAATTGCAGGGCCCAGGGCAGCTGCCCCTTTTTCCCTGCCTTAAAAACGGCCCTGAGATCATGCCTGCACTAATGGTGTTTGTATAAGTCTTTAGGGAGCTTTATAAATGTATTATGCTCTTTTAATAGGGACTAGTTGATGGTTATTTTTTATGTTCATTTGCACATATATACTGCAAGATATTAGGAAGTGATCTCTTCCAGTTTTCCCCTATCATTACCATAAATGTGCAACCTTAGTGATATGCTTGTCAGACATTTAACAAACCTTTACAACTGATCTGATTGAAAATTTGTCAGTTGGTCACAGAACTATTTTTCAGTGACTCCTTTATTGTAGCTTCAGTCAACATTATAATCCGTACCTTTTTTTTGCATTTTGTTTTAAGGGGTTGCTGCTAACTGTGCATCAGCACTGGCTCAAATGGCAGCAGCGTCCTGTGTTCAAGAAGAGAAAGATGATAAGGAAATCTCTGAACATAGCGACACAATTGCACAAGGTATACTGTTCTTTGTATAATTGATACAGCAATGCAAAGCTGTAAAGTGTGGTGTAAAACATTTCTTATGCAACCTGTTAGTGTTCATATAGGTGGATTCCTAGTGATAAAACAACTTAAGTATACCTTTTAAGTAAAAATTGTAATATACCTTTTAAGAAAATGTTTTTATATACTGCACATCAAAACCAAAATTGTTTATATGAAGCCAAAAAAAAGTTTTTACGGTCCTAAACACCAGGACGTGGTGATATGATGTATATCTATTATTAATATGTTTATACAGTAAAACAGAGGGTGGAACAAAAACTGGAACAGATGGGTAAACAAGGAGGATATCGACTGCATAACGCACATGTGCTCTGCATGGATGCAATACTTGGTGTCGGCTTAGAGATGGGAAGTCACAACCAAGACTGCTGGCCACATGTGTTCAGGTACAGAATGATAGTTGCCCTGCACCCTGTATTGCTCAGTTTGCATGTATAACAGATGAGAGGGGATTTATACTCTGTTCTGTTCATTATCATCTATTACCATTTGCAAGTACTGTATTTTGATGGGGGTTTCTTAACTGTAATCTACACAATATGTTGTAGTCTAATGGTATATTTGTTTTTGCTCAGCTAGCTACGCAAGTGAACATTATTGGTGTGTCCAATGAGCAGTGCAAACACCATTGTTTATGGGATGCAGTACAGCAGTTATGCACAAATTGCCTCTTATCAGATCTGACTAATGTTTAGTGCACAATCCTGCTATATTGTGTATGACAATCCACTGGGGGGATTAGGTTAAAATCCTAAGCCCCTCTCCCCAACTTTTGCTTACATCCAGAGGCGGCTCTCAAATTAGGCGGTCGCCTTAGGCCTCGTCCCCACAGGGGCCTCGCGGCCACCTAATTTGCCCATACCGCAACCTAGATGATTCTAGTAGTCTCTGATCATCTCCTGTATCATGTTTGCAGTCTCTGACCATCTCCTGTATCATGTCTGCCGTCTCTGACCATCTCTTGTACCATGTACCCTTGTACCCTCCTCTGTTCTCTTGGCTCTGTGCTGTTCTGATGAGTTGGGGGGGGGGGGGGGGGGGAAGCAGGTGCACAGTGCACAACTACCAGGGCATTGCCGGCTGCACTGCTGTAAGTCTCTTTTGAAGAGGTGAGAGAGAGAGAGCTGTGGAGGGAAAGGAGGGGCGGTTGTACAGAGAAGCTGCTGTGGGGAGGTTGGAGGTGTAGTGCTGAGGTGATAGTTGGGGAGGTGGGGAGATTTGTAAAAAGATGAGAGCTGCGAGAAGGAGGGGCGAATATGAGAACAGGCGAGAGCTGGGAATAGTGTGTGTGTGTGTGTGTGTGTGGGGGGGGGGGATTTGTGAAGAGTGGGGGGGGGGGGGGTTGTGTAGAGTGGGGCTAGAATTTGTGAACAGTGGGGGAGGCGTATCTAGTGAAAATGGCGCCTATGGAAAGAACTGAAACTGCGCCCCTGTCAAAACATTTGAAACCCATCTTTCAGATAACCTTAACAAAAAAAAAAAACAGACAGAGAGAGACAGTGGGGACAGACAGAGAGGGACGCAGTGCGACAAGGACAGAGGATTTTTGACACCCTAGGCGAAACCTCATTTTGTCTAACCCCCCCTGGCTCCACCCAGAAATGCGGCCTCACCAGCACCCAAAAATACAGTAACATCATCCTCCATAAATGCCAATAATAAATGCGGCCTCATCAGCACCATAAATGAAGCAACATCAGCAACCTTAAATGCAATAACATCAGCCCCCAGAAATGCGGTAACATCAGCACCCATAAATACGATAACATCAGCCCACCCATAAATGCGGCCTCACCAGCACCCAAAATACAGTAACATCATCATGCATAAATACGGTAACATCAGCACCCATAAATGCGGTAACATCAGCCCCCCATAAATGCAATAACATCAGCCCCCAAAAATGCAGTAACATCAGCCCCCATAAATACGATAACATCAGCCCCCATAAATACGGTAACATCAGCCCCATAAATACGGTAACATCAGCCCCCATAAATACGGTAACATCAGCCCCATCAGTGCCCCCAGCAAATAAATGCAGTAACATCAGCACCCATAAATACAGTAACATCAGCCCCCATAAATACGGTACCATCAGCCCCCATAAATGCGGTAACATCAGCACCCATAAATACAGTAACATCAGCACCCATAAATGCGGTAACATCAGCAGCCATAAATACAGTAACATCAGCACCCATAAATGCGGTAACATCAGCCCCTATAAATACAGTAACATCAGCATCCATAAATACGGTAACATCATCATCCATAAATACGGTAACATCAGCAGCCATAAATGCGGTAACATCAGCCCCTATAAATACGGTAACATCATCACCCATAAATACGGTAACATCAGCCCCCATAAATGCGGTAACATCAGCACCCATAAATACGGTAACATCAGCACCCATAAATACGGTAACATCAGCACCCATAAATGCTGCGCCAGCATCTCTGACACTGTACAGCTGGGTTCCCTAGGTTGCCTAGTGGTAGCGTCGGCCCTATCTGCTTGGCACACACGCAGAATCGCACATGATGACTTTAAGACCCCTTTCACACTGGAGGCGTTTTTCAGGCGCTACAGCGCTAAAAATAGCGCCAGCATAGCGCCTGAAAAAAGCCTCAGCTGCAAACCCAGTGAGAAAGCCCAAGTGCTTTCACACTGGGGCGCTGCGCTGGCAGGGCGTCACAAAAAGTCCTGCCAGCAGCTACTTTGCAGCGATGGAGGAGCGGTGAATACACAGCTCCTCCACCGCTCCTGCCCATTAAAAACAATGGGGCAGCGCCGCCATACCACCGGCAAAGCGCTGCTGCAGCGGCATTTTGTGGGTGGATTTAACCCCTTTTTGGCGAATAGCGTTGATAAAATAACGGTAAAGCGGCGCTAAAAATAGCGCCACTTTACCGCTAATGCGGCTCAGTGTTAAAGAGGTCTAAGTCATCATCATGTGCGATTGTGTGTGTGTGCCAGGCCCAAGCAGAAGCAAGTAGCCAATCAAAGATCATGCTCAATATGGATTAAATAAATATGCATAGCAATAGATATTATAAATAAAGTGATTTGTGCAACAGCAGGTACTACTTGCACAAATCACTTTATTACACTTTATGATATCTATAGCCAAGCATATTTATTTAATACAAATTGAGCACTATCTTTGATTACTTGCTTTGCATTTGGCGCTGGTTACTGGTACACAGTGCACATGATGATGATCAAGACTGTGCTGTACTAGTACCTGCTGCTGCTGCTGCTGCTTGGGGGGGGGGGGGGGGGTCCAATTGTTTTTCTTTCCTCTAGTGTCTCTCTCTTCTCCTGGTCTCCAGACTCCATGTTCTTCAGAGTCCTCACCGACCAGGTCACAGCACCGTTAGCACACAGACCCGGGAGACCCCCGAGAAGAGGAACTGAAGCCGCTGCGCAGAGGAGGGTAGGCGGAGCCTAAGGCTCCGCCTCCCCTAGTTACTCTATGGCTACGTAGGTGACCCGGGCGCTCACTCTGGCCAGAACCAACGCAGCGGCCGTCATGGGGGGCGCCCGGGCACCTGTCGCTTCCCTCCTTCACTCCCTAATGTGCCGGCGCCGCGCTCCAGCAGGCCAGTCGTGGCGCGGGGACTAGATTAGTGTGGGAGGTGGCCGCAAAAGGAAGGGTTGGAGTCGGATTATTTTTGTGCGGGCCGGCTTTTTTGTCGCCCCCCCCCCCCCCCCCCCCCCAAAAGGAAGGGTTGGAGTCGGATTATTTTTGTGCGGGCCGGCTTTTTTGTATTTATACCCTTTACCTAAACTGCTAAAAAAGAGAGTAGTATAATACCTTCCACCAGCTAGTAGTCGTCGCCCCCCCCCCCCCATAGCGCCCATGGCACTTGCCATGGCTGCCATACCCTAGGTACTTGATGGCCTACTGGTTTTTTTTTCTTCTGCTTCCTGCTCTATAGGGTTTGTGAATACATAAGCACCTTGGAGCATACACATTTTAGCGATGGGAATTCACAGCTTTCTCTAACCATCACTCAGGCCCAGCAAGTCTCTATGGATGCACATGGTCTTTCCACAGATGCATCTCAAGAATATACCACAGAACAGGAGGCGTCTCTTGGCAAAAGTCCTGTCATCCAGCCAGTTCCCATTCAAGATCTTATCAAAGAAGGCAGTAAGGGCCGAGCATTCGACTTCCGAGGAAATAGCTTGATGAGTTCAAGCAATGCTGCTAAAGCTGTTTGCACCCTTTCTACACAAGTCGACAAGTAAGCAGCTGTTTCTTGTTATGAAATTTCTAGTTTTTAAACATGTACCGTATATACTCGAGTATAAGCCGACCCGAATATAAGCCACCTAATTTTACCACAAAAAACTGGGAAAACTTATTGACTCGAGTATAAGCCTAGGGTGAGAAATGCGCAGCTACTGTAAGTGGAAAAGAGGGTAAACAATGCCCATTTGCAGCCTCACTGTGCTCATTTGCATGCCTCACTGTGCCCATTTGCAGCCATAGGTCCCCCGAACTTGGTAGTTAAGGGTTCCTAGATGCCCCTAGCTGCAGCCAAAATTTGGGGTCTCTGGACCCAAAGGGTCCCGAAATGACATTGCTGCAGATGGACACAGTTGACCGACTTTGGGGCCCTGTATCTCGGGGCCACTTGGTGCTAGGAACCCCAAATGTGGTTGTAGTGCTAGTTCCACTGGGTTTGCACACCAAATTTGGGGTTCCTAGCTCCAAGTGGCCCCGGGATACGAGGCCTCAAAGTCAGGTCGGAAAATGTCATTCTCTGCTGCAGAAAAGTGCTTGACTCGAGTATAAGCCGAGGGGGGCAATTTCAGCACAAAAAAATGTGCTGAAAAACTCAGCTTATACTCGAGTATATACGGTAATTTGTTACTTGCAGCTCACAAATGAGAAGATACTGGAATGCATGTCAACTGTTGATGCCTTGATTCTTTTTTTTTTCTGTTGTAGGCTGTTTGAGGGAGCTGCAGACAAGCTCAATCTTGTGGCTCTCAGTGGGTTCCTTTATCATCTGAAGAAGGCTTCCCAGGCACAGTTGTTTCATTCAGTTACAGATACAGTGGATTACTCTCTTGCAATGCCAGGTAGACCATATATGTTTAAAAAAAAAATAATTCTGTCAAAAATTTAACCACTTAACCCCCAGGACCAATTTGCAGCCATTTGCGATTCGGCACTGCGTCGATTTAACTGCCAATTGCGCGGTCGTGCGACGTGGCTCCCAAACAAAATTGGCGTCCTTTTTTTCCCCCACAAATAGAGCTTTCTTTTGGTGGTATTTGATCACCTCTGCGGTTTTTATTTTTTGTGCTATAAACAAAAATAGAGCGACAATTTTGAAAACAATGCTATATTTTTTACTTTTTGCTATAATATCCCCAAAAAATATATAAAAAAAATCGCAATTAGCGGTTATTGATTGGTTTGCGCAAAATTTATAGCGTTTACAAAATAGGGGATAGTTTTATAGCATTTTTATTAATATTTTTTTTTACTAGTAATGGCGGCGATCAGCAAATTTTTTTATTGTGACATCGGACATTTTTAACACATTTTTGGGACCATTGTCATTTATACAGCAATCAGTGCTTTACACATACCTCTCCCCGTTCTTCAGCTCTGTGACCCGATCGGGGGACACCTGCGGCGATCGGGTACGCTGGTCCCGCGGCCACGGTCACGGAGCTCAGGACCGGGTCGTGAGCGCGCCAACGACCCACAGCTGGGCTCTTAAAGAGACACGTACAGGTACGTGCTTGTGCCCAGCTGTGCCATTCTGCCGACGTATATCGGTGTGAGGCGGTCCTTAAGTGGTTAATATTTTCTTGGACACTTAAAGTGATATTAAGGGCAGATTTTTTTTTTTTTAATAACAAACAATGGTTTTGCATAGAG
>CM053028.1:216017652-216037375 GCA_028564925.1 Lithobates sylvaticus
AGTGATCACTGTATAACTGTCACTGGTGACGCTGGTTAGCCAGTTAGTTATTTCGTTATTTAGGTTCCCCGTCAGGTTTTTATATAGCGTCAGGTACCCCCATATATTACCTAATAAAGGTTTAACCCCCTGATTGCCCCTAGTTAACCCTTTCACCCCCTTTTGCCAGTGTCACTAAGCGATCGTTTTTCTGATCGCTGCATTAGTGTCGATAGGTAACCAGTTTTTTTTTTGTATTACTGTTACGGGTGACGCTGGTTAGTTAGCTTGTTTTTTATACTGTCAGGGCACCCGCCATTTATTACCCAATAACGGTTTAACCCCCTGATCGCCCGGCGGGTGATATCAATTAGGTTTTAGGGTCAAATAAGGTCTGCGTCGCCCCAGGTTAGTGCCAGTACCGCAAACACCCACGCACAAAGCATACACCTCCCTTAGTGGCACAGTATCTGAACAGATCAATATCTGATCTGATCAGATCTATACTAGCGTCCCAGCAGTTTAGGGTTCCAAAAAAAAACGCATTGTTAGCGGGATCAGCCCAGATACCTGCTAGCACCTGCGTTTTCCCCCCTCCGCCCACCCCAGCCCACCCAAGTGCAGTATCGATCGATCACTGTCACTTACAAAACACTAAGCACACATAACTGCAGCGTTCGCAGAGTCAGGCCTGATCCCTGCGATCGCTAACAGTTTTTTTGTGGTAGCGTTTTGATTCAGTCGCTTCAGTCAGGAGCTTTTTTACCTGTGAATCTCAAAAAAATAAAAAAAAATAAAATAGTTGTCGTTTTATTGTTCTCTCTCTCACTCTATTCTCTCTCTATTGTTGCTCTTTTTTTACTCCATTCTATTCTGCAATGTTTTATTATGTTTTATCATGTTTTATCATGCTTGCTTTTCAGGTATGTAATTTTGTTTACTGTGTTTTAGTGTTAAGCATTTTTTTGTTTTCAGGTGCGCCATTCAGTTGCAACGCGGATTTATTTATCTTGACAGCAACAGCGTTTGCTCCCACGATACATAAAGACGCGACTCCAACACTGTAGGAGGTGATTTCACCACCACAGTTAAAAAAAAAGAGCATATATGCCGAAGCATGGGGGCAGCAGGGGGGGGAGGAGCGATTGGCTCCTAATGCCACGTACATACGGTCGAAATTCCGACCGTGTGTACACGGCATAACTTTTGCGGGAGGATGCCCCCATGCATCGGCATATATAAATGGTGCATGTATGCCCATCATTAGAAGTGGGTGGATGAAGGGAGGTATTCTAAGGGTGGGCATACCCACCAATCAATCTCTTTTTTTTCGTTCAGCCAAGAGGCTGCATGAAAAAAAAAAAGATTACAATATATGTCCAGTATGTTGCTGGACTTTGAATGGTTATACCAGAATGATGCCTGCAGGTTTAGGTATCATCTTGGTATCATTCTTTTCAGCCAGTGATCGGCTTTCATGTAAAAGCAATTCTAGCGGGTAATTAGCCTATAGACTGCTTTTACAAGCAGTGGGAGGGAATGTCCCCCCTCCCGGATATAAACCGCGCCATTGGGAAATTGGGAAAGCATTTTATCACACCAATCTTGGTGTGGTCAGATGCTTTGAGGGCAGAGGAAAGATCTAGGGTCTAATAGACCCAATTTTTTCAAAAAAAGAGTACCTGTCACTGCCTATTGCTATCATAGGGGATATTTACATTCCCTGAGATAACAATAAAAATCATAACAAAGAAAAAAAATGGAAGGAACAGTTTAAAAATAAAATAAAAAAGCTAAATAAAAAAAAAAAAAAACAAAAAAAAAAAAAAAAAGCACCCCTGCCCCCCCTTCTCTTGCGCAAAGGCGTACACAAGCGTTGGTCTGGCGTCATATGTAAACAGCAATTGCACCATGCATGTGAGGTATCACCGCGAAGGTCAGATCGAGGGCAGTAATTTTAGCAGTAGACCTCCTCCGTGAATCTAATGTGGTATCATGTAAAGGCTTTTAAAGGCTTTTAAAAATGTATGTAGTTTATCTCCACTGCGTGTTTGTGCGCAATTTTAAAGCATGTCGTGTTTGGTATCCATGTACTCGGCCTAAGATCATATTTTTTATTTCATCAAAAATTTGAGCAATATAGTGTGTTTTAGTGCATTAAAATAAAAAAAAGTGTATTTTTTCCACAAAAAATGCGTTTGAAAAATCGCTGCGCAAATACTGTGTGGAAAAAAAAAAATGCAACACCCACCATTTTAATCTGTAGGGCCTTTGCTTTAACATTATATATAGTGTTTGGGGGTTCAACGTAATTTTCTTGCAAAAAAAAAATATGTTTTCATGTAAACAAAAAGTGTCAGAAAGGGCTTTGTCTACAAGTGGTTAGAAGAGTGGGTGACGTGTGACATAGGCTTCTAAATGTTGTGCATAAAATGCCAGGACAGTTCAAACCCCCCCCAAATGACCCCATTTTGGAAAGTAGACACCCCAAGCTATTTGATGAGAGCAATGTTGAGCCCATTAAATATTTTTTTTTTTTTGTCCCAAGAGATTGAATAATGAAAAAAAAAAAAATATATATATTTTTTTTACAAAAAGTTGTCACTAAATGATATATTGCTCAAACATGTCATGGGCATATGTAGAAATACACCCCAAAATACATTCTGTTGCTTCTCCTGAGTACGGGGATACCACATGTGTGGGACTTTTTGGGAGCCTAGCTGCGTACGGAACCCAAAAACCAATCACCGCCTTCAGGCTTTCTAAGGGTGTAATTTTTTTATTTCACTTCTCACTGCCAATCACAGTTTCGGAGGCCATGGAATGCCCAGATGGCATAAAACCCCCCAAAATGACCCCATTTTGGAAAGTAGACACCCCAAGCTATTTGCTGAGAGGTATTGTGAGTATTTTGCAGATGTCTCTTTTTGTCACAAAGTTTTGAAAATTGAAAAAAGAAAAAAAAATTTTTTTTTCTTTACTTTCTTTATTTTCAAAAACAAATGAGAGCTGTAAAATACTCACCATGCCTCTCAACAAATAGCTTGGGGTGTCTACTTTCCAAAATGGGGTCATTTGGGGGGGGGTTTTTGTGCTATTTTGGCATTTTATGGCCTTCGAAACTGTGATAGGTAGTGAGGAGTGAAATCAAAAATTTGCACCCTTAGAAATCCTGAAGGCGGTGCTTGGGTTTCGGGGCCCCGTACGCGGCTAGGCTCCCAAAAAGTCCCACACATGTGGTATCCCCATACTCAGGAGAAGCAGCAAAATGTATTTTGGGGTGCAATTCCACATATAACTATGGCATGTGTGAGCAATATATCATTTAGTGACAACTTTTTGAAAAAAAAAAAAAATCTTTTTTATTTTTGTCTTTATTCAATCACTTGGGACTAAAAAAAAAAAATATTCAATGGGCTCAACATGCCTCTCAGCAAATAGCTTGGGGTGTCTACTTTCCAAAATGGGGTCATTTGGGGGGGTTTTGTACTTCTCTGCCATTTTAGCACCTCAAGAAATGAAATAGGCAGTCATAAATTAAAAGCGGTGTAAATTCCAGAAAATGTACTCTAGTTTGTAGACGCTATAACTTTTGCGCAAACCAATAAATATACGCTTATTGGCATTTTTTTTTACTAAAGACATGTGGCTGAATACATTTTGGCCCAAATGTTTGACTAAAATTGAGTTTATTAGATTTTTTTTATAACAAAAAGTAGAAAATCTCTTTTTTTTTCAAAATTTTCGCTCTTTTTTCGTTTATATCGCAAAAAATAAAAATCACAGAGGCAATCAAATACCATCAAAAGAAAGCTCTATTTGTGGGAAGAAAAGGACGCAAATTTCGTTTGGTTACAAAATTGCATGACCGCGCAATTACCAGTTAAAGTAGTGCAGTGCGAAATTGAAAAAAGACCTCTGGTCCTTTGGCTGCCAAATGGTCCGGGGCTGAAGTGGTTAAAAGAGAAAAGAGATAAAAAAAAAAAGAATTGTGACATTATCGAGCAACGCTATTGTGCCCAGTCTCTTTCCTGTGAACAAGTGCACTCCTGCGTATGCCAGTGCTGTCCGTTTTGTTAACATGACTGTTATGAATAACAACTAAACAAGAGATAACATATTTTGATAGATTGCTATGGACAATAGATTTGTAAGTACATTGTTGGTAAAATCATTTCCTAAAATGTGAAATGTTGAAGTTTTATGATCATGGTAAAAATAATAACAGACTGGAAGCATTATCTGTATAATTTTTATTTGTGTGAATACATGGAACTTATTTTAGGAAACCTCATTTATATGTAAAATTTTAGCATGTGTTTTTTTTTCCTGCATTGAAAAATAAGACCCAAGTTAAATCCTGGCATGAGCATCAGCTATTGTTTAAGATAAAAGATGATGTTAACAAAATGAATTTATTTTTAATAACTGGAGCCATTTCCAGTGCAACATATTTACTTCAAAGAGCAGCAAACAATTCCAATCAACATCAAATATGAAGAGATGTATCTCCGTCTGCAGGTGTGGCAGCTGGATGGAAAGTTTGGCCTACGCTACGGCAAGAATTATCGTAATGCTGTAGTTTCTGACAGTCAGTCATTTTCAAAAGGATGGTCTGAATATTTTTGTAATATACAAAATACCAAAAATATGCTTTTGTAGACATAAGATAAGATAACAGTCCAAATGCCAAAAGAGCAAATCCATGGCAAAAAAACTATGCTGACATCTTAAGACCACTACTGAGCCTTATTTACCCTCTTATTGGGGCTTTCTCAAAGGAAAACAGTCCATTTGCTGATTTTTTTTTTATGTAGCCTGATTCCCCTAACAGTCAAGCCCAATTTAGGAATGGTAACCAGCATGATGCCAAAACATATCTGCAACCAATTGTTCTTTTCTTTTTCCAGAAAAAATCCTTTCTATACACATGCAACAATTTAGAAACTTGATGTTCAGTTTTTTGTTTAAAGAGGCTGTAAACCCACAAAAAAAAAAGCCCCTGCAAGACAAAGGCATAATAAGCTAGTATGCACAGCATACTAGCTCATTATGAAATACTTACCTTAGATCAAAGCCCCCACAGCGGTCCCGGCACACCGCTGTGGCTGGCGACATGTCTCCCGAAGTTATTTTTGGGTATCGTGGGCTACGGCGCTGTGATTGGCCCAAGCCGTGATGACGTCACTCCTGCGCATGCATGCACGAGCCGCCAGTAACGGCACAGCAGCTGAAGAAACGTCACGAGCGAGCCGTTTCTCCGGTGTGCATGTGCCGATGACATCGGCACATGCTGATACAGAGAATATCTTCTAAACGGTGCAAGTTTAGGAGATATTCACGATACCTACAGGTAAGCCTTATTATAGGCTTACCTGTAGGTAAAAGTGGTGTGTAAGGCTTTACAACCACTTTAAAGGTAGCTAGTAATTTACAAGAACTGTCTAACTGTCTGTCTATGACCATGTTCCAACTTTAATTCACTGTAATGCAGCTAAATGGAGACCAGACTAATCCCTGCATAGGGTAGACAATGCACCAAAAATGAAAACATCTCATTCATCTGAGTTTTCACTACCTTCAATTTAAAATCTTGCATTAAGACAAGCACATTTTGGTTGATCCTGCTGAACCAGCCAAAATTAGCCCATAAGTGAGAGCAGTCTATTGGTGCAGTTTCGCGTGGCTAGGGTAAACTGGTAGAATTCTTTTGTTCAGCCCTCAACTTAACTGGCTGCCTCCTAACTTGCAAATAATTTTCTTGATTTCTAAGAATTCCAGATATGGATAATTTTACAGAGTTACATTAGTTCAGCTTGGATCATACACCATGCCTGGCTGATCCCAGTGGAAGCCGGAAATGAATGTAGTACCCACCAGCAGTACAGTGACACTAGCCTCCAGGTCATGTGTCAAGTAGCCATCCTGCTGCATTGTAATCACAGGAGGTCACCTGCTCAGCACAAGCACCATTCAGACATCACTTTGCATTTTTCTCCATGGCATCCCCTTCCTGTCTCTCCACCTCATCCAATCAGAGCTTTGCATTCACTGAGAAAATACTAAACAATTTCTGAATGGTGCTTGTGCCAAGCGAAGGACCGCCTGTATTCAGAAAATAGCAGGGCAGCTGATCAGCACTGGACCTGGAAACTAATGGAGATCACTGTAGTAGCGGCGCTTACTACATAGATTTCCAGCTTCCAAAGGTTAAAGCATGTATAGAACAGGTGCCTCACCCAATTTGAAGACCTTTGCCTCAGTGAAGGTTCCATTCGTAAATCACTCTCTTCCTCATATCGCATCCTGCTAGACTTATCCTCCCAGCTGGATCCTCCATACCTAGCCAAATGGGAAAGGGACCTGAATACCACCTTCACTGATGACCAGAAGCACCATAAACTTTTCTTTGCCCACAAATCTTCTTTGTGTAGCAAATACCAAGAGACTACATATAAAATCATGTCACGTTGGTACCAGACTCCCGCTGTTCTAGTGTCCATGTTTCCTGGACACAGCCCTTCTTGTTGGCGATGCGTAGCCCAGGTCGGTACAATATTTCATATTTTTTGGGACTGTCCAAACATTCAGCCTTTTTGGCGACAAGTCCTAAAAATTATTCACAAACTAACCTTTCTGATAACCCTGCTGCAGTGCTTCTCAACTTGATCCCCATATACAGTAAGAGATACCGTAAGTCACTACTAAAGCATTTACTAAATGCTGCCAGGGCATGCAACCCTAGTATGTGGAAAAAACATTCTCCACCTACAATCTCTCAATGGTTAGCCAGGGTGAAGAACATCCATCACATGGAGCACTTGACTGCTGCCCTAATATAATATAGAGGAGCACAACACGCGATGGCTTCACTGGGACTTGTTTTACTATTCAGATGAATACTTAACGCTATCTTAACCTGCTAACATCTTCTGTTTTAGATGCGACTTGAAGACCCGTTGCCCCCACGTGGACTTCCACCCTTTCCATTAGTCCTATCATTCCGCCTCTTCCTCTACCCCTACCAATATATGCTTTTTTTTTTCTCCCTTCCTTTTCCTCTCTTCTCTCCATTTACATTGTTCCCCCTCAGACACACTAGGGTGTTTCTCTCCCCTTTTTCAAAAATATTTTTAAAAGCTTTATAATGTGCGTTGATATCATGGGTATAACAGCTCGCATGTCATGTTCCCAGGTTCTGATTCTTGTATTCAGTTTTTTTTTAATGTGTGTTATTGAGGATTGTTCTTCATGGTCTATTTGTACCCATTCATGTTATCTTGTCATGTTGTGTTATTTTGACGCATACCATTAAATAAAGAATGAAAAAAAAAAATGAAAAAAAACAACAGGTATAGTATATGCAAGTTGCACCAATGTGACTATGTAGAATTATCCATACCTGGAACTGAATCACGAATCAACATTCAGATGCTTCCTAATGAATTACTGAAATTTGTTCCGTGGATGGCCCTGTCAGCGCCACCTGACCACCTTTAGGCCCCTTACACACGGGGTGGGCTCTGTTGAGTCCACCTGCTCAGCTGGGAATCTATCCGCTGATCCCCACTGAGCAGGCAGATGGCCGGTCCATGTCCACTCTGCTTATGCAGAGCAGACACAGCTTGCGCTCCTCTATGGGTGGTCTGTCCGTTTTTAACCAGGCTGCCATCTGATTTGGTAGACGGATGGGGAACAGATTCCCATCTGTCTGTTTTTAGCAGACAGGATCGGATTGGGTGTTTGGGTTGACACCTGCTGCTCCATAGAGGAGACTGGAAGGTCCGATCAGGTCCGCCTGAAAAACTTACAGGCAGAATCAAGCGGTCCACCCGTGTGAAAGGGCCCTTAGGTATAGGGTTTTTCAAAATGCCTTGATGAGAACTGTCTGCATCTTCCATACCAACCGACTGGATTCACACCTTATTATAAATCTCTAATCTTCCAGTGCAGTTTTGAATTTGATTAGTGGCTCCTAGTACAGTTATAATAGACATTTTTATAAATAAGATCCTAAGTGCTTAGTGTAATAAAAGTTTTGCTAGTCCATTTAAACAGGAAAGCAAAGATACACACACAGTGTAATCAATTTATACTAAAACATTATAACATAAGCCATGAAGCTGCTTCAGTGGATAAACTTTCATATTTGATTAACAGTATCTGTGATAAAAGCCAGCATGACAGAGGATATTTATATTGCAGGAGTGCATTGCCTAGGCAGGTACATTACAAACTCTCCCCCAGATTGCAAAAATTGTGCAATAGGTTGTGCAAGATGAGCAGATGATATAAAACCCTACTCTTTCAATGTAATTCATAACGTAGCTCCTTTCTACAAGGTTTCTATACAACATTCTGTACACCAGAGTAATCCCCATACAAAATAAACATACACATCTGATCACCATCCCTCTATTTCAGCATTAGTTCTAAGGGAACCTTCTCATTTAAATGCACCATTATAAATAATTACACACTTTGTAAAACCGTGCCTGTAGAAGAGTATTACTCAGTGGCACGCCTAGCCCAGATAGTCAATCCTGTGCAATGATTTACAGACGTCTAGGCTGATATGAGCTTGGACATTATTGCAATGCAACAGTAAAGATGGGAGTGACCAGATGAGTGTGTTAGAAAAACTACACAAGAGATAACAAACACATAAAGCCATGGGTTTCCTCATTCTGAATATATGCCCAAAACTAGCCTGTCAAGTTTTAGCTTTATTCAGAACCTCGTACAGCCTCCAGAGGGCAAAAAAAAAAAGTAATGTTCACTTTCTTTTTTAAATAGCCAATTTTCAATGAAAAAGATAAATCTTATACCAAGGTAGTCCTGAAAAATTAGCCACGGCATTTCCTGCCCCCTATTCATACATGGACAGTGGCAGTGGCAATCATTAGGAGATTAGAATTAGGCTAGCCATACACACATCAATCCACACTCACCATGAGTCAGCGATGTATCCTGGCCTAGGCCGACAAGGCCCAGGCCTAGGGCAGCACTTTGCAGGGGGGCAGCACGGAAAGAGTCTCCGCCGGCTTGCGCTACACTATTAGGGGGTCAGGAAGCCAGCTGTAGCTTGGGAAAGGAGAGCACATGCTCAAAAATGCGCCACTCTCCCCCTCTCCCAGGTATTTTCACTCCGCAGATCCTGCGTCCCATGCTGAATTACATTGCTATCTTGGATGGCCACAGATGGCTTCCTTTTCCATGAAAGACACATATAGCGGACCCTGGCGTTCTCCCCTGTGAGGATGTCACCATCAGAGTCCCAGCATATCACAGATGAGCCTGATTTTAGTGTACAAATATGAGTGGCCTTTTTTTTTTTGGTTTTAATAAAGTGTCTTATCTGTCTACACTTAGAGGCGCTCTTCCCTTGCTTGTTTTTTTCATCCATGTGGTCTTGTTTCATTCCCATTATTGATTGCAACTCTAAGGCTTCATGTACACGGGACGTTTTTACAACCTCTCCTGAACAATTTAACTTGACAGGTAGCATACAGTTATGCTACACCAGTGGAAGCTGGAAATCAATGTAGTAGCCACCAGCAGTACAGTGACACTAGCCTCCAGGTCATGTGTCAAGTAGCCATCCTGCTGCATTCTAATCACAGGAGGTCACCTGCTCAGCACAAGCACCATTCAGACATCACTTTGCATTTTTCTCCATGGCATCCCCTTCCTGTCTCTCCACCTCATCCAATCAGAGCTTTGCATTCACTGAGAAAATACTAAACAATTTCTGAATGGTGCTTGTGCCAAGCGAAGGACCTCCTGTATTCAGAAAATAGCGGGGCAGCTGATCAGCACTGGACCTGGAAACTAGTGGAGATCACTGTAGTAGCCGCGCTTACTACATAGATTTCCAGCTTCCAAAGGTTAAAGCATGTATAGAACAGGTGCCTCACCCAATTTGAAGACCTTTGCCTCGGTGAAGGTTCCATTCGTAAATCACTCCCTTCCTCATATCGCATCCTGCTAGACTTATCCTCCTAGCTGGATCCTCCATACCTAGCCAAATGGGAAAGGGATCTGAATACCACCTTCACTGATGACCAGAAGCACCGTAAACTTTTCTTTGCCCACAAATCTTCTTTGTGTAGCAAATACCAAGAGACTACATATAAAATCCTGTCACGTTGGTACCAGACTCCCACTGTTCTAGTGTCCATGTTTCCTGGACACAGCCCTTCTTGTTGGCGATGCGTAGCCCAGGTCGGTACAATATTTCATATTTTTTGGGACTGTCCAAACATTCAGCCTTTTTGGCGACAAGTCCTAAATATTATTCACAAACTAACCTTTCTGATAACCCTGCTGCAGTGCTTCTCAACTTGATCCCCATATACAGTAAGAGATACCGTAAGTCACTACTAAAGCATTTACTAAATGCTGCCAGGGCATGCAACCCTAGTATGTGGAAAAAACATTCTCTACCTACAATCTCTCAATGGTTCGCCAGGGTGAAGAACATCCATCACATGGAGCACTTGACTGCTGCCCTAATATAATATAGAGGAGCACAACACGCGATGGCTTCACTGGGACTTGTTTTACTATTCAGATGAATACTTAACGCTATCTTAACCTGCTAACATCTTCTGTTTTAGATGCGACATGAAGACCCGTTGCCCCCACGTGGACTTCCACCCCTTCCATTAGTCATATCATTCCGCCTCTTCCTCTACCCCTACCAATATATGCTTTTTTTTCTCCCTTCCTTTTCCTCTCTTCTCTCCATTTCCATCGTTCCCCCTCAGACACACTAGGGTGTTTCTCTCCCCTTTTTCAAAAATATTTTTAAAAGCTTTATAATGTGCGTTGATATCATGGGTATAACAGCTCGCATGTCATGTACCCAGGTTCTGATTCTTGTATTCAGTTTTTTTAATGTCTGTTATTGAGGATTGTTCTTCATGGCCTATTTGTACCCATTCATGTTATCTTGTCATGTTGTGTTATTTTGACGCATACCATTAAATAAAGAATTAAAAAAAAAATGAAAAAAAAAAACAACAGGTATAGTATATGCAAGTTGGACCAATGTGACTATGTAGAATTATCCATACCTGGAACTGAATCACGAATCAACATTCAGATGCTTCCTAATGAATTACTGAAATTTGTTCCGTGGATGGCCCTGTCAGCACCACCTGACCACCTTTAGGCCCCTTACACATGGGGTGGGCTCTGTTGAGTCCACCTGCTCAGCTGGGAATCTATCCGCTGATCCCCACTGAGCAGGCAGATGGCCGGTCCATGTCCACTCTGCTTATGCAGAGCAGACACAGCTTGCGCTCCTCTATGGGTGGTCTGTCCGTTTTTAACCAGGCTGCCATCTGATTTGGTAGACGGATGGGGAACAGATTCCCATCTGTCTGTTTTTAGCAGACAGGATCGGATTGGGTGTTTGGGTTGACACCTGCTGCTCCATAGAGGAGACTGGAAGGTCCGATCAGGTCCGCCTGAAAAACTTACAGGCAGAATCAAGCGGTCCACCCGTGTGAAAGGGCCCTTAGGTATAGGGTTTTTCAAAATGCCTTGATGAGAACTGTCTGCATCTTCCATACCAACCGACTGGATTCACACCTTATTATAAATCTCTAATCTTCCAGTGCAGTTTTGAATTTGATAAGTGGCTCCTAGTACAGTTATAATAGACATTTTTATAAATAAGATCCTAAGTGCTTAGTGTAATAAAAGTTTTGCTAGTCCATTTAAACAGGAAAGCAAAGATACACACACAGTGTAATCAATTTATACTAAAACATTATAACATAAGCCATGAAGCTGCTTCAGTGGATAAACTTTCATATTTGATTAACAGTATCTGTGATAAAAGCCAGCATGACAGAGGATATTTATATTGCAGGAGTGCATTGCCTAGGCAGGTACATTACAAACTCTCCCCCAGATTGCAAAAATTGTGCAATAGGTTGTGCAAGATGAGCAGATGATATAAAACCCTACTCTTTCAATGTAATTCATAACGTAGCTCCTTTCTACAAGGTTTCTATACAACATTCTGTACACCAGAGTAATCCCCATACAAAATAAACATACACATCTGATCACCATCCCTCTATTAGTTCTAAGGGAACCTTCTCATTTAAATGCACCATTATAAATAATTACACACTTTGTAAAACCGTGCCTGTAGAAGAGTATTACTCAGTGGCACGCCTAGCCCAGATAGTCAATCCTGTGCAATGATTTACAGACGTCTAGGCTGATATGAGCTTGGACATTATTGCAATGCAACAGTAAAGATGGGAGTGACCAGATGAGTGTGTTAGAAAAACTACACAAGAGATAACAAACACATAAAGCCATGGGTTTCCTCATTCTGAATATATGCCCAAAACTAGCCTGTCAAGTTTTAGCTTTATTCAGAACCTCGTACAGCCTCCAGAGGGCAAAAATAAAAAGTAATGTTCACTTTCTTTTTTAAATAGCCAATTTGCAATGAAAAAGATAAATCTTATACCAAGGTAGTCCTGAAAAATTAGCCACGGCATTTCCTGCCCCCTATTCATACATGGACAGTGGCAGTGGCAATCATTAGGAGATTAGAATTAGGCTAGCCACACACACATCAATAGATTCCTCTATCCACACTCAGCATGAGTCAGCGCTGTATCCTGGCCTAGGCCGACAAGGCCCAGGCCTAGGGCAGCAGGGGGGCAGCGCTGAAAGAGTCTCCGCCGGCTTGCGCTACACTATTAGGGGGTCAGGAAGGGGTGGGTCAGGAAGCCAGCTGTAGCTTGGGAAAGGAGAGCACATGCTCAAAAATGCGCCACTCTCCCCCTCTCCCAGGTATTTTCACTCCGCAGATCCTGCGTCCCATGCTGAATTACATTGCTATCCTGGATGGCCACAGATGGCTTCCTTCTCCATGATAGACACATATAGCGGACCCTGGCGTTCTCCCCTGTGAGGATGTCACCATCAGAGTCCCAGCATATCACAGATGAGCCTGATTTTAGTGTACAAATATGAGTGGCCTTTTTTTTTTTGGTTTTAATAAAGTGTCTTATCTGTCTACACTTAGAGGCGCTCTTCCCTTACTTGTTTTTTTCATCCATGTGGTCTTGTTTCATTCCCATTATTGATTGCAACTCTAAGGCTTCATGTACACGGGACGTTTTTACAACCTCTCCTGAACAATTTAACTTGACAGGTAGCATACAGTTATGCTACAATAATAAATAAATTAATTGAAATATATCATTCTACATTGTATGTCTATAAGTACAGGAAAAATTCCAACCCATTTCTCCATAACCGAGCAACAAAGGCTAAATGTAAGGATGTAAGAATTTATAGGCAGCACTTGTCATTGTTATACAGTTTAGATAGATTATTCTTCCATGCCATCCTTGGAATTACAACACATTGCCCCTTCAATCTCCCAAACAAGTTTCCCACACACAATCCAAAATCCTACACTCTCAATATAGCCATTACCCTTCTAGCCTGTGACCCCACAGCATAGAAACACCTTTGACCTTTCACACCAGCATAAGCGAGATCACATCAAAGGCCTGGTGACCTCTAAACTGTGTTAGAAATGCATCCAAAATACCCAGAAGTGCTCTCCATGCAACAGTCAATTAAAAGGAAACCCAAAGAAGTCCATTCCTATCATTCTGACTGTGGGAAAACTTCAGTGTTCTGAGCTACCCAATTACTGGCTCTTGATTTATACAGTATGGAAAGAAAACACATGGAAGAAGACATATATGGGAAAAAAAAAAATATATATATATATATATATATATATATATATACACATACACACACACACATATATATAAAATATCACAAAAACTGAATCCACATTTGGGTGTCTTTCACATGGGTGGCCGGGGGGCGGGGGGGGGTGGTTAAAAAAAAAAGGCAGTTGAGCTTTGGTTTTATTACTCCCCTCACCACTCACCTAATGTCTATCAAACCACTGGAGGGCGCTGTTCACCTTTAATGCGGCTTCAATGTTAAATTCACAGGTGGCACCGCCTGTCAAACTCCCCCTTAAATTCAATAGAGCCTTGCTCGACTTGCTGTTGTGGCACATACAGTATCCCACAAAAGTGAGTACACCCCTCCCATTTTTGTAAATATTTTATTATAACTTTTCATGTGACAACACTAAAGAAATAAACAAAAGAGATATTTGGGGGGCACACCCTAAAAAATGCATAAAGATGGTGCCGCCATAAGATGTTTTTTTGAAAATGTCTGTCTAGGTGCTTTTAAATAGCCTTGCTGGAGGTAAATGTCAGTTTTGCATGTGAACACTAAAGAAATGACACTTTGCTACAATGTAAAGTAGTGAGTGTAGATACTGTGGGTGTGCGCGCGTGCCTGCTGCATGAAGGGGGAGCCGATTAGCAGGTCCGGTGGACCCGATGTCCACCCACCACCCATGATTGCTCCACAGAGAGGCAGGAACAGGGATCTGCCTATGTAAACAAGGCAGATCCCCGTTCTGACAGGAAGGTACACAGAACTCTTCTGTTCCTTTTAAGCAGGAAAACGGATCTCTGTGTTCTTCCTGTCAGTCCATCCCCCCACACAGTTAGAAAACACTCCCAGGAAACACACTTAACCCTTTGATTGCCCCATGATGTTAACCCCTTCCCTTCCAGTGTCATTTATACAGTAAATGTGCATTATTTTTAGCACTGATCACCGTATTGGTATCATTGGTCCGCAAAAAGTGTCACTTAGTGTCAGATTTGTCCGCCACAATGTCGCTGAAAATCGATGATTGCCGCCATTATCAGTAAGAACAATAAAAAAAATTAACAGTCCATAAATCTATCCCATAGTTTGTAGACGTGATAACTTTTGCGCAAACCAATCAATATATGTTTTGATTTTTTTAAATTTTGTTTAATTTTTATATTGTTTATATTTATTTTTAAAAAATTGTCGGTCTTTTTATGTTTATAAAGCAAAAAATAAAAACCGCAGAGGTGATCAAATACCACCAAAAGAAAGTCCCATTTGTGGGAAAAAAAAGGACATAAATTTTAGTTGGGCACAGCGTCGCACGACCGCAAAGTGTCTTATCGCAAAAAATGGCCTGGCCATTAAGGGGGTAAAACCTTCCGGGGTGAAAGTGGTTAATAAAGTATTCTGATTCTGAATACATGTAATTAGTTAGTATAAAATGAGTATAGAAGATAATCCTGTTGAAAAAATTATAAATGCACATTTTTTTATCTGCAAAAAAATGTGCATTATTTATTTTTTCTGTTGAAGGTGAACCTGTCCTTTAAACTACATCCCATTTTGCTTTTCTTTCTACAATACTGGTGGTGAAAGTTACAATTTTGTGTCTAGACCGATAGACTGAGCGTTCTACTGTACCCATCAATCTTCGCCAGCCTTTCAAGGTGAGCGAGCTGGAAAGACTTTTCGTACTTGCCAACACTTCAAAGCCACATATTCAATGAAATTTAATTCAGCGAAGCAAAGCATTAGAGTTCACCATGAGTGGTTTTGGATAGTTCAGTGATGCCATATTTAGCAAACTACGTTGTATTTAAATAAATTGAAGGTCATTGTTTGCCAGCTTTTAGCCTTTGCCAAGACGGATCTCGGTGTATTTTCTTTATTAATGTAATGCTGAAAAGTCGCTTTCATTTCGCTAGAAAATCTACAGCTCACCCTTTCTAAGTGCAGCTAGTTTAAATTATAGTGCCAGTATATAGTAAGTGAAATACCACGGCACATGACACAAGCCTGCCAAATACCACATATGTACAATATTGGCAAACTAGTTTTAGGAGGTATCCACAGATGGAAACAGAACCAAACAGAAAAAGAGTATACAGTATAAATAAAAGTATAATCTCTTTCTGTAATTTGAGACGTCCAGGCCTGACATTTAACAGGAACATCAAATGATAAATGGCACAAGGCTTTGTTTATACAGATGGCGACAGCCAACAAGAGAGCGGTGGCACAATACTTAGTGCTGTACCTAGACCTGACATGTACGTGTGACTGTTTTCTCATCCCGTCATAGATATTTATTCTGCCACCCAGTGCAACTCTAAACTGACCGAAGATTTAAGGCTGCATTCACACTTGAGTTAAGCATCTTTGGTCATTGTTTACTTTTTTTTGTGTTTTTGAATGTCATTTTTATTTGAATTATTTTTAGCCAATGGAAACTAGTTACTAGGGGGGAAAAAACCCTTAAAGCAGGATTAAACCCAAAAGCAAACATTTTTTTTTGTTGTTGCAGCTTACCAATTCTAAAGCCGCGTACACATGATAGGAAATTCCACCAGCAAAAGTCCGATGAGAGCTTTTGGTCGGAAATTCCGACCGTGTGTATGCTCCATCGGACTTTTGCTGGCGGAATTTCAGCAAAAGTTTGAGAGCAGGTTCTCTATTTTTCAAAATTTCCGATCGGACATTCCGATCGTCTGTAGCAATTCCGACACGCTTAATTCCTACGCATGCTCGCAAACAATTTGACGCATGCTCCGAAGCATTGAACTTAATTTTCTCGGCTTGTCGCAGTGTTGTACGTCACAGCGTTCTTGACGGTCGAAAGTTCAGAGAAATTTTGTGTGACCTTGTGTATGCAAGCCAAGCTTGAGCGGAATTCCGATGGAAAAAACATCCAAGAAATTCCGCTCGTGTGTACAGGGCATTAAATGTGATGGCTGCATTCATTTTCTATTTTAGGCTTTCTTTAATATATTTTAATCTGTTGATCTGGCCAGTAAGTCTGCTGTTTTTCAAAATAACAAGTTCTCCAGCAGAATGTCCCAGATGAGACAAACCATTTACCCACTTCATGGCCAGGCCATTTTCCGATATTCAGAACGGTGCCAATTTAACTGGCAATTGCACGGTCATGCTACGCTGTACCCAAACAAAATGTATATCATTTTTTTACACAAATAGAGCTTTCTTTTGGTGGTGTTTGCTCACCACTGGGTTTTTTATTTTTTGCAATATAAATGAAAAAAGATCAAACATTTTGAAAAAAATATTCCCAAAATGTTTTATTTTCTGCTATAAAACATATCCAATCAAATGTCTTCATACATTTAGGCCCAAATGTATTCTGCTACATGTCTTTGGTAAAAAAAAAAATCCCAAGAAGTGAAAATTGATTGGTTTGTGTGACTTTATAGCATCTGCAAACTATAGTGTGTGTGTGTATATATATATATATATATATATTTATGGTTGAAGCCCTATGGCCGACACGTATCTGAAGGGAAATAACTTAACCAATAAGATCTATAACATGAAAAGGGAGACCTGAAGTGTGCCTTGGTCTATGGCCGGTACGCCAGAAATAAGGGGGCATACCCTGATTAGAAATGAGTATTTGATGGGGGTGATGTTGTGAGAAATGCCCTTAAACGGGGGAATGGGAGGGTGGGTATCGCGCACCGGAACCGACGAAGACCACAGGTGAGTGGGCCGGTTAAATACCCTCCCGGGCTCCTCCCATAAATTCAGGCCACCATGTTGGCCTTCCACTTATGGTTGAAGCCCTATGGCCGACACGTATCTGAAGGGAAATAACTTAACCAATAAGATCTATAACATGAAAAGGGAGACCTGAAGTGTGCCTTGGTCTATGGCCGGTACGCCAGAAATAAGGGGGCAAAAACTGAGGTAGGGTTTGAAGATATTTATTGCCTTTTAGTATTGACTACTGCGTGAGCTGGGCGAAGGCCCGTGACATTTCCGCCTGTGGGTCATGTATATACCGGGTGAAGCAGGCTGACTTCCATCTGCCGAGTCTCTGGATGATGTGGCCTGGGACCCCCTGCTGTGAGGCGGCTGAGGCGGCCCCGATCCGAAAAGAGTGACCGGAGTACTCGCTGGGGTTGAGGCGTAGGTTGCGGAGGAGAATTCTTACGTGTGTCATGAACTGACAAGTGCTCAAGGGTTTGACTGGAAAAGGCAGAAGGGGATCGGTGTCCCTTTGTTCTGGCAGGAGTGAGAGCAGGCGGTTGAGAACCGTTACTGGGCACCAGGCATTGCCGGTTCTGTATAGATGGATGTCCACCCCGTGGCCAGCTTGCTGAGTCTTGGAGACGTTGAGGTGGAGCACGAAGTGGTCTTGATGGCGAACTAGGTGGTGTCTGCACAGGGTTTGGCTGGTCGAGCTGTTACGGGTGAATTCGCTGGGACGTAAGAACCCATAGTAGGCCAGGTAGATGGCGGCTTGTATGACCTGGCTGAGGAGGACACCAAAGGGGGAACCAGCGAGTATGGCGGACATCTCGCGGAAGATGGCGCCAGTGATGGGGCGACGTCTGGTTCTGTTTGCTGGTTGCTGCTTCTGGACGCCGCGTAGGACGGCTCGGACGGCGTGGGACGAGAAGACAGACGGTCTAGTAGGATCTTGAAGGGCCAAAAAGTGCTGTATGCCGGCCAGGTATAGGCGGATGGTGTTGTAGGATAGGTTTAGCTGTGTGTGACAATGTGAGACGAAGGCCAAAATATGCCTGGTGTCTGTGGGTGTTGGCACGGCGTTGGTGGTTAGGAACTTGTTAAAGGTGTCCCAGGCTGCGTGGTAGGCTTTGAGTGTGTTGTGAGACAGGGACTGGTTGATGAGCTGGGTGGCCCCACGTAGGTATCGGTCTAGTCTAGGGTCAGCTGAGACCAAGCGGGGATAGGGGCGGACACCCGATCGGCCTCTGGTATCTGTCGAAAGAAGGAGATGAAGTTAAAGCGTGACAGCGCGTCTGCTGCCACGTTGTATTTACCTGGGATGTGAGAGCAATGGACGTTGAATTGGAGCCGTAGCGACAGTTGGACCAGCCTGCGTAAGAAGGACATCACCTGGAGTGACTTGGACCTGCCTTTGTTGATGATGTCTGCCGTGGCCTGGTTGTCCGTTGTGAAGTTTACCGTCTGCCCGGTCCAACTGTGACCCCAAAGTTTGGCAGCTGCCACGATTGGGTAGAGCTCGAAAAGGGGGGAAGTCCGGCTGAAACCTGGAATTGAAAGTATCTGCGGGGGCCAAGGGCCCGCGAACCAATGGAGGCCAAATATGGCTGCGAAGCCCGTTGAGGCCGCGGCATCTGTCACCACCTGTGGTGAGAAGGGTGAGACGGCCGGGATAAACATGGATATCCCGTTCCACGAGGAAAGGAACTCTTCCCACATCGCTAGGTCTGCTATGGCCGCGGCGTCCAGTTTGAGGATCTGATCGGGGTCTTGTGCCTGTGACAGGTGGACTAAGAGTCGTGAAATGAAGGAACGACCTTGAGGGACGATCCGCATGGCAAAATTGAGCATGCCAAGTAGTGACTGGAGCTGTCGTCTTGTGCACCCTCTCGTGCGGGTGAAGTCCTGAAGAACTGCCCTGATGCGGGTCAGCTTGTCGAGGGGTAGGCTGGCCTGCATGGAGCATGTGTCCAAGACAACTCCGAGGAAGGTGATGGAGTGTGCGGGTCCGTCGACCTTGTGCTCGGCTATGGGGACATTGATATTCTGGAAGACGACTCTTAATTTGTCGAGGTCTACTGGTGAAACGTTAGGCTGCTCTATCAGTAGGAAGTCATCTAGGTAGTGGATGACTTCTGTGCATTGGGCCTTGTGTAGGAGAATCCAGGTGAGGGATTGAGCGAACGTGTCGAAGAGCCAGGGGCTACTTTTGGAGCCGAACGTGAGCTTGGTGGCGAAGTAGTACCTGTCTCTCCACTTGATACCGTGCCAACACCAAAGAGACGGGTGAATC
>CM053028.1:216037867-216115991 GCA_028564925.1 Lithobates sylvaticus
TTATTATTGCATTAAAAGTTGTATTGCAAAAAAAAGCTGTACGAGACCTAGAGAATTACAAAATGTGGAGTATTCTGCCACCTAGTGGTCAATAGTGAGATATACCGATGAATGGATTGTTCCCTGGATTATGGAAACGACAGTACATATTTAAATAGTAGAATGTATTGATACATTACTTTGTATCTGCCATGTTAGTATAATAACCGCCTGAGTTGCAATGTATTTTTTCAATTATATTTGATTGTAGTCTTGCTTCATAGTTATACTCAGTGATGACATGTACGGTATCATTTGATACAGATAGTATTACAATTTATGTTACTTAGAGCTGCATACTATTCTTATACTACAGATTGTTTTGCAGCTGGTGTCCCATAGAACAGATGTTTTCTTTAGAATTATTTGTGGATGGACTGTGCCTTTAAAGTTATACATTACTATAACTTTACTAACTATAACTAACTATAATATAACTGTGGACTAGCTTTATATTACAAAGTGTAACATACCAGTAGTCGTACAGTTCAATTTTGTGACATGGGATATAGGGACCATTAGCACTAAAGGTCTTATTCATTAAAAAGGTTCTTCAGTCATATTTAGAAAAATTCAAAGTCTGCCGCTACAAAAACTGTAGCTGCTGACTGTTGATAAACAGACACTTACCTGTCCCAGGATCCAACACTGTCCTCACCCGGCCGGTTTCTGGGCTTCAGCCACCAGCGCCAGCATACTAACTGTGGGCAGCTGGCTATGACTGCTTGCAGCTTCAAAGTGGGCTGCTCACTGGGCATGTGTGAGCTGCGCTGCGCCATCTTATTGGTTTTGCAGTTTTCTAGGACCCGTGACATGTCCCAGAAGGCTGCAGGGGAAGGAGGGGAGCTGAACTTCCGCTCATATAACCGATGGTTTAATAATATGATCATGAAAATAATGTGATAACACAAAAATCAAATCATGAGTAGGCTACTTTTTAAAGCAGAGCTCCACTCAAAAGGCGAAGCTCTGCTTGTCTGACTCTCCCCCACTGCCACATTTGGCACCTTTTCGGGGGGGAGCGGGTACCTGGTTTCGACAGGTACCCGCTCCCACTTCCGACTTAGTTTGTCGCAGAAAACTGAGCCAGAAATTTGGCCCCCCTCCTTCCCCCACAGCCTGTTCATTCACAAAGCGCGATGCACTTTGCACATTTGCGCAGCAGGAAACCGTCTGTGACGCCGCAAGTCTTCACTGCTGGTTTCCCTTAGTCAAGATGGCGGCGCCAGCACCTGATATCTGATTGGATAAATCGGCTCGGGTGAGGACACTGCTGGATTCCTGGACAGGTAAATGCCCTAATATTAAAATTTGGCAGCTAACATATTTGAAACTGCTGCCTTTTATTTTTTTTTTATAAAAAGACCGAACTGAAGCATATAATATTGGACTTGTTGGATACTGTTTGATGAAATTACTATTTTAATAAAAACAATTTTAATAGCAGTTAGAATTCTGGTCATAATTTAAGTAGAATCAAACAGAAGCTAAGCTAAGATTGCAGCTTCTCTGACTGTAAAGTATAGGAGGGTTTAGTTCCGCTTTAGGGCTCTTTCACATGGGGCGGATCAGTGCAGATCCGCCCCGTGGATAGCCGCTTGCTCAGCGGGGATCGCCGGAGCGATCTCCGCTGAGCAGAAGATGACAGGTCCGTCTCTGCACTCCGTGCAGGGACGGACCTGTCAGAGCGCCGCTCTCCCCTATGGGAGATCGGGTGACGACGGACCGTAGAGTCCGTCGTCACCCGATCCGCTCTGCAGACGGATGAAAAAATTGGGTTTTTCTCCGTCTGCAGAAACGAAGCAGAGCGGGCACGGACGAGAGCGGGTGTCAGCGGATGCTCATCCGCTGACACCCGCTATCCCATAGGGATACCTGTATGTCCGTTTTTCATCCAAAAACGGAAGGATGAAAAACGGACATACGGACCGTCCGTGTGAAAGAGCCCTAAAGGTGGAGTTTATCCTTGTAGTATGTTTTTTTTACTTTTTTTTTTAACCAATTTTTAGGTTTTATTGTAAAATAAAATAAAATATTTGACCAGTTGCTGTGGGCAACATTGCTACTTTTTCTCATTTCTAAAGCATAATAAAGTGTCACTTGAAAAATATTGCTAAAAAGAGTCCCCTGCAAAAGACTTTAAATAGGTATCTCTCCATCAGGCTCCAAGCTAGGGTTACCACCTTTTCTTCAAGCCAAACTCAAACACGTTAGTGGCGCACGGCACCGCACTCGCTTAACTCAACCCTTTCAAAACAATGGCTGCAGCACAGTGGCATGGGATTTTAGAGGTTAAAAACAGGTGGTGAGGAGGAAACATAACGCTTTTACACCACCTGTCAAATACTTCAAAAAAAATGATCCACCGTGGATCACACTTCAAAGTGCCCTGCGACTCTGTTTACACTTTTGGATTGGAGACAGTAAAAAATTGAGGTTGAGCTGTGTTTTTACTGCTACCCAACAGTTTCCCTTAAAGTGCAGTTCCACCCAAAAGTGCAACTTCCGCTTTAAGTCCTCCTCCCTGGCTCCTGCTTGTGAAACAGAGCTTTTGGGGAGGGGGGGTAGCAGGTACCCAAATTTGACAGGTACCTTCACCCATGACATATGGCAGGTCCTAGAAGACTTTGGGGCCAGTCACAGAGTGCAGTGTCGCTCGTACATGCGCAATGGGCACCCGGCTATGAAGCCACAAGCTGTCACAGCTGGGTGCCCATAGTAGAGATGACCACGCCGCCGAGGGAGGACATGGGGAGAACACATTTGCGGTAAATACACCACTGGATGATAGGACAGGCTATTTATTAAAAGTCAGCAGCTACACTTTTTGTAGCTGCTGACTTTTAATAAACAAACAAATGACTGGAACCCCGCTTTAAACTAAAGGCAAAACATTTTTTCTTGTTTTGGTGTAGAGGGGTTAGTACCCTTGTCATGTTTTTATTGTGGTCTGTGCCCCCATTAAGGAGATTCACATTCTCTATTTGTCCTGTTTACTATTATCATTGAAAGTGAAAGTAAAAGAAAATCCCACATTTTGGGTTGTCCCCAGAAAAGTAATAGAGGGGAAATCTTCCAATGGGGTCACTAGCACTGCTGACCTGGGGGTCCCCAAGAAATTCCCTTAATGTGCAGGGATTTCCCCTCACTTCCTGTTTGGCTATGGGACAGGAAGTGAATGAAAATCTCTGTAATGGGACAGATGGTGAAAAAAAAAAATCTGATAGGGGTTGTAACCCTGCCTTGCTCTATCCAAAATTGAAAAAAAAAAGTTTTGCCCATAGTTCTACTTTAGGCTGCAAAGGCAGCAGAGGGGGATGTACACATGCCACAGGCAAAATGCTTTGCATCACAGTGTGGCAGGGGAGGCCCATCCATTAAGGGTGCCTGGGGTTTGCCCCCTCTATCCACACCACCCCCTATATGGTAAATGGATAGATTCATGCAAAGGGGTGTTTTTTTAAGCACCTGATTAGAGCCTCAGGCTCTAATAGGCTTCAGAATAGGGTGGAATCGGAGCGCAGAGCATTGCGCTCAGATCCCACCTACGTGTGTTAGTAAAGCAAATGAATATTCACTTTTCTAACACTGAATCGCTTGTCCGCCAATCAGGAAGCGCAGGTTCTGATACCCGTTTCCTGATTGGCTGAAAGGTCAGGCAATCCTATTGGGCACCGAGAAGGAGGGGGATGCACAGCGTAAGGCACCGTGATCCACATTACAGGAGGAGGAAGAAAGCCGCCAGACACGCTGCCCGCCCACTTCCTAGATGGAGTAAGTGCGGGGCTTTGATGTCTCGTCTGTCCTCGGGGGGGGGGGGGGGGTTGCTGCCACTGACCCCCCCCAAAGAATAAAAAACATCAGCCGCAACTGCAGTGCGGCAAAAATTGTCTGCACTGTTGGGTTCAGCAAGCAGTAATGCCTGCCAAACATGGCCCATCCAAGTGAATGGAGGGCTTCCCACATCTGTGTGCAATGCATTCAGTTGCGGGACGCTGCTGTGGGGTTTGAACAGGTGGTGAGGAGGTGATATAACACCTCACTGCCTGTCAAATGCCCTCTGAAGAGCGATCCAAACATGGATTGCTCTTCAGAAGACACCCCGTGTGTGAAATTCTAGATTTCGGTGGGTGTAAAAAGATGTCCGCTTGGCGATTTCCAACTGTAGGCTTACTGCGGACGATTGCGGGGTGAGCAAAGATGGCCTTGACAGAACGTCACGGCCACCAGCTGAGCAGATGAAGCTCAGAGCCACAGTGCGGTCTGGATCATGTGTCCTGGTTCCAGGCAGAAGGAGACCCGGACTCATGATTCAAAATTACTGAAAGCCCATACTGTCCGGGTGAATGTGGCAACCCATAGCACTTGCCGGGGAATGCAGACATCCGAGGGTTAGATGCTAAAGATTCTGCTAGAGGCTGTATCTCTTAAAGCGGAGGTCCACCCTAAAAAAAAAAAAAAATTACATAAAAATTGAAAAAATATATTTTTTTTTACTTACCAGAAATGGCTGTTGCTAAGCAGATCGTCCTAATCTGCCACTTCCTATACCGCAGTGATCTTCATTCTTCTCCTCCTCGCATTGTCTCCTGGGGATTGGGGTGCGCTGTGTTTGTGAATGGAACTGTGTGTGTCCCAGAACACAGCCGGCCATTCACAAAGCGCCGCGCAACTCGCACATGCGCAGTAGGAAACGAGCAGTGAAGCCACAAGGCTCCACTGCCTGTTTCCCTTAGTTCGAATGGCGGCGCCGGGACCTGATCCGATGGACGGATCGGCCTCGGGCGGCTGACATTGCGGGCACCCTGGAGAGGTTAGTGTGCTTATTAAAAGTCAGCAGCTACAGTGTTTGTAGCTGCTGACTTTTACAACATTTTTTTTTTCAGCTGGCCCTCCGTTTTAAATACAGCAAAGGAATGGCTCGCCACCTACTGGTGAGATAAGAATAAAGAGATTTATTTTTCAGACAGCTGTTCTTTTCTTTTCAAGAGGCCTCGTCACTTTAAAATACACAGCTGCTTGTAAAGATCAGTATTACAAAGTACCCCCTGACTATGTGAGCCACAAGTACTTCTTGATGTACACTTATTACAAGCGATTCCTAAATGTTTTTTTTTTTTTTATGAAAATACAAAAGGTAGTAAAGAAAAAAAATATAAATACTTTCTTCAAAATTTAAAACAGTAATTTGCCTTTGATGTGATTGGTGAATTGAAGTGAATATATACACAGTTTATGGTTTGGAGATAATCAACTCCTGTAGTAAATCAGCCCTGCTAGTGTTTGAAAATATATAACTTTACCAGTTACTGTTATCGTTGAGATAAAGAAGTGACGTAAGTACCTATTTGTACCACCTGCACCACCTACCTATTGGTATTTGTTCTGAGTTGGCAGGTCCAATCTTGAAAATGTATGGAGTGGTCTGCAGCAGAAAAATTGAGGCCATGTCTTACATAGGCAAAGTTCACCCAAAATTGAACAGAAAATGTCAGTTTTGGACGATCTTACTTTTTACATTAAGTGAACATTGTCTTATGCATCATTGAGACTGTTATATATTTTCTGTATTTCCGTGCACTAACCAAATGTTATTGTGAAGCAGTGATAGTAAGCAAGGGTGAGGCCCGTACTGCAAGGTCCAGCTGAGTCATTCAAGCTGAAATTACAGGGAGTGGATGGATTAAATTAAAAGATACACATTGTTGAACCAGCACAGACTTTTGTTTTTTACAAGGCCATTGGCTCAGGGCTGGAAACTGAATTATATGGTGTTCTTGGCTTGTTCTGACATTGTGCAGATGTCCTAGCCACAGTAATATATAAATGGATAAAATAATTATACATGTGTACACCATGGTTGGCAAACTATTCTTGCCGTTGACCCAATTTGATCATATAATCCCTTTACAAATTATGTATTCTACCCTGTATGGATAATGATAAATCTAATTATACATTTAAACCCTGACTCAGACCAAAACTTTTGAAAAAGAAGCGCGGAAATAAATAAATAAATAAATAAATAAACATACATACTCAGCTAGATGGCTGCAGCAATGATGCAATGTTGCAGCTGCCCCCCGCCATCTACATTGAGAACTGAGAGATCAGAGTCTGCCTATCGTTCAGTTTTTGGGTCCGCTCTGAGCACAGTGTGGTGACAGTCAGTTTCCACTCTGTTCTCTGCCCAACCATCACTCACTGGAGCATCGGACTGTGGAGGGGGTGGGAGTGTCTGGCTCAGGCTCTCAGCAACATGCTCAGAGGCTGAGCCAGATGCCACTCTGGGCAGACCCCAACATTCTTGTAAGGATCCCTGCAGAGCCTGGGCCGCCCTGTACTGCGCAGGCGCAGCGCTTGCGCAGTACGGAGGACAAGGAGACGCCAAAAGTCTCCAAAGATGAACGGCATCTGCGCACTTAATAGTACCTTCTGCCCTGAGGCCAGGTTCAAGCCCCACCATCCAAGTGGACATACGGTAGATGATGTAAAACAGCACTTAGTAACAGGGCCCCTTGCGGGCTCGCTTTGCTCGCCACGCTTCGGGCACGGCCTCGCTTAGCTTGGCACATTTTTATTCTAACTCTATGTCCACTTGGATGGTGGGGCTTGAACCTGGACTCAGTGCGCAGGCGCCGTTCATCTTCGGAGACTTTCGGCGTCTCCTTGTCCCCCGTACTGCGCAAGCGCAGTACAGGGCGGACACTATCTGACGGGGGACAGTATTCGACAGGACAACGGCTCTGTGACCTCTGCCATCAGTGGGCTTTGTCCATACGTCTCCTTTAATATCATATTGGATAAAGCAGGGAAAGGTACAATCATATGTACGTTTTTTTTGGGGGGGGTTTTGCACGCTGTTTGGGAAATCAAGACAGGAAGTGATGTGAAAATTTCTCCACAATGACAGATTATTATTTTTTTTTACTATAGTGAGAAAGGGTTCGAACTTCTGACAATGCTTTGCTTTATTGCTGTCTGTGTATTCTTATCCCATTTACCACGGAACCTCCGAATACTTGCATGGGCATCACAGGGACAAATATCCCCAGTGAGGTTACAGGCAGAATAAAACATTACACATTGTTTTTATTTTTTTGATTTTAATTGGTGGCTTTTTGTTGATACAATGACATTAGGCTCAGCAGGCCAACCCATATAGCCCACTCATAGGTTTAAGCTTTTCTTTGGTAATTATATACAGTTCCTGTATAATGTTTTTGGTGTCTACTTTGTGTTTCTTCTTCCAGCTGGATATTATGCAAGGGAATATAATTACAAGAAACCCAACCCAACTCCGCTTTCTGTTCCCAATTATGGGTTTTCCTAGACCACTGATCTTTCCATAACGAGCAGAGTAAGCCTCTCAGTCACAGGTAGAGGTTTCTAAAGGGAGAAATCCTCTAAAGGATAGTTTACATTTTGGGTGTGTTTGGTGGGATAAGTCACCTGCTGTCTTCTTGCTTTGTTTTCGCTCACCTTAGTGTTCAAGCCCATCTTGTGAAATTTCCACCCCACTTGTTTATATTAAATTATATATATTAGATGAAAGTGAATGTGAGGATAAAATATGGGACTTGTTTGGTTTCACTTGTCTTAGTAAATCACTAAAATAAGCTGGAAACCAGTGATGTCTGAAAAGTCTAATCTTCTGTCTTGAAAACTTTTTTCTGGTATTGACTCGCTGGGTAGGATGAGGATGATGGCCCCAGAACCTGGATTCCAAAAACAAGTAATTATTGGCAGGTCCTGTATTTCTGTGTTCACTGGAACATCTCATAAAGATGCAGAAGAGGAACAAACCAAAAAACTCAGATAAAAGTACAGTTCTCCCATCATCCATGTGTCCAAGATAAAGGGAAACAAGTCATTTGTTGGTTTAAAGTACACCTATTGATGCCTACATGTCTCGTTGTATATCTCCTGGGACACTCCAGAAACCCAAATACTTTGGTGCTTTATCAAGCAAATACTAGCTCCAGTTCCTGATCTATGGGTCTGCAACAATGATAGGCAGCCACGTTGGGATGCAGGGGGCTGTTGGATGTTCCAAAGTTGACTTGAGGAACTGAATTATTGTCACAGAACATCCCATTTATCAGGACTTCTGGGGCATTCTGACAGATCTCTAAAGCCTGCGAGCCACGCTTTGCATTGGAATGCCACCCATTCTTATGAATGGGCTGTTGTGCCTTCTGAAAACGCTGGTTCCCGATTGGAAACTGCAAATACAGTGCAGTTCCCAACATGGGAAGCCACACTTTGGTTTCCAGTTCATGGGGGGTGCCATTAACCCCTTCACCATCTCGGCAGCACGTTTTTCTGTGTGGGTGGTTGCAGCTGCAGGAACAGGTGCGGTCCAACAACGGCAATCACCCACACAGGTGGGAACCTAACCCTAAGGCCCCTTTCACACTAGCGGACCGATCAGGTCCGCCTGTCAGTTTTTCAGGTGGATTTGATCAGACCCCTCAGTCTCCTCTATGGAGCAGTGGGAGTCAACGAACATGTGTCAGTTGACACCCGCAGACATTCTATCCGATCCTATTCGCTAAAAACAGACGGATGGACATCTGTTCCCCATCTGTCTGGGTGATCCGATCAGATGGCAGTCCATTGTAAACGGACAGGCGGTCCATTTACATCCAACCGCCGATAGAGGAAAGTGGGCTGTGTCTGTGTGCTTTCTGCATACGTGGAGTGGAGACGAACCAGCCATCGGCCTGCTCAACGGGGATCAGCGGACAGATTTTCCACTGAGCAGGTGGACTCTCAACGGTGGAAGGACCTTATGCAGGAGAAGTTATCTAGGAAGTATAAATAACTTGTATGCCTCCTAGGTCACTTTTCTCTGTTAGATGTTCCTGCTTTAAAGCAGGTTTAGCTGAGTTCAGGCACATTTAGTCGCATTCGCCTGTGTTTACATGCATTTACATCCATTCAACTCCGCAAAACCAACACTAAACAAACCGTGCATGCAAATGTTTCTTGATATGGTAAACATATCTAACTGTTGAGCTTATAAACGCTTTTGAACGCCTAGTGTACAAATGCATATAAAAGACCATAGGATGTATTCAGACCCTTTCAAGAATATTCGCTTTGCAGACATGAACGGTCTGTTTTCGACACTAGTGTGATGAGGGCCAAACCTATCCGCAGACAGTTATCTCCCAACGCTTGTAACTATAGGCGAGGATTGAGACTGACAAATATTGACATAGACTTTAGCAAATATTACAAAAAAAATCTTGCAGTATCTGTACAATTGCAGTCCCTAATCACAACACTACACTACAGTTGTGTAATATGCAGAGACTCGCTTGGTATGTTAGGGAATACTTTATACTTCCATCTGTGTGTCCTGACACTTCGGCTTCCTGGACACTGTATGCTCACTGGAAATGTATTGTTTACCTGTGAAGTTTTCTGTGTATTTCATCATAGGGCGATTTCCATTGCAAAGCCAGTCTACTAAATCATTCATTGAAGATGACTATTAGTTGAGTCATTGTAGAGCATTTCCATAGAGCAAAGGTCAGTACTCTGTACCTAGACCTAGATTATTCACGTAGTGCAGTTCAAACTGAGAAATACTTTATTACATCCTTGGGCGTCTTTTAAAATATGACCGAGAACGTTTAAGAGATTCTCCATCAGGATACACTGAGATCTACAGTTCCCGGAGGCCTGTACTCGGTGTAGTTGGCAGCCTTATAAAAGCTGCTCATGAAATAATTCATAAGCCACACTATCATATTTTAATGAAAATAAGATTAAAATGCAGCAAATCCTTTAGGGGGTCTGGTTAGCAGGACAGGAGTCCTAAGGTTTTATAAATGTCTTCCTAGCTGTGACTGTCCTTTGCTTAGATTCAGACACTTTAGTAGTTCAGTATATTCTTTCTTCAGGACTACAGAACAGGTGGCTACACCTAGAGTACCTAAAAAGTTAGTAAAATTCAACTAGTACTCTGTAATGTTCATTTCTCATTCTAATTATCAATTACAGTAACCAGGAAATATATTAGCTATGACTGAGATACAGTGAACATTTTGAGCAATGTTGATGGCAGATATTTGCCAGAATGCTGGTCACTTAAAATACTGTTTACAATTACAACTTTCAGATATTATATTTGACAACTAAAAAAATATCTACATTTGTTTGGCTAGCTTTTAAAGTGATACTAAAGGTTCGTTTTTTATTTTCTAAATATGTTCTTTTAAGGTAGTGTACTGTTGGTTCACTTTACCTTTTCCTTTGTAAATGCTTTTTTTCTCTGTGTGAATTTTCAACTTCCTGTTCCTCCTCTAGAAGCTTGCCCCCATCATCCGAGCCGTTCTGTCTGGGGGTTAGTCAGCGTGCTCGCCTCCTCCCTTGGGACTACATCCCTGCGTGGAGACGCTGTGTGCATTCACAGGCACGGGAGGCAGGGGAGCCTTCCTTTAAAGCCGTGACGTTGCTGCAGAGAGCACGCTCGAAAACCCAGAAGTTGAGGAGAACATACAGAGAGGAAAAGAGGAAGTGCTGATAAAGCCTATTTATCTAACAGGTAAATAAAAATTTTCGGCAGAAATAACAGCTAGATTCATGATCTATATAGCATATAGATCAGATATTGCCAAAACATGTTTTAGCTTTACAACCCCTTTAATTTCTGAAAACAAGGCCATGGACATTAAAGAAAATCTATCATATTTTTTGTCCCCTATAACACGAAGTACATTAAGTACTGTGTGCTTTGTAACCCTAGTAATAAGGTCCGACCTGGCCGCCCTCCCTTCCTGCTGTGGCCAACACAACAGCTATGAACGAGATGCCTGGCTCATAGATGCAGCTTGTGTTGGTTGAGAACACTTTCCTAAGACAATCAATGGCAAGAGGATTGCAGAGGGAGGGAGGGGGGGGGGACGTATCAGCCTTTGCATTCCTCTTGCCGTTGCTTGTCTCGGGGACGTTTTCTGAAACAAGACAAGCTGCAACTATTAATCGATCATCTCCGTCATAGCTATTGTCAGATCGGCCACAGCAGGAGGGGAAGAGGGGGCAGGTCTGACCTCAGATCAAGGGTTAGAAAGCACTTAAAGCGGTAGTAAACGGCACCAGAAAAAAAATTGGACCAGTTTAAAGTGGAAGTAAACTCCCTTGGTTGATTTTTACCTATAGGTAAGCCTATAATAAATCTTACCTATAAGTACAGTAAATATCTCCTAAACATGAACTGTTTAGGGCATATTTACTTGTGAAGCCACTGATGACGTCACCGGCACATGCACTCTGAAAGGAACGGCATACCTGTGCCATTCCTTTAGAATCATGTGCTGGGAACAGCAGCTCCCGCGCTCTTGCGTGAGAGTGACATCATCGCAGTTTGTCCAATCAAAGGACCGGAGCCCACCAACCCAGAAAGAAAATGAAAGCCCCGTCAGTGTGCTGCTGGAGGGCAGCGTTTTAAGGTAAGTTTCACATACTGTGCTATTATGCAATGCATGCTAGCACATTATAACTTTGCTGTGCAGGTTGAGGAAATAAAGTGGGAGACGCTTAAAGGGGCATATTTTACTAGGGGCAGATATATCCATCTCCCTTTTCTACTTGGAACTCAGGTCTGCCCCCCCAAAACTTGTGACAGGAACTTACCAACATGCATCTGTGAGGCCAGGGTTACATCACCATTGCCTCACTCAGTCAGGAAATGGAAAAAACTGTAATTGTAAGTAAAATCTAAAAGTGTTTGATTAAATAATGAATGTACAGTAACATGAATGCAAAGCTGATACGTTATCAGCTTTACTGATCTTGTAATAAAGTCAGAATGTACAATGCTTTTCTAGTGAAATGGGTATTCTGATGTAATCTGTCAAGGCCCTGATAGATGTAGGTAGGAGGATATTCACATATGTGGGAAGTCTGCCCTTCACTTCCTGTCCAAAAGACGTAACAGTAAGTACGTTTACACAAGCATTTCCGTCTAAAGAGGGCAACTTTTCAGTATGCTTTTCAGAGAGAATTTGACAGGTAAGTGTGGAGCAGTGGTGTACTAATGGGGGTGCGTGAGGTGCGGTCCACACCAGGTGAATGCAGATTGCTATTCAGAGACTAACGCTAGTGTGAACTAGCCCTTACACACTCGCTTGTGGCATAGCCATTAACCACTTATCACCCGTGCTATAGCTGACAGCGTGAGGAGAAAAGAAGCTGGTAAACGGCTTCTGTTACAGGGACATTGGTCCCAGCATCTGCCCACCAGTGCTGCTAATCAGTGCCCACCAGTGCTGCTAATCAGTGCCCACCAGTGCTGCTACTCAGTGCCCACCAGTGCTGCTAATTAGTGTCCACCAGTGCCCATCAGTATTGCTAATCAGTGACCACCAGTGCTGCTAATCAGTGTCCACCAGTGCCCAGCAGTGCCACCTTTCAGTGCCCATCAGTACTGCTAATCAGTGACCACCAGTGCCACCTATTAGTGCGCATCAGTGCTGCCAATCAATATGTGTACTTTAAACCAACAAAAGACTTGTTTCCCTTTATCTTGGACACATGGATGATGGGAGAACTGTACTTTGATCTGAGTTTTTTGGTTTGTTCCTCTTATGCATCTTTATGAGAAGTTCCAGTGAACACAGAAATACAGGACCTGCCAATAATTACTTGTTTTTGGAATCCAGGTTCTGGGGCCATCATCCTCATCCTACCCAGCGAGTCAATACCAGAAAAAAGTTTTCAAGACAGAAGATTAGACTTTTCAGACATCACTGGTTTCCAGCTTATTTCAGTGGTTTACTAAGACAAGTGAAACCAAACAAGTCCCATATTTTATCCTCACACATTCACTTTCATCTAATTTATATAATTGAAAATAAACAAGTGGGGTGGAAATATCACAAGATGGGCTCGAACACTAAGGTGAGCGAAAACAAAGCAAGAAGACAGCAGGTGACTTATCCCACCAAACACACCCAAAATGTAAACTATCTTTTAGAGGATTTCTCCCTTTAGAAACCTCTACCTGTGACTGAGAGGCTTACTCTGCTCGTTATGGAAAGAAGATCAGTGGTCTAGGAAAACCCATAATTGGGAACAGAAAGAAAGAGTTGGGTTGGGTTTCTTGTAATTATATTCCCTTGCATAATATCCAGCTGGAAGAAGAAACACAAAGTAGACACCAAAAACATTATACAGGAACTGTATTTAATTACCAAAGAAAAGCTTAAACCTATGAGTAGGCTATATGGGTTGGCCTGCTGAGCCTAATGTCATTGTATCAACAAAAAGCCACCAATTAAAATCAAAAAAATAAAAACAATGTGTAATGTTTTATTCTGCCTGTAACCTCACTGGGGATATTTGTCCCTGTGATGCCCATGCAAGTATTCGGAGGTTCCGTGGTAAATGGGATAAGAATACACAGACAGCAATAAAGCAAAGCATTGTCAGAAGTTCGAACCCTTTCTCACTATAGTAAAAAAAAAAATAATCTGTCATTGTGGAGAAATTTTCACATCACTTCCTGTCTTGATTTCCCAAACAGCGTGCAAACCCCCCCCCCCAAAAAAAACGTACATATGATTGTACCTTTCCCTGCTTTATCCAATATGATATTAAAGGAGAAGTATGGACAAAGCCCACTGATGGCAGAGGTCACAGAGCCGTTGTCCTGTCGAATACTGTCCCCCGTCAGATAGTGTCCGCCCTGTACTGCGCTTGCGCAGTACGGGGGACAAGGAGACGCCGAAAGTCTCCGAAGATGAACGGCGCCTGCGCACTGAGTCCAGGTTCAAGCCCCACCATCCAAGTGGACATAGAGTTAGAATAAAAATGTGCCAAGCTAAGCGAGGCCGTGCCCGAAGCGTGGCGAGCAAAGCGAGCCCGCAAGGGGCCCTGTTACTAAGTGCTGTTTTACATCATCTACCGTATGTCCACTTGGATGGTGGGGCTTGAACCTGGCCTCAGGGCAGAAGGTACTATTAAGTGCGCAGATGCCGTTCATCTTTGGAGACTTTTGGCGTCTCCTTGTCCTCCGTACTGCGCAAGCGCTGCGCCTGCGCAGTACAGGGCGGCCCAGGCTCTGCAGGGATCCTTACAAGAATGTTGGGGTCTGCCCAGAGTGGCATCTGGCTCAGCCTCTGAGCATGTTGCTGAGAGCCTGAGCCAGACACTCCCACCCCCTCCACAGTCCGATGCTCCAGTGAGTGATGGTTGGGCAGAGAACAGAGTGGAAACTGACTGTCACCACACTGTGCTCAGAGCGGACCCAAAAACTGAACGATAGGCAGACTCTGATCTCTCAGTTCTCAATGTAGATGGCGGGGGGCAGCTGCAGCATTGCATCATTGCTGCAGCCATCTAGCTGAGTATGTATGTTTATTTATTTATTTATTTATTTATTTCCGCGCTTCTTTTTCAAAAGTTTTGGTCTGAGTCAGGGTTTAAATGTACAATTAGATTTATCATTATCCATACAGGGTAGAATACATAATTTGTAAAGGGATTATATGATCAAATTGGGTCAACGGCAAGAATAGTTTGCCAACCATGGTGTACACATGTATAATTATTTTATCCATTTATATATTACTGTGGCTAGGACATCTGCACAATGTCAGAACAAGCCAAGAACACCATATAATTCAGTTTCCAGCCCTGAGCCAATGGCCTTGTAAAAAACAAAAGTCTGTGCTGGTTCAACAATGTGTATCTTTTAATTAAATCCATCCACTCCCTGTAATTTCAGCTTGAATGACTCAGCTGGACCTTGCAGTACGGGCCTCACCCATGCTTACTATCACTGCTGCACAATAACATTTGGATAGTGCACGGAAATACAGAAAATATATAACAGTCTCAATGATGCATAAGACAATGTTCACTTAATGTAAAAAGTAAGATCGTCCAAAACTGACATTTTCTGTTTAATATTGGGTGAACTTTGCCTATGTAAGACATGGCCTCAATTTTTCTGCTGCAGACCACTCCATACATTTTCAAGATTGGACCTGCCGACTCAGAACATGTATACCAATAGGTAGGTGGTGCAGGTGGTACAAATAGGTACTTACGTCACTTCTTTATCTCAACGATAACAGTAACTGGTAAAGTTATATATTTTCAAATACTAGCAGGGCTGATTTACTACAGGAGTTGATTATCTCCAAACCATAAACAATTCAATTCACCAATCACATCAAAGGCAAACTACTGTTTTAAATTTTGAAGAAAGTATTTTTATTTTTTTTCTTTACTCCTTTTGTATTTTCATAAAAAAAAAAAAAAAAACATTTAGGAATCGCTTGTAATAAGTGTACATCAAGAAGTACTCTCACATAGTCAGAGGGTACTTTGTAATACTGATCTTTACAAGCAGCTGTGTATTTTAAAGTGACGAGGCCTCTTGAAAAGAAAAGAACAGCTGTCTGAAAAATAAATCTCTTTATTCTTATCTCACCAGTAGGTGGCGAGCCATTCCTTTGCTGTATTTAAAACGGAGGGCCAGCTGAAAAAAAAATGTTGTAAAAGTCAGCAGCTACAAACACTGTAGCTGCTGACTTTTAATAAGCACACTTACCTGTCCAGGGTGCCCACAATGTCGGCCGCCCGAGGCCGATCCGTCCATCGGATCAGGTCCCGGCACCACCATTCGAACTAAGGGAAACAGGCAGTGGAGCCTTGTGGCTTCACTGCTCGTTTCCTACTGCGCATGTGCAAGTTGCTTTGTGAATGGCCGGCTGTGTTCTGGGACATACACAGTTCCCACAACACAGCGCGCCCCATTTCCCAGGAGACAATGCGAGGAGGAGAAGAATGAAGATGACTGTGGTATAAGAAGTGGCAGATTAGGACGATCTGCCTAGCAACAGCCATTTCTGGTAAGTAAAAAAAAAATATTATTTTTTCAATTTTTATGTAATTTTTTTTTTTTTTTAGGGTGGACCACCGCTTTAAGAGATACAGCCTCTAGCAAAAGCATTAGCATCTAACACTCGTATGTCTGCATTCCCCGCCAAGTGCTATGGGTTGCCATATGTCCGGGATTCACCCGGACAGTACGGGCTTTCAGTAATTTTGAATCATGAGCCCGGGTCTCCTTCCGCCTGGAACCAGGACACATGATCCAGACCGCACTGTGGCTCTGTGCTTCATCTGCTCAGCTCGTGGCCGGGGGAGGAACATGAATAGTTAATGTTATCAGGAACAAGTTCTTATCTTTATTCAGCAGTTCCAACAATTTAATCAGAGTCCTGACGTCCTTCATCTGTAAAAAGATGTCCGCTTGACGACTTCCGACTGTAGGCTTACTGCGGACGATTGCGGGGTGAGTCAAGATGGCCGTGACAGAACGTCACTTCCGTTATTTGATGGGTCGCCTAATCTGACGGAACACCTGGCAATGTAATTGCCGGGAACCGCAGCACAAGGATTACTGCACCTGAGCCCAAAAAAATCATCAAATAGTCCCAGTGGAGTAAACCTTGTGCTGCGGTTCCCGGCATTTACATTGCCAGGTGTTCCGTCAGATTAGGCGACCCATCAAATCTTGTAACGGAAGTGACGTTCTGTCACGGCCATCTTTGCTCACCCCGCAATCGTCCGCAGTAAGCCTACAGTTGGAAATCGCCAAGCGGAAATCTTTTTACACCCACCGAAATCTAGAATTTCACACACAGGGTGCCTTCTGAAGAGCAATCCATGTTTGGATCGCTCGTCAGAGGGCATTTGACAGGCAGTGAGGTGTTATATCACCTCCTCACCACCTGTTCAAACCCCACAGCAGCGTCCCGCAACTGAATGCATTGCACACAGATGTGCAAAGCCCTCCATTCACTTGGATGGGCCATGTTTGGCAGGCATTACTGCTTGCTGAACCCAACAGTGCAGACAATTTTTGCCGCACTGCAGTTGCGGCTGATGTTTTTTATTCTTTGGGGGGGGTCAGTGGCACCAACCCCCCCCCCCCCCCGAGGACAGACGAGACATCAAAGCCCCGCACTTACTCCATCTAGGAAGTGGGCGGGCAGCGTGTCTGTCGGCTTTCTTCCTCCTCCTGTAATGTGGATCACGGTGCCTTACGCTGTGCATCCCCCTCCTTCTCGGTGCCCAATAGGATTGCCTGACCTTTCAGCCAATCAGGAAACGGGTATCAGAATCTGCGCTTCCTGATTGGCGGAGAAGCGATTCAGTGTTAGAAAAGTGAATATTCATTTGCTTTACTAACACACCTAGGTGGGATCTGAGCGCAATGCTCTGCGCTCCGATTACACCCTATTCTGAAGCCTATTAGAGCCTGAGGCTCTAATCAGGTGCTTAAAAAAACACCCCTTTGCATGAATCTATCCATTTACCATATAGGGGGTGGTGTGGATAGAGGGGGCAAACCCCAGGCACCCTTAATGGATGGGCCTCCCCTGCCACACTGTGATGCAAAGCATTTTGCCTGTGGCATGTGTACATCCCCCTCTGCTGCCTTTGCAGCCTAAAGTAGAACTATGGGCAAAACTTTTTTTTCAATTTTGGATAGAGCAAGGCAGGGTTACAACCCCTATCAGATTTTTTTTTTCACCATCTGTCCCATTACAGAGATTTTCATTCACTTCCTGTCCCATAGCCAAACAGGAAGTGAGGGGAAATCCCTGCACATTAAGGGAATTTCTTGGGGACCCCCAGGTCAGCAGTGCTAGTGACCCCATTGGAAGATTTCCCCTCTATTACTTTTCTGGGGACAACCCAAAATGTGGGATTTTCTTTTACTTTCACTTTCAATGATAATAGTAAACAGGACAAATAGAGAATGTGAATCTCCTTAATGGGGGCACAGACCACAATAAAAACATGACAAGGGTACTAACCCCTCTACACCAAAACAAGAAAAAATGTTTTGCCTTTAGTTTAAAGCGGGGTTCCAGTCATTTGTTTGTTTACAAAAAGTGTAGCTGCTGACTTTTAATAAATAGCCTGTCCTATGATCCAGTGGTGTATTTACCGCAAATGTGTTCTCCCCATGTCCTCCCTCGGCGGCGTGGGCATCTCTATTATGGGCACCCAGCTGTGACAGCTTGTGGCTTCACAGCCGGGTGCCCATTGCGCATGTACGAGCGACACTGCACTCTGTGACTGGCCCCAAAGTCTTCTAGGACCTGCCATATGTCATGGGTGAAGGTAACTGTCAAATTTGGGTACCTGCTACCCCCCCTCCCCAAAAGCTCTGTTTCACAAGCAGGAGCCATGGAGGAGGACTTAAAGTGGAAGTTACACTTTTGGGTGGAACTCCGCTTTAAGGGAAACCGTTGGGTAGCAGTAAAAACACAGCTCAACCTCAATTTTTTACTGTCTCCCATCCAAAAGTGTAAACAGAGTCGCAGGGCACTTTGAAGAGTGATCCCTGGTGGATCATTTTTTAGAAGTATTTGACAGGTGGTGCAAAAGCGTTATGTTTCCTCCTCACCACCTGTTTTTAACCTCTAAAATCCCATGCCACTGTGCTGCAGCCATTAATTTGAAAGGGTTGAGTTAAGCGAGTGCGGTGCCGTGCGCCACTAACGTGTTTGAGTTTGGCTTGGAGAAATGGTGGCAACCCTAGCTTGGAGCCTGATGGAGAGATACGTATTAAAAGTCTTTTTGCAGGGGACTCTTTTTAGCAATCTTTTTCAAGCGACACTTTATTATGCTTTAGAAATGAGAAAAAGTAGCAATGTTACCCCCAGCAACTGGTCAAAAATGTTATTTTATTTTAAAATGAAACCTAAAAATGTGTTAAAAAAAAAAAGTCAAAAACATACTACAAGGATAAACTTCACCTTAAAGCGGAACTAAACCCTCCTATACTTTACAGTCAGAGAAGCTGCAATCTTAGCTTAGCTTCTGTTTGATTCTACTTAAATTATGACCAGAATTCTAACTGCTATTAAAATCGTTTTTATTAAAATAGTAATTTCATCAAACAGTTTCCAACAAGTCTAATATTATATGCTTCAGTTCGGTCTTTTTATTAAAAAAAAAATAAAAGGCAGCCGTTTCAAATATGTTAGCTGCCAAATTTTAATATTAGGGCATTTACCTGTCCAGGAATCCAGCACCTCACCCAAGCCGATTTATCCAATCAGATATCAGGTGCTGGCGCCGCCATCTTGACTAAGGGAAACCAGCAGTGAAGACTTGCGGCGTCACAGACGGCTTCCTGCTGCGCAAATGTGCAAAGTGCATTGCGCTTTGTGAATGAACAGGCTGTGGGGGAAGGAGGGGGGCCAAATTTCTGGCTCAGTTTTCTGCGACAAACTAAGTCGGAAGTGGGAGCGGGTACCTGTCGAAACCAGGTACCCGCTCCCCCCCGAAAAGGTGCCAAATGTGGCAGTGGGGGAGAGTCAGACAAGCAGAGCTTCGCCTTTTGAGTGGAGCTCTGCTTTAAAAAGTAGCCTACTCATGATTTGATTTTTGTGTTATCACATTATTTTCATGATCATATTATTAAACCATCGGTTATATGAGCGGAAGTTCAGCTCCCCTCCTTCCCCTGCAGCCTTCTGGGACATGTCACGGGTCCTAGAAAACTGCAAAACCAATAAGATGGCGCAGCGCAGCTCACACATGCCCAGTGAGCTGCAAGCAGTCATAGCCAGCTGCCCACAGTTAGTATGCTGGCGCTGGTGGCTGAAGCCCAGAAACCGGCCGGGTGAGGACAGTGTTGGATCCTGGGACAGGTAAGTGTCTGTTTATCAACAGTCAGCAGCTACAGTTTTTGTAGTGGCAGACTTTGAATTTTTCTAAATATGACTGAAGAACCTCTTTAATGAATAAGACCTTTAATGCTAATGGTCCCTATATCCCATGTCACAAAATTGAACTGTACGACTACTGGTATGTTACACTTTGTAATATAAAGCTAGTCCACAGTTATATTATAGTTAGTTATAGTTAGTAAAGTTATAGTAATGTATAACTTTAAAGGCACAGTCCATCCACAAATAATTCTAAAGAAAACATCTGTTCTATGGGACACCAGCTGCAAAACAATCTGTAGTATAAGCATAGTATGCAGCTCTAAGTAACATACATTGTAATACTATCTGTATCAAATGATACATGTCATCACTGAGTATAACTATGAAGCAAGACTACAATCAAATATAATTGAAAAAATACATTGCAACTCAGGCGGTTATTATACTAACATGGCAGATACAAAGTAATGTATCAATACATTCTACTATTTAAATATGTACTGTCGTTTCAATAATCCAGGGAACAATCCATTCATCGGTATATCTCACTATTGACCACTAGGTGGCAGAGTACTCCACATTTTGTAATTCTCTAGGTCTCGTACAGCTTTTTTTGCAATACAACTTGTAACGCAATAAAAAAAAGTGGATGTGGTTGGATGACAAATGCCCAAAACAGTTATCAATTGTTATAAAGAAGAAACAGCTATTCAAAAGTTATAAAATTGAGAAATATTGAATGATCTCATGTCTAAATTTTAAATTGTAAAGTGCACAACCACAATTTAAATGTGATAGCCAAAAAAAAAAAAAAAACATTGTGGGTTAAGGATGCATTTTATTTCCTTTTGCATGGATTACTGGCCTCCTTCAGTAAATAATTGCTATCTGGCTGTGTTTCAATACTTTTGGGTCACAGAAGATTATGCAACGGTAGCCTTCACATTTCTATTATGACAGGTATACCCTAAATCCGGGGTAGGCAACCTGGGGCCCTCCAGCTGTTGTGGAACTACATTTCCCATGAGGCATTTCAAGGCTGGCAGTTACAATTACTCCCAGAGGCATGATGGGACTTGTAGTTCTGCAACAGCTGGAGGGCCCCAGGTTGCCTACCCCTGCTCTAAATCAAGATACTGTATAGCGCACCTTCTCGAATATTCATTTGAGGGACAATTGCAAACCATATGATGCAGCACAGAGCTATTGCTTGTGCAAATAGCAAGTTTATGAATGTTTACAAGATATGTAGGATGCTTCTGGGGCAAGGAAAAAAGTTTGTTCATCAGTTTGCTAAAATGCAATGATCGATTATTTTTAATTTTAGTGCCACCCAAAGACAAATTTGATCTGGGGTTATATGGTGTCTTTGAGGACATAACAGATCTTCCATACACGGTATTTAAAGCTCAACTCCAGACAGAGAGATTATTTAACTATCCACAAGGTACTTTGTCTTCTCTTTGTGAAATGTCAGCCATTTTTTCTTTTTACTGTTTTTCAGTAGTTTAAGCAGCTTAAAGTGGTTGTATACCCTAAAATATAACTTGCACCTACAGGTAAGCCTAGATTAAGGCTTACCTGTAGGTACAAGAAATATCTCCTAAACCTGCACGGTTTAGAAGATATTTGAAAAGAACGTTTTACAACGTTGTCTACGGCGCATGCGCGCCGTAGACAACGGTGCATTTACAGGGTTAATCCCCATCTTCAACTGCGGCTCACCGCAGTTGAAGTGTCCCGCACGCATGCGCGGAGCGACGTCCTCGCCGCTCTGGCCAATCACAGCGCCGCAGTGGCGCTGTGATTGGCCGGAGCGGCGATACCCGGAAGGGTATCTGTTTAGAGATGAATGCGGCCGGAGGGGGAGAAGAACACGACGATCTAAGGTAAGTGATGCATAATGAGCTAGTATGCTAGTCATACTAGCTCATTATGACTTTGTCTTGCAGGTAGTTACCAAAAAAAAATGTTTTAAATGGGTATACAACCGCTTTAAGCAGATCCCCTATTCCTCTGTATTATTGTTACTTGTTTATGTGACCAGGCTCTGACATTTTCCCCCATTGGAGAATTAGCCCCATAGTCTGGAGAAGGAGAGGGGTGGTTGATAAAGTCATGCCTCCTTTTGTCAGTGTGTACAATTGGCACAGCACCACCACATGCATTGACTGGCAGCAATAAGCTCCACCAGCACGCACCCCTACTGCGTCCTGCATTTCAATTTGAATGATTGAAAATATGATGCTCTTTTTCCAAGCACAAGTGACATGCAACGATAGCTTATGTCCCCCCCCCCCCCTAACACCCAGTAGTGTATTTAGGTTTTTTGCTGCCCTAGGCCTGACAAAACTCGTGCACCTAATTTAAATATGACCCACCCCTTCCTGTCAAGGCCACACCCCTTGCTGTTTAAGACCCGCCCTGAAATTTTCGAGTGGGGACACTAGTTCTGAGGGTGTGGGGGGGGGTGGGGCAATGGATTTCCTTAATTTGCATAGATTTCCTTTCACTTCCTGTTTGGCTATGGGGCAGGAAGTGAAGGGAAATCTCTGCAATGGGGCAGGGATGGTAAAAAATAAACTAACAGCAGTTATAACCCTCCCTTATTCTATCCAAAATTAAAAAAAAAAGTGTTGCCTATAGTTCTACTTTAACCGCTTGCCGACCGCCTCACGCAGATATACTGCGGCAGAATGGCACATACAGGCAAACTAACGTACCTGTACATTGCCCTTTAAGAGGCGGCCTGTGGCGCACGCGCGTGCCCGTGGCGAGCTCCGTGAGTCGGATCACGGGTCCCGCGGACTTGATGTCCACGTGGATATCCGCGATCGGCTCACGGAGAGGAAGAACGGGGAGATGCTAATGTAAACAAGCATCTCCCCATTCTGCCTAGTGACAGTGTCACTGATCTCTGCTCCCTGTAATCGAGAGCAGTGATCAGTGACGTGCCACACGTAGCCACGCCCCCCACAGTTAAAATCACTCCCCAGGACACACTTAACCCCTTAACTGCCCCCTAGTGGTTAACCCCTTCACTGCCAGTGTCATTTACTAGGGCTGTGGAAAATAAAGATTAATTCCTCGATTAATCGTAAATTTTTTTGATCGATCAAAATTCTTTTGATCGGTACTCACCTCTCTGCCGGCTTCTGGGTCTTTAGGGAGTTCCGTCGGAGATCCGGAAGGGGGAGGAGTCCGGTGACGTTGAAGTTCTGATTGGACGTAACGTGTACAGGGGAGGAGCTACGCATGATGTCACCCGCTGCTGCCCTACGGAACTAACACGATTGTCAGCTTTACATGCTGTGTTTTTATCATCTTTATGTGAGTAGTTTGTGTTTGAGCACAAAAATGAAATCTTATACTTAAGCGGTGAGCACACCAGTTTATAAGTATGGGGAGATGGATATGGAAATATTAAATGTGCAGGATCTTGGAGTTGATCTTTAAGAGAGAACCGTAAAATAAAAGAGAAAGTCAGCTATTGAGTGTTGTAACTTGAAGACTATCAAAAGAATCTGCATTTACCTCTATTAAAGCACAAATACATACGACAATATTCAATTAAGTGTCATAGGAAAACGGAAATGAACTATTAAGCAATAAGCACCCATTTACCACATCAATTTAAGGGGAAATAGAAAATACTGCCTCTGTACATCAATGATCAACCAGCAAACTAAACTATCCAGAATGAATACATGATTAATAGAATAAACCATTTCAGAAAAAGAACTTAGTCCATAAGCCACATCTGATAAACAATAAAATCCATTGTGCGAATCTGAACTGGGCAGCGCTGACACTCCAGATCACAGCCTTCGGCAAACCTTGACTGTTATTACGTCAAGAGTTACCCTTGAATAGCGAGAGGAGTCTCACTCACCCGCTGAAGCTAAAGCCCAGAAATATCAGAAAACTGGTTCTTAACATTCTCTGCAAATCATCGTCAATTAGAGGGGAAGGGCCAGCTGACCAAAGACTAGAAAGAAAGGAGCTTTTGTGGCACATATTCAAATAAGCATTAGCTGCTATTCAAATTACACAGGTTTTGAATTATAGATGTTGTCTCAGCCAGAAAAACCCAAAGTCCTCATGAACAATTCATGCAGTCATTACGTTTATTTGAAGTATTATTTACCTGCAAATCTACAATGGGCTGTTTTTATCCCTTCAACAAATTATAAGCAGAGTTCCTGCAGATTTATTGGAGCATTCAAACCTTAGAAATGTATACAAACGTAATAGTAATATAGCATTGCCTCGGTTTATTACATTGTAAGGCCACATATTGCTATTCACTTGGATTATGTTGCTAAGAATGCATCGCTGCCTGTTTTTGATGCAGGAAAAGGTGGTTTCAGCACCAGTGTTGATCCAACATGGGTTGGCAATAGTGTTATTTTCAGGTTATGGGAAGATGAGGGTTAGGGCCAAAAGTTAGAGGTTAGGGTACAGGGGTCAGGGTTCAGCTTATGGTTAGATTAAAGGGGATAAATGTTAGGTTAAAGCAGCCATTCTCAACCGGAGCTCCTCGAGAAATTGCTAGGGGTTCTTTGAGCTGTGCCTAATTGACCTCCCATCTGATGGTGCCCGCATAGCATCTGAGCCACTAGAACAGTGATGGCAAACCTTTTTGAGCCCGAGTGCCCAAACTGCAAACCAAAACGACTTATTTTTTTCAAAGTGCCAACACTGCAATTAAACCTGAATAACGAGGTTTTAGTTTAGGAAAAAACAATTTGTACAGTTTTTCAAACTAATTAACAGCTTTTGTTTAAAAAGTAAAACACAATAACAGAGCTTTCCATTAAACATGTATGGGCAGAGTATTGCATAGTATGGGCAGAGTATTGCATAGTATGGCCAGAGTATTGCACAGTATGGGCAGAGTATTGCATAGCATGGGCAGAGTATTGCACAGCATGGGCAGAGTATTGCACAGTATGGGCAGAGTATTGCATAGCATGGGCAGAGTATTGCACAGTAGGGCAGAGTATTGCACAGTATGGGCAGAGTATTGCACAGTATGGGCAGAGTATTGCACAGCATGGGCAGAGTATTGCACAGCATGGGAGGGTTCTCCCCAGAGAACTGTGGGAGATGTAGTCCGCGGGAGCAGACGCCGTGACTACAGTGTATGACTGTAGTCACGGCGTGCCCACAGAGGAGGCTTGGCGTGCCGGCAGCGGCACGCGTGCCACACGTTCGCCATCACTGCACTAGGATGTCACTCTAGAGTAGAATGATTTTCATTATCAGTTACAGTATAAAGGATATTGCAACAAAAGAGCAAAATAATGAAAACAGCTTGTCTCCCAACCGTAAAGACCAAACAATCATTAAATAGGTCAGATATATCAACATTTGAGATCAATGGGTGCATACATAGTCGTACAGTGGCTATAATTGAAGCAGTGGCCATTACCAAGTCCAGGCATTAAAATCGTAGCAACATAGCTTAATGTTCTATATAGCCAGAGTAGAAGAGCTCCAGATATCCCAAATTTTGTTCAATTTTTTAGGACGGCCTCTATGCTTGAATAGTAGTTTTTCATAGGGTAAAATTTGGTTGAATGATTGTATCCATCAGTGCACTAAAGTAGCAGTAGGCTAGATCCATCCAAGTGCTATGGATTTACGGGCCAGAGTGTTTCTCACAGTAATATTCTACCAATTACCTTTTTAGCTGACTGTAAGGGAGATATTATTCCACCAACCACTAATGTGCATATTCCCAATGTCTCCAAATGGCCTAATCTTTAGCAGGTTTTCCTTGAGACCTGAAAATTATTTCAAGGGTTCGTCTGGAGTAAAAGGTTTGAGAAGTTAAAGTGGACCTTCAGTCATTTTTTCATCTTTCCATCTATTAAATCTTCTGCCCTTCTTGTTTTAACTTTGGATAGTAAAACATATTTTTTTGCCAGTAAATACCTTATACAGCCCGCTTCCTGTTTCTTGTCTGGTAAAAAACCTAGGCTTATGACATCATGCACAGCTCTCTCACTCTCGTGAGAGTTTGCCAGGAAGGGAGGGGGGATAAGTCATTAGAGGGCCAATGAGAGCTGCAGAGCTGGAGGTGTGCCTGTGTAAATCCAGGAAGTGAATAAGCAGCAGCTTCAGCTGCCCACAGTTAAAATGGTTGCAGCCAAACTCAGTGGCAGGATATTTCTGCAGCATATTTGACAAGTACAGAATCACAGTATATATAAAATATTATGCAAAGTGGTTGGAGGGAAGCTTCAGAATGGCAAAGATGTTTTTATTACAAATTATCTAAGCAGACTGCGGTTCCTCTTTGAAGTGTATGTCAGGGCAAATAAAAATAAAAAGTACATACCCATTTCTGCATGTTCTGTTACTTCAAAAATTCAGAAATTAATGAAGAATACCTGCCAGACATCCAGTGAGCTCCTAACTTCCTTTTGGACTTTGCCTGTGCTGCACCGAAATCCCAAGCAATTATATCAGTCCTGCCCAGTTCACCTTGGTGAGCTAAAACACCTTTCCCTTATGTTTTTGCTATGGAAATGGGTGACAAGGCTGTTCCTCTATATATACTGTACAATAAGGGAGCATTGTCACCCTATTGACAGGATCACCAGGTGAAAAACAAAGAAAATGCACACCACATCTAAGGTCTAGGAAGCTGCAATATATTTTTGTTCCTGGGTTTCAATTAGCTTTGGGTTTTAGGCTCAAAGGTAAGTAATAATCTGCAAGGTTAGGCTAAGGGAAAAAATTAGGGTAATGTTAAGGGTTAGGTGTGAAGGTCAGGTTAAGTTTCGGGTTAGTATGAGGGTTAAATGTTGGGGGGAGGTATTACAGATTAATCTAGACATTGGGTTTTAAGGTCTGGGTTTTATGGTTTGGGTGAGGGGAAAGTACAAGGGTAGGCGAATTGTCTAATAGTGTAAGGAGCAAGGTTTTGTTTTTGTTTTTTTGCAGTGGTCGAAAAAGTTTAAATTGCTGAAAAATTGCTGTGAGTATGCCAAGAGTTCAAAAATTAGACTAGTTAGTGGGGGAGGCACTGCATCTAACATATACTGGCTCAAGCAACTCAATACTGGGAGATCATATATAGCAAAAAGGACATAGAAAAGAATGGGTGTTCAAGGATGGTCTCTCAGTATATAAATTTGAATAAGTGACCTACATAGTATAAAAAAATCCATAATTTTATTACAAAAATCTTAATTTTTTGGTTTACAATTGATAAAAACAACTTTACATTGATCAACCATATGTAAAAAAATTAAGGCAACAATCAGAGGTAATCAAAATGTTATATTCCTACGTATTTTTGCGGTCGTAGCTGCTTCCTCAGGGTTAGAGATTTCTTTGTCTGATACAAGTGCCTAGTATCCACAATTTAAATCAGGTAGGTTTGTCATGTCTGAATGGGCTATGGGAAAGCTAAAGCAAAAGATCAGAGGCAGCAATAATATCCACTGTGCATCGGATATCATAGAAAAAAATGGCCAATTGTGGTTCTAAAAGGCTGGGACCGTGGTCTGAGCAGCTACATGCTTTCAGGATGGTATAATCATCACAGTAATAATTTCCATTGGAGCATAAATAGAGGTTGGTGTACAAATAGTTCCCAGTACAGGGGGTCCCCGGGTTACAAACAAGATAGGGACTGTAGGTTTGTTCTTAAGTTGAATCTGTTTGTAAGTCGGAACAGGTACATTTTTTAAGTGTAGCTCCAGCCAAAAAATCTATTTTTAAGTTTTTTAGATAACATAGAGAAGGTCTATCACCCCTGTAACATTTGTTTTGCTGTCTGTGCCCTGTTCAGAAGATTTCACCTCACCTTCTGTCCCAACGACAATTGGATTTTTAAAATTTTGGGTTGTTAGGGAAGCATGGACTGGTGATAAAGCACCTTTTTCCCTAATTGACTCTTACAGGAGTAAATTTCCCATCCTAGAGGTGGATTTCCTCTCACTTCCTGTTGTCTCCCTCCGTTTGTAAGTAGGAGTCGTTTGTAAGTTGGATGTTTGTAAGTAGGGGACCCCCTGTATGTATATATAGCATCCAGCGATATGCCAGTATCTGTTGCAAGCCACTTATCCAGATATCCTCCTTCTTCCCAAGGACCCAAAACCCATAACTCAAGATACCCACAGGAGCTTTATATTACCTACTATTTAACCGCTTCCCGACCGCCTCCTGTAGATATACGTCAACAGAATGGCACGGGCAGGCAAAAGGACGTACCTGTACGTCCCCTTTAATTTGCCTGCCCGGGGGGCGCGCGCGCGCCGCCAGCGGCGCGCGCGCGACCCGGTCGGGAGCTCCGTGACCACGGCCGCGGGACCAGCGGACCCGATCGCCGCTGGTATCCCGCGATCGGGTTACGGAGCGGAAGAACGGGGAGAGGTCTATGTAAACAAACTCTCCCCGCGCTTCCTACACTGACTGTCAGTGATCGGCGGTTCCCTGTCATCGGGAACGCCGATCAATGACGTCAGACGTACAGCCACGCCCCCCTACTGTAAAAAAAAACACAACACATCACACTGACTCCTCCCCGCCCCCTAGTGGTTAACCCCCTAACTACAACTGTCATTTACATAGGAATCAGTGCTATTTAAATAGCAGTGATTGCTGTATAAATGACAAATGTCCCAAAAATGTGTCAAAAATGTCCGATGTGTCCGCCAAAATGTCGCAGTCACAATTATTAAAAAAAAAAAAAATATTAATAAAAATGCTATAAAACTATCCCCTATTTTGTAAACGCTATTACAATCAATAATCGCTAATTGCGATTTTTTTTATTAAAAAGTTATACGTGATTACAGGTTGACATTAATTTTAGGAAACAAGTAATACCAGTATTAATATGAGAAAGTCGAGCCAATTATCTGCAATCTACATTCACTTGTATAACAGCCAGGCTTGACAGAACTCCTCATATGTGAGATGGAATAGTGTGCCCTCCAAAAGCCTATGCGGAGTAACAGAATACCAATAAAAGGGGCGCTGTGACCTGGTGCACTGTGGCAATGGTTCTATGAAATTCTCAATTGTAGCTTTAATTACTGAGCAGCAATTTTATTGCATTAACAAACTGAATTTATAAACACATCAGCATTTACACAATTGGATAAAAAATAAATTTGAATGAGGCATGACATATAAATAAATAAACTACGAGTTTCCATGGTGACATCCGGCAGAGGGCAAATGTAAACCTCCCTAGGTGAATATGTGTCAGGAAATCCCTTCACATATTGTACAGACGTGTAGTATAGAAAATATGAAACTTTGTTTTTAGAAGATGTTTGGTATGAAACACAAGCTTCTCAAGGCATTTGGAGGCGTAGACAATTTGTTAAAATTGCCGTTGACCCTATGCTCCCCTACTCGTCAATCAACTACAGACTTCACACCTAGGAAAGTGGCAAAGATTTGTTTCTCTATTCCTCAGCCAACACTAGACACCATCTGCTTTCACATTTCAACGCCTAGCTGCACAAAACAATGGTGGATTCAAATTCCTTCTGCAAATCTTACAACCTTTATTTTCACCATGCACTTCGTCTTTGTTGCATACAATTTTGAAAGACAGTCAGGGAACTATTGTAGTTGACAATGTTGCAAAGAAACAGGTTATAAATATGTGTTCAGTTTTATTTCTATGATAATTGATTTTACTGAAATTCAAAATGTAAATAAAAGCACTTCTCCAGACATGCCGACATCCTGAAAACAAGAGGTTAGGTCTCATTTACACCATTTCTATGCCAGTAAACTGCAAGCCAAACACCCCAAGCAGCTTCTCATACCCTGAAGCCACACATGCCAACTGTCCTCAGTAGACACTTGATGTTACAGTATGTATATAGGACGGAATGGGACTTAGGCCCCTTTCACACGGGATCCGTAATGATCCGCCCCGTAAACATCCGCTTGCTCAGCGGGGATCGCTTTGTTGATCCCCGCTGAGCCGGGGGATAACAGGGCGGTCCCTGCACACTGTGCAGGGACCGCCCTGTCAGATCTCCGCTCTCCCCTATGGGGGGATCGGATGAACATGGACCATCTGTCCGCGTTCATCAAATCCGCTCTGCAGACGGATAGAAAAATAGGATTTTCCTCCGTTTGCCGAATCGGACCATAGCGGGGACGAATGATATCGGGTGTCAGCGGATGTTCATCAGCTGACACACGCTATCCCATAGGGATGCATGTATGTCCGTAAACGGATGGATGAAATACGGACATATGGTCCGCATGTGTGAAAGGGGCCTTAAAGTGATTGTAAAGTCTTGTTTTTAAAAAAATAATAATAACAAACATGTTATACTTACCTGCTCTGTGCGGTTGATTTTGCACAGAGCAGCCCGGATCCTCCTCTTCTCAGGTCCCTCTTTGCTGCTCCTGGCCCCTCCCTCCTATCGAGTGCCCCCTCAGCCAGCATCTTCCTATGGGGGCACCAGAGCTGAGACAGAGCTCCGTGTATCCATTTAGACACAGAGCTCCGACCTGGCCCCGGCCTCCCTCTCCCCTGATTGGCTTACAAGCTTTGATTGACAGCCGCAGGAGCCAATGGTGCCGCTGCTGTGTCTCAGCCAATCAGGAGGAGTGTCCCAGATGGCTTAGACACTTGTGGACATCGCTGGAGAAAGAGGGGGCTGAGGTAAGTAATTAGGGGGTGCTGGGAAGGCTGCTACACACAGAACGTTTTTCATCTTAATGCATAGAATTAAAACCCAAACCCAAAAATGTAATATATTGCAATTTACTAATCCTTAGATGTGGCGGCTAAATTTTTTTCTAGGCTTTTTTCTTCTCCTGTATTAGAGTGGCCCCACTCTGGATGAATGAGCACAGAGGGTGCAGCAGACAGCAGCATTGTCAGTCTGGGGGGAAAGAATTGTTAAATCTACTAGCAGATTGAAATACATGAATGCATTGTCAGTCTGGGGGGAGGGTAGTGTTAAATGTACTAGCACTAAATACACAAAATACACTAACAAACCGAAGCCTAACTCCAGCTCACACTTTATAATTAGTAACAGTTTTTTTTTCCTTTTGGGATAAAGATTTTACATGAACAAATAAAAGCTGATCAATGTAAGCATCCCTGCCAGTGTTAAATGGTTTGTCTCATCTTTAATTCTAAATACAGCTTTTCCTCATTTCGAAAATACTGGTGCTGATCGTGTCATTATAGCACAGGACCTCTTTGGCTGATCATTCAGGAAGGTAAGCTGTAAGTGCTATATATCTGGTGCAGAAAGCAGGAGATCAAGGGGTTAACATACAAGGAACCCCAATGTTACGGCATTGTCCTAGCTCTTATAAGGTCTTTAAACCCGCAACTAGTTCTTTGTGTAGAGTGATGGTAGATGTGCTCAATCCGCCGGATGTTCTGGATCAGTGGTCTGCCTCAAGTAAACAGACAATATGAACAAAGTGCACACCGAGAAAACATGGATGGGACTACAGTGTTATAGTCACCCACAGGTTTGTTAGTATGTTTATGTACTAATTAGGAGATGTCAATGCAGTACTACCATCTTTGCAACATCTGTCAAAGCTTTACTTAAATCCCACACACAAGCCTATCTGTACGGAAAATTGATCTTCCTTTTGTTCTATCAGAAGTACTTTCCAGCTGGCTCCAGACTGTTATAGGCTTTGGAAATAGGTAGGTGGATAATGGCTTGAGCAGTGGAAAAAAAGGATATTTCCATTAAAGTAGAGATTTGATGACTAAATATATCCAAACTGAACAAGAACTGAAAAAGTAATTTGACTTATGCCAGACTGCCCTGCAAAAATCTGCATTTAAAACGTACTAAGCGAACAGAGATAGGTTTTTTTCCAGATTCTCCACGATACAGCATCACAGGGCTGGCTATGAAGTTGCATTGTACAATTCATTTAATCAATACAGGTCACGTGATGGTAGTGGACAAGACGTCTAGATATAACAGAGAAGGCTTTGACAAATTTATTAAAGCCTTCTATGAATACATTTTAAAGCGGAAGTAAACCCATCGATTTAACAGTCTAAAAAAAAAAAAAGGCATGCCGGGAATGCTAACTGCACATGGGATTGTAGGACGCACACTCGGATTTAAATAACAATTATAATATTAATAATAATACACCACACTGAATTTGGTATTTAAATGGCCGCGGCACCTTTATTGGTATTAAATAATTAACTTTATTGACAATACTCATGACTTATAATAATCTTTTATTTAAAATCCAACTCTAACATTAGCTCAGTCATAGAACTCGAGCTTTAATTAATAAATTTCAAACAAACAAGTCCCCCCTTGATTCAAGGGTGACAAACCACATAATGATGCCTGCGACAAAAGGGTGGGAGGGAGGGGAAGCTCAGCCAAGCCGATCCAGGACAATGTGATCGGACCCTGTACCTCAGGGGGCCTATATATAGCCCCCCAGTATTTGAAAAAACGTGTTTCCCGCCTGGAAACACGTGCAAAGCCCGCTCAAAATTTTTTTTTTTTTTTTTTTTTTTTTTTTTTTTTTAAAACTACAAAGCCATCTTTATTAATAAACGTGGCGGCCACAATCCCATGCGGCGGGCTCTTGATTGAGCCCACTTAACATGGGATTGTAGGACGCACACTCGGATTTAAATAACAATTATAATATTAATAATAATACACCACACTGAATTTGGTATTTAAATGGCCGCGGCACCTTTATTGGTATTAAATAATTAACTTTATTGACAATACTCATGACTTATAATAATCTTTTATTTAAAATCCAACTCTAACATTAGCTCAGTCATAGAACTCGAGCTTTAATTAATAAATTTCAAACAAACAAGTCCCCACAAGCCGCACTTATTGTAAATAAGTGGGGCTACCCCAGCACCGCGGCCTGTTCAATCATAGTCTGAAGATTCAAATTAAAAATGTCCAGACCAATATCCGATAGATGAATCCCATCTGACCGATAAAGACCAGGAAAACCTCCTTCCAGGTCAATATGACGGAAGGAGAAACCCCCGATCGATGGCATGAACTTTGCAATAGAATGATTCAATCTCCGTCTAATTTTTTCAAGAGATTTGCCTTCAGGCGAATCCCACCAATTTAAACGAGAAACCATCTCAGAAAAAATAATACATGTATTTGGAAGATAAAATTTTAAGAGGTGTAAATCCCGTTTAATGGAGAACAATAAATCTAAAGTCTTTCTTTTACCGATGTCATTACCACCTAAATGAAAAATTAGAATAGAAGGATGAGGCCAGGAATGGAATAAAGAAGATAAATGAGATAACAGATCAGTCCAGATGAGCCCACGAAAACCTTTCCAATAGATATGAAAATGATCAGGAGGTAAAGATAAGTTGGAACCATAGCACCGTAAGGAAGCCCTTTTATGAGCCCAATAGATGTAAGAATGCCCAATTATCCAAATATAAGACCTGGAACCTAAAATTAAAGAGATAGATTAGGACGAACATACAAATTAAACCTATGAGAATCCCATCTACCCAGTTGTTTAATGATAGTATCGCTCAGACCCAATCTAGCTGCTTCAGTGGCGGCTCCTATGCGAAAAGAATGAGAGGAAAATTTTAGATGAGACAAACCGAGCTGAACCAAACATCGCTTGAAAACTGCAACAAATTGAAATTTTGTTACCGGAGATGCGTCAAGATGAATAAAAAACTGGCCATCGCAAATTGGTCGAACTGAAAGGTATCTACGCAAAACTATAGAAGGGCAAAAAACAGAGTCACCACAAGCATATAGATTAAGCCAATGACCTCTAGCAGCTTGATCAGTTTTTGAAATCCTAATATAAATTCGCACCATATCATCTAGAACTGAAACATCTGACCACTGCAAACCTGAAGGAGTATGTTTATTACTGGGTAACATTTCACAAATGCGAAGAGCTGCAAAGAACATCAAAACAAAAGCAGTATGAAAAAGCAGTGCTTCATATTGTGAAATGCACACAGATGAGGTGACTAAACAAAGTCTAGATAGGATATGTAGGGTAACAGGTCTACGCGTATCAGGAGTACATCTAACTTTCCGTAAACCTTTAAGAGCCTGTTTGACAGAGAAAAAACTATTACATGCTGGCAGATTATATAATTTTAGAAAAAATGAAACTCCAGCCAATAACTTATGAATATGGTTAAAAGAAAACTGTAATTGCATTAGAGAACACAAGAAAGCTAAAATAGAATGTTCAGTAGGAGAAAAACCAGACAGACCCACTTCAGCATTGAAACTCAGCCATCTATCCCATGCAACTGAATATTCAGTCCATGTTTTTGGAGCGACTGAATGTTGAATAGCAGTGAAAACTGGGGCTAAATCAGGTTCCAGAGATGACCTGGACAGGGGCATCCAACCGTATCTGCTTCTGGTAAGAGCTGTTTGAAACGAGCCATCTGGAAGCGAGATAAGGCATCCGCCATAATATTCTGATTCCCTGGCACAAATTTTGCTTTAAGCCAAATATTCTTCTTTAAACATAAAAGTACTAAATAACGTAGCAGCTTAATAACCGAGATAGATTTTGACGAAAGACAATTTAAAGCAAAGATCACGCCTTTGTTATCCGTATGGATAACAATGCGTCTATCAGAAAATAGATCTCCCCAAATTTCCAATGCAACCACCACAGGAAATAATTCCAATAGAACTATATTCTTAGTGAGTTTATTGGAAATCCAAAAGGAGGGCCACTTACCCGCGCACCAATGCGTACGAAATATGGCTGCAAAGCCACAAGACCCCGCCGCATCCGTGAATAAATCAATATCTGCCGCAAAAACAAAATTATCTTGAAAAAATGATTTTCCGTTATAATCTAACAAAAAATTAGACCATACCAGAAGATCATCCTTCAAAGAAGAAGTAAGCCGGATATGTGAAAAAGGAGATTTAAAGCCTGACGTAGCTAAAGATAAACGTCTAGAAAAAATCCTGCCCATGGGCATCACTCGGGTCGCAAAGGCAAGAAGACCTAAAAAAGACTGCATTTCTTTCAACAAGATCTTCTTACGGCGCAAAAACAGGGAAATCAAAGATTCCAACCTCGAAATTTTAAGTGGGGGAAGTTCATATTGCAACCGCAACGTATCAATTCTAATACCTAAAAATTCAATCACTGGTGATGGAAAAGCAGTTTTTTCAACCGCCAGTGGAATGCCGAAAAATTCGGAAAGAAGAAAAAATAAGCGCAAAATTACCGAACACACTCGCGAATCAGGAGGACCTATGAACAAAAAATCGTCCAAGTAATGCAATATACCTGAGTGACCAGATACCTGAATCATTACCCACTGCAAGAAAGAAGCAAAAACTTCAAAATAGTAGCAGGATAAGGAGCAGCCCATAGGAAGGCATTTGTCATAGAAAAAATACCCATTGAATTGAAAACCCAGAGAATTATATGCTTCTGATGATATAGGTAAAAGCCTAAAAGCAGATTTAATGTCCGCTTTTGCTAATAAAGCCCCTTTACCGAATTGTTTGATAAGGCCAACAGCATCATCGAACGTAGCATAAGTAACTGAAGTGGACAACGGGTCAATCTCATCATTCAACGAACTACCTTCTGGGAAGGAAAGGTGATGAATGAGTCGATATGACCGAGGTTCTTTTTTGGGAACCAATCCCAATGGAGAGATTCTAAAATTTTTAAAAGGAGGAGAGACGAAAGGACCAGCAATCCTACCAGCAGCCAGCTCTTTAAATAATTTTTCAGCCACAATATCAGTATTCATCAATACCGATTTTAAATTATTTACAAAAATACAACCTGGGCCTTGGAAAACCGGAAGCCGAAAACCCAGAGAAAAACCGTCAGTTAAAAGTTGCGCTTTCTCCCGATCTGGGTAACGACGCAGCCACGGGAGCATTGCGGCCACTCTCACTGGCGTGCATACTTTTTGACTGCTCCCTGATGGCAGGATTGTTGATCCTTTTAAAACATTTCGAGACCGGATGAGTCCCTAAGCAAAAGGAACATTCATGCCTATAACGACAAGAAGCTGACCACTTACATTGTGATTCGTTATATGCAAAACAAGTACCCTTCTTGTAAGCGGGAACCGGAGTAGAAGAAAGAACCATTGGCTGTGATTGAATTTGGAAAAATAAGCTTTTTGCGGGGTAATGAGATTAAGCCATAAGCCAACGTCCTTATTACCCCATTTAAGTGTAGGATAAATGGCAATTTTTTGACGGAAGGATTCATCATAATGAAACCATCCCATGCCGCCAAAACTCTTATATGCTTCCAAAATATGCTCTAGATGTTGAAAAAGACCACATGCTTTCTGAGGATATTTTTCACACAAAACCGCAGAAAAAATACAGAAGGCTTGCAGCCAATTAAAAAATGATCTAGAAACTGGGCGACGTCTATAATCATCGGCATTTTCTCCAGGCTTAACATCGCTTTTGTGTGAAAATTCCTTAGCATTAGGTAACAGTGATAGTAAATCTAAAAATTCACCCCTCCAAATTCTTTCTTTAATAGACATTTGCAGGTGAAAACCTAACGGGGATAATTCACATGGTAAAACTTCTTTGAAACAGGCCTCTGGGACAGAGGCAGAAACATTAAGAGGAACAGGTAAAGGAATTTCATTAGATTCAATAGGAGACCACACGTGTGCTGGAGAGGGTAAAACAGCTACAGGCTGAGAGGATAAAACAGCATTAAACCTATTTAACGAAGCAATAACATTCTGTAACAAACCTGTTGTGTTAAACTCACCAGCTTCAATAGGACCATTATCTTGGCAGGGAGGGATCTGCAGTGAAGGGGAAGAAAAATTAGCAGCAGCAGATGCTGTTGAAAAAGGATTAGTGCTATTTGACATATTACTAGCATCCAGCCTAGACAGCCTGGATGCCCTAGAACCTGTTGCTGTAGCAACCAGATGCGCCCTGGGGGAGCGCGCTGGAGCCGAAGCTGAAGATACTCTGGCCGGGATTGACCTAGGCGGCGACATCCGGGCTGAGGGCAGAGATGGAGGGGCCGCAGGAGGAGCTGTGCGAGGCGCTGGTGAAGCCGGCCGAGTGCGCCTCTTTCTCTCAGACGTGCGGACTGGCGAAGGAGATAGAACCCGCCTCCTCCTCTTGACACGCAGACCGGAACGAAGATTCACCGCCGCGTCATCCGCCACATCGTCAGCGGGGAGGTCTTCTGTGAGTGACGGGGGGCGAGACTCGGCCCGCTGCTGCGCCGTATCTTCGAGCGCTGGACGCTCCACTGGAATGCTCCGCTGTACCATGCGGGACGGCAAGGTAGGTGCTTCGGGTCGACTACCCGTTTCAGCCCCGGACCTTCCAGGGGGCGTATTCCGGTCCACACACGCTGCTACTGATGTAGGTTCTTCTTCTGCCAATAATAGGCAGCGCTGGAGCCATTCATCCCCGCCTTCAGCTGCCGCCCTCTCTAGAATCTGCCTCACGAGAGTCTTCATATCCTGTCACGGCTTGGCGAGCTCAATAAGATAGTACACGAGCAGTCACAGAAGCTCAGCCAAGCCGATCCAGGACAATGTGATCGGACCCTGTACCTCAGGGGGCCTATATATAGCCCCCCAGTATTTGAAAAAACGTGTTTCCCGCCTGGAAACACGTGCAAAGCCCGCTCAAAATTTTTTTTTTTTTTTTTTTTTTTTTTTTAAAACTACAAAGCCATCTTTATTAATAAACGTGGCGGCCACAATCCCATGCGGCGGGCTCTTGATTGAGCCCACTTAACATTGGCTGTTCTCTCAACCAAACAGTCAAACCATCCAATGGCTGGTGTCATAACGGATCACATGTGCTGCACCTTGGCACCCCTGATGTTTTGGAACTACATTTCCCATGATACTCTGCAGTGTAGTTGAGCATCATGGGAAATGTAGTTCCAAAACATCTGTGTGCCAAGGTTCGCCATCACTGGCATAGAGAATATCAGGAAAAACATATCAGGGAACAAACCAGGGTTAACATTTCTGTAACATTTCTGTTGCTGTCTCTGTTGCTGGAATTTAAAAATGTTGGATTGTTGTGGAAACAAGGATAGGTGATAAAGCTTCAGAGGAGACATCTTTTTCCTGTGATAACTTTTACATAAGTTAATTTCCCTTTCTAGGGGTGGATTTCCTCTCACTTCCTGTTATCTCCTTCCATTTTCAAGTAGGAGTGGTTTGTAAGTCGGATGTTTGTAACCCGGGGACCCCCTGTATACAGCTTTGTAAACCAAAGTGGATGTTTGCTGTTATTAAGGTCCTGGAGTCCCCAGACCTTAATCCCATAGACAATATGTGGAGGGAGCTGAAGGTTCGAGTTATTAAACATCAGCCTCAAAACCTTAAAGCGGAGCTACACTGTCCCTGACGTTTTTTTTAATGGTGATTGATTAAGAACTTAATTTCTAAATTAGTAACTCACCTGTCCTGTTTGTATCGCTTGTGATGTTCGTTTTTTATGTTCTAAAAATACTTTATATTAATTTCCGGTTTGTTCTCCATCTTGCATGTGGGCATTTGAATATTCCAGGGCATTCTCTTCCTGGATTTCATTTCTAATCTCGCGCATGCGCAGTACAAAGTTCATAGGAGCGCCGTCAGCAGCTCCTGTTGCCATCACAACTGCGGCGGCGTCGAAAGTCCCGCCCCGTTGTGATAGCAGAGACCGAACGTGATTGTCGTGATGACGTCACGTTCGGTTTCAAGTCTCGGGCTATCTCGGGCTAGGCCGCGCACTGACTCCTGGTAGCTATGACACAAGCTCCCAGGAGACAGTGCGGGCTAGGGGATATTACGTAATAGCCATAATATCCCCGCCCATATCCTAGCACCCGAGAACCAGGAAGCGAAGAAAACAACTAAAGGTAAGTAAAAAAAAAACAAAAAAAAAAAACTACAGTTTCGGATCGAGGAAGGTGAGTATTTTTTTTTTTTATATAGGTTTTAAAAACGGGTGGGGCTCCGCTTTAATGACTTGGAGAGGATCTGCAAAGAGGAGTGGGACAAAATCCCTCCTGAGGTGTGTGCAAACCTGGTTGTCAACTACCAGAAACGTCTGACCTCTGTGATTGCCAACAAGGGTTTTTGACGTACTAAGTCATGTTTTGCAAAGGGGTCAAATACTTATTTCACTCATTAAAATGCAAATCAATTTATAGTTTTTTTGAAATGTGTTTTTCTGGATATTTTTGTTGTTCTATCTCTCACTGATAAAAAAAACCTACCATTAAAATTATAGACTGATCATTTCTTTGTCAGTGGGCAAACATACAAAATCAGCAGGGGATCATATACTTTTTTTTACCTCACTGTACATACTTGGGCAGTTCCTGCCTTGTCACAGGATTAAATTAAGCAGAAGCGGAAATAACTTTCAGCTGAAATCTAACTCCAACACAACCCTGCACTGATCAAGAGGGCCCCACCAAATTAGTGACACATTCACTTTGACATTAAGGTGGCATCATTTTGACTATGCAAAGCCCCCAACCACCTTATACTCACATTGTTTGCACTCCCTTGCTACTTGACCGAAACAGTATGGAAAATCATGTGACCTCCTCCCAAACACTGTCACATGAGCAAGATATTCTCCTCTGATGCGAACAATCACTCTTTTAAGTGACATTACCGGCTGCATCAAAAGTAAATATCTCCTAAACTGAGATATTTACTGTACCTATAACCGCTTCCCGACCGGCCACTGCATATATACGTCAGCAGAATGGCACGGGCAGGCAGAATCACGTACCTGTACGTGATCGTGCATGTGCCTGCCCGTGGGTCGCGCGCGCGCCGCTAGCGGCGCGCTCGCGACCCCGGTCGGGAGCTCCGTGACCCCGGCCGCGGGACCAGCGGACCGATCGCCGCTGGTATCCCGCGATCGGGTTACGGAGCGGAAGAACGGGGAGAGGTCTATGTAAACAAACCTCTCCCCGCGCTTCCTACACTGACTGTCAGTGATCGGCGGTTCCCTGTCATCGGGAACGCCGATCAATGACGTCAGACGTACAGCCACGCCCCCCTACTGTAAAAAAAACACAACACGTCACACTGACTCCTCCCCGCCCCCTAGTGGTTAACCCCCTAACTACAACTGTCATTTACATAGGAATCAGTGCTATTTAAATAGCACTGATTGCTGTATAAATGACAAATGTCCCAAAAATGTGTCAAAAATGTCCGATGTGTCCGCCAAAATGTCGCAGTCACAATAAAAATCGCTGATCGCCGCCATTACTAATAAAAAAAAAAAAATATTAATAAAAATGCTATAAAACTATCCCCTATTTTGTAAACGCTATAACTTTTGCGCAAACTAATCAATAGTCGCTAATTGCGATTTTTTTTACCAAAAATATGTAGAAGAATACGTATCGGCCTAAACTGAGGAAAAAAAATGTTTTTTTTATATTTTTTGGGGATATTTATTATAGCAAAAAGTAAAAAATATTGCATTTTTTTCAAAATTGTCGCTCTATTTTTGTTTATAGCGCAAAAAATAAAAACCGCAGGGGCGATCAAATACCACCAAAAGAAAGCTCTATTTGTGGGAAAAAAAGGACGCCAATTTTGTTTTGGAGCCACGTCGCATGACCGCGCAATTGTTAGTTAAAGCGACGCAGTGCCGAATTGCAAAAAGGGGCCTGGTCCTTTGGCTGCCAATTGGTCCGGGGCTGAAGTGGTTAAGCAGAAGCGGAAATTACTTTCAGCTGAAATCTACCTCCAACACAACCCTGCACTGATCAAGAGGGCCCCACCAAATTAAAGTGACACATTCACTTTGACATTAAGGTGGCATCATTATGACTATGCAAAGCCCCCAACCACCTTATACTCACATTGTTTGCACTCCCTTGCTACTTGACCGAAACAGTATGGAAAATCATGTGACCTCCTCCGCTGTGACAGTCACATTCGCTACGCCCGAGCACTGTCACATGAGCAAGATATTCTCCTCTGATGCGAACAATCACTCTTTTAAGTGACATTACCGGCTGCATCAAAAGTAAATATCTCCTAAACTGAGATATTTACTGTACCTATAAGTAAGCTTTATTGTAGGTTTACCTATAGGTAAAAGTCATGCATAGGAGTTTACTCCCACTTTAAGCAGCACTGAAGAAGCCTGTTGACCAGGCATAAAGCATATGGAGGAGGAGCTACATCAGTGACATCATAGGCTACTTTCACACTGGGGCGGTTTTCAGGCACTTTAGTGCTAGAAATAGCCTCTGCTAAGTGCCTGAAATCCGCCTCCCATTCATTGCAGTGTGTCTTTTAACACTGGGGCGGTGCACTTGCGGGACGTTACGAAAGTCCTGCAAGCAGCATCTTTGGGGCAGGTTGGGAACGCTGTATATTGGGAATGCTGTATCTTAGCGCTCCCAAAATGCCCTGCCTATTGCAATGAATGGGCAGTGCTTCCAAATCACCTTAAAAGCGCTGCAAAACAGGGCGCTTTAGCTCTAACGGCCGGCGCTGCCAGTGTGAAGCTCGTCTTATGGTGGCCATCTTGAGGTCGGCAGAGTATTTGGTGAGAGGAGAGCTGCCTCGTTGTGTCAGGCATTGTACATACTTGTGAGTGTTTTATCTACTTTTATTATAAATAAATGTCTTTAATGTGGATGTAAACCCTCACATATACCCAGTGAAGTGAACAGCCTCAGATGATACACAGAGATAAAACAAATCTCCCTATATAAGTTTTACATGTATATCTGCTGTCTTCATCTTTATATATTCTTTAGAAAGTGCAGATCATGTTACAGATGTTCTCTTCCTGTTCAGCACTGGGAGTGAAGTCTGGGCATACAGCCAAGACAGCTGATTGGAGGAAAGGCACCCCCCCCCTCCACATAGGCAGAGACTTGCAGAGCTGTTTTATGAATAGTTTAGCTTTCTGCTAATCTATTAATAACACCCACCCTGACACAAAATTCAGCCAGGTTATATCACAGTTGTGGGAGAATTTGTCAGAAGTTATCATACTGATAACAGAAGAACTAAGCAGGAGAAAGTCTGAGATAAGAAAACATTGCAGAAATATGTGCCCAGCTCAAATTTCATGAATCGGGTTTACATCCACTTTAAAGTGGTTGTTAACCCACTATAGTATAAGCATGCTATCCTCTCTGTTAAATAACATTATGTGTCCCTGTGCTGTATATAAAAAAAAAATGCAGATTATACTGTATATCAGAGCATCTCCCACCACTCACGCGACTCCTTGGCTCTCTCCTCTGCTGACAGCTATAGTGGGCGGGGCCAAGAACTCCCACTGACGTCAGCTGGGGAGGAGGGGAGGAAAGAGAGTTGAGGAGTCACATGAGCGCCAGGGGATGCTCTGATATAGGTAGAAATCTGCATCTTTTTTTATACAGCACAGGAACAGGGACACGTAATGTTATATAACAGAGGGGGTGGCATGCTTATACTATGGATATGATAGCAGCAGGAGGGGAGGATCGTGGAGTGGATGGAGCTGACGGGGGGGGGGGGGGACACAGGAGAGCAGAAAGGAGAGCTGCGGATGAAGGAGGCACATACAGTAAACTGATCATGGTGTCAGGGCTCAGCAGCCATGATAAACTGTGGCCAGTTTACAGAGGGGAGGGCATAGCCAGGCAGGATCAGCCAGGTATTTCAAGTGATACAGGGGACCAAATTACACAGCACAAGCACTGACCCTTAGAAACCTTTCACACTGAGGCACTTTACAGGCGCTATAGCAAAGTGCCTGTAAAGCGCCTCTCCTTTCACTCCAATGTCAAAGCCTGAGGCCTTTCACACTGGAGTAGTGCGCTGGCAGGATGCTCAAAAAAGTCCTGCAAGAAGCATCTTTGAGGTGCTATAGGAGTGTATACGTGTATACACCGCTCCTACAGTATCCCTGCCCATTGAAATCAATGGGCAGCGCCACCGAATCACAGCTGCGGCGGCCCTTTTAACCCTTTTCCGGACGTTAGCGGGGGTTAAAAGCGCCATGCTAGTGACTGTAAAGCGCCGCTAAAAATAGCAGTGCTTTACCGTCGACGCCCGCTGCTGCTCAGTGTGAAAGTGCCCTTAGGGTAACAAACACTTTAAGGTGAAGATTTATGAGCATGTGGATAGTACTAGTGGATGGAAGCACATTCACAAATCATATTTCTTGGACTTTTTTTTATTGGGAAGTTACTTAATTATTGGTGTTGCGCTACACTTTTTGACCATATATTATACCTAGGGGGTGGAGTCAAACAGTGCGAGTAGCAATCTGTTGGATTGACTGTTTCTTTTATTTTATTATTTGCACTGTATATAAGTTTGTTTTTGTGGGGGTGACTTCACTTTTTCGTTTATTACTGTGAGGACAAGGTGACAGTGTCTTTTTAAAGGACCAGAAGGGTCAGACTTGACCTTGATCTTCAGACTTGACTTGATCTTTAGCTGCCTTTTTTCATTCTGACATGCAGTTTTCATTGAAGGTAATCTCTGTTTATGCATTTTTTGATTACACATGTGTAATCGAAATTGCTAAGGTTTGTGGTTTGTTTATTTATTTCAATGTGCCAAAATTTTCTCACATTTTACAACACTCCATGTCTTACCACCTCTCCCATGGCAGAACTCTACATTTGAAAATGTGGATACTTTTGAGTCTATAAAGTGACAAGGAAATAAAAACAGAAACAAATACATTTTCTTTACGTTAAAAAGACCACAAGCCAGAAACTATTGGCAAACTAGCATAACTGTAATGGCTTTATTTTTTTACGATGGAATAAAAGGCCAGAAAGTGAAGGAATGTTCGAAAAATCTCTGTAGCCATTTCCTATGGCTGTACGAGTGCAGTAGACATTTGTGTAGGCAATCACAATCACCCATGTCAGTGACACACTTCAAACATAAACACTGTATAATAAATAAAAGTGCATAGCAGCCATCGGCACAATCTGCAGATGTATACCAAAAGGCAGATATTACGAGAAAATACATCTGCTAGACCATATATGATTGAGCACTAAATACGCAAGATAGCATCTTGATAACTTTGCCTAGGGAAATACAAAATACGAATAGTGTCAAGTTGCAAAGGCCACAAGGTCTTTAAACAGCAATAATATGTAATATGCACCAATTTAAACAAATTAGGTGTGTTTTATATCCATCATATATTATAGCTAAGAAAGTCAGTAAAACAGTATATAGCCCAGTACTGCAAGGTGTACAGCATAGAAAATATACCTATACTAAAAACTAGAATAGGATTATTAATATGCAGATTGTTAAACATAGTGACTTTCTTAAGTTGTATATTTCCTGCTAACTCAACAAATCTGTGCTGACTTAAAGTATCACTAAACCCACATCATAAAAAAACTATCAATAAATGCTGTATTATATGCTGTTCATACTCAATATGAGATCTGTTTTCCGTATTCTGCAAAAAATCTGGTTGATCCTGCTGTTCTCTATCTCCACGTTCTGTTTGTGTCCCCAATTTAGCGAGGGATTTTGCAGAGCAGTGTTGGCAGCTCTGCACATGCTCAGTTTTCAGTGACTTTCTATGCTGAACATTTCCTCTCTATCACATCTGAGCAGCCCATGTGACTATAGAAGTACTTCATTTTCCCATCGCACACATTCCTGGATGCGCTCTCGGATTTGGGTGCTGCAGCAACAACCAGCTGGATACTGGTTCAAGTCACGGTGAAGATATTTGCCAGCACACCATGGAACGACACAAATAGCGTCCAAGAGGGTGATTTATTGCATGATCACAACACAAGGATAGTGCAGATCCTTGTGTTGTGATCATGCAATAAATCACCCTCTTGGACGCTATTTGTGTCGTTCCATGGTGTGCTGGCAAATATCTTCACCATGTGACTACAGAGTCACACATGTGGGTATGTACACAGTGGTAAATGACAGCCCACACCCCTCCCTCCTCCTCCATACCCGCTAACCAGCTAAACAATATGGGGGTGGGATATTACATGTAGATTAATGGTGGCTTTGCCTCCCTCTTATTTTAAGACACAGGCTTAGAGGGGGTGACACAGCCTGTGACTGGCAGAAATCCCCCCACACCATGTTATTTCCACAAAATAATAAAGATTTGATTTCAAATATATATTTGTATGCCTGTTTAAAACAGTTTATTGATATTATTTGTTTTTACTCTGTATTCCAAAAGCTGTTTTTTTTTTTTTTGAGCTTGTGACCTGACCATCTTTTTGCCTTTAGTACATCAACTCCAATATCTGAAAAGTCTGAACTCCTGCCTTAACTGCTTGTTCCACATTTTAATTCTTGTGCAGTTACATTGTCAGTGCAAGTGTTTTAAATCTGTATTGTTGTGAATAGGCAATTCATTTGCAAAGGGCATGAAGAGCCTGAAATAGTTCCAGCGAGTATTAATTCATTCACACACAAAATACAAAGAGCCTTTAAGTTGCTGAGCATGTATTCTATTTAGCATATTGACCAGTACATAGCTATGAAATTACCCCGATTTCCAGGCACTGTCCAAAATATTGCAGACTTGCACTGAACATTGCTGTCCTTGAAAAGGTGCCTAGTTTTTAACATTAATCAATACTATAATACCCCCCTTTTGGGTCACTTTTATTACATTCAGTTCTCTACATCTATTTTATTTTTTTGTTTTTTAAACATAAGCATTTATATTTAAATAAATTTATATTTTATTCATAAAAATTGTGTGCTGTAAACCCTCACATATAACCAGTAAAGTGACTAGCCTCAGCTGATACACAGAAATCTGTGGTCATAGGAACTACCGGTATGTTATTCTTGCCTAGATTAGAAAGGAGAAAGTGTGGGCTGATATTTACAAAAAAGACATTTGCAAAAACAATTTTGCAATTATGTAAAGGATGGGGAAAGGCGCTATATAACGGAAAGTGGTAAAAGAGGGCGAAGGTCCTCTTTGAGTGCCAACTTAATCAGATGGGTTTAGTCCAATCAGAAATGTTTATTTGTAAAACCTTTCAAAATTCTGTACATTAAGGGATATTTCATCCACAATTGAACTCAGTTATGTATGGATATTGCCAGCCAAATTTCTTCTTGGGCACTCCAACAGTGATGTACACCACCAGAGTTTGTGGCTCCACCAACCTCTACCATAGAGTGCCACTGCTACAGAAGGATGAGGCTCTCAGCTTATACTGCCTTTTGTAATGTAAAATAAATGAAAACTCCAACAAGGCAAGTGAAATATCCTCATTATGGATGAAGCAGGATGATACACCTGCAGAAATCTTATCAGTGCACAATAAAAACGGGTTGATGCACGCCAATATCACATATGATAAAGCTTCAGATTGAAGGGGAGTTACACCTCATGTTTTTTCCGGGATTATAATGATCCATTATACCACAAAATACAATACATGCTCATCTGGAACAAATTCTCATCTGGTCATTTGATGACCTCGGGGTGATGCTTCATAAAGTAATACTTAAAAATAAAAGAAAGAAAAAAAGCAATTTTTCTAAAACACACAAATAATATAGAGTACAATAAGAATGGAAAGGGCACGTCTATAACCTGGAATGTGTTTGACTAATCTCAAATTGCCCTGAAATTAACAGCAAACCATTCCATCTGTTGAAATCTACATTAAATGTAACAATACACTGTGCAGGGTACAAGAGCTGTACAAAAAAGACTGAAACTCCATTAGAAAATCTCCTGAGGATTTCAAATACGTTACGTCTGTTATATCAGGCAGCCAGGTTTATATGGGCCTGGCAGTGTGCCTTGTGGAGGTACCTAATAAAAGAAAACATACGCTTCAATAGGCTCGTGTGGTTTCAGAAAAACTAGCACCCGCAGGTTGAGTTACCGACAAAACTAAACTCGATTAAAGCCATAATACTGTGGGAATACATGCCAAGGCGCTACAGTGTTTTAAGGCCAATAACATCGGCTACAGTAATCCAAAAATTATGTGTAGAAGAGATCATCACCACATCATAGTAGTATTTAATTCAAAGGTCACCCATTATTCCATAATAAACTATTTTTTTTTTTTTAAATTGCAAGCATATTTGGGGCATTTAATCTTTAAAGAAAACCTGTCATGAGAAATAGATAGGCTCTCATTGCCTCCCTACTTCTGAGAAAGATGTTGCTCTGGCTGTAATGATAATCTCTGGGGGTCATTTACTAAAGGTAAACAGGCAGTTCACCTTGTAAGGGAATTTGAGATTACGAGGGAAATTTAGTGAATGTGGTGAAAATTAAATTTGTGAAAAATTCATGAATGATGGACGTCAGCAGAGCTTAATTTCATTCATTAAAGTGGACGTTAACTTCCATGCAGGACTTTTACCTATAGGTAAGCCTATAATAAGGCTTACCTATAGGTAATGTAAATATATATTGTAAATATACAATATATATTTGAAATGTAAATTTTATATATATATATATATATATATATATAAAGATATTTACTGTGACATCACTGGCGCATGCGCTCTGAAGGAACATGCCATTTCTTCAGAGCCCTGTTCCGTAAACCGGCGGCTCCCGCGTGGGAGTGACGTCATCATGGCTCCGACCAGTCACAGAGCCAGACTCCGCGAACAAGACGGGTGAAGATGGAAGCAGCCTCCAGATCTGACATCATTTTAAGGCAAGTTTAACACAATGTGCTAGTATGCAATGCCTTTACCTTGCAGGGTAAAACCCCAAAAAATGTCTTTAAGCTAAAAGGAAATTGCCTTGCAAAGTGAACAATCTATTTGCTTTTAGTAAATCAACCTCTCTAGCTTCAAGACAGTATGCAGGTAAAAAGTTTGGAAAACTGCATTTTCTGCATGTTTGATCCAGGCCTCATACTGAAGATATGGAGAGAGGTCAGCAATGATAATATTTAGAGTGAATTCACACAAAGCAATGGGAGGCTGCCAATTACGGCAATCTGCGTCCAAGGCCGATCATTCCCATTTGATCTCTGCATGACCCAGCAGCCTCCAATTGTTTTCAATAGGGCTGCCTCCCGCAGCTAATCGTGGGAACCCCAGCTAAAATCATAGGCATTCACAATTGTGACTGCACCCTTAGGCCCCATTCACACTTGTGAATTGGGCCATTAGTGATTATATGTGGAAGACACAGCGGGGGGTTCCTGGCAAATGCCCTATTGAAAGCAATAGGAGACTGACAGCTCCCACAGCTAATCATAGCCGATTGCATGTAATCGCTCAAGGAGTGATTACCTGCAAATAATAGAGTTAACTTTTTTCTGTGATGACCAGAAGTTCAGAGAAGCATCAGAATTGAAAGTTGTCAGCTGCAAATGCTGAGGTAAGAACGTTCACAAATAGTTTATTTGTTTGTTTTATTGTGCTCAATGTGTTAAACGGGGGCTCCACCCTAAAGGGAAAGTTCCACTTGTCCACAACCCCCCCCCCCCCCCCCCCACTGCCACATTTGTCACTTTTTGGGGGTATCTCATTTTGACATGTACCCACTTCTGTGTAAGATCGCTGATCGGCAATCTATGACATTTCTGGCCCCTCTTTCTTCCCCCTGCAGCTTTCTGGGACACACACAGGTCTCAGAAGACGGCATGACCATTCAAAAAGCACAGTGCGACTCGGGCATGCGCAGAAGGTAACTGGCAGTAAAGCCTGAAGTTTTCAGGGCCGGTTCCCCTTACTTACAATGCCGGCGCCTGCACCCAAAGTCGATTAATGAATCAGGGTTCCAACATCGCGGGGATCCCTGGACAGGTAAGTGTCCTTATATTAAAAGTCAACATCTATAGTATCTGTAGCTGCTGACTCTTAAAATTTTTTTTATCAGACTGGAGCTCCTTTTTTAAGCTAAAAAATGCAGAGGGCTTAATACTACTTCAGATTTGACTGCAAGACTGTAAATACACTTTGAAGCATATGGTGTTTCTATATCCATGTGCATGCCAAACATAATTTCTCATTTACTCATCCAACCTAATAAAATAATTGCTCTAATAACAGACACATTAATTAAACACTGGGATGCTTCTTTTATCTGCCTTCTTTTACAAACACAAGTAATGATGTTAAGTAAGCATTAAGCTGAATAAAAATATACTGCTCAAGTAGTACATAGCAGAGATTGTTATACATGAGGTAAAATCAACCATATTCTTTGCAGGCTGCTCTTAGTTGCAATCACTGTGTGATGAATCGATTAAAATACTCCTTCTTGAGAACACTGATCTTTATTGTAACCGCTTTACATGTACTGGGGAGCGCATAAAACCTTGAACTTTAAATTTCTAATGTGGCCAGTATTTGCGCCATAACAGTCAGCATTCTGCTTTAAAAAGGATATGTAGCTCTGTCCTCTACATGTAATAGTACATAGACCATTCAAAATTCATAGGTATGTAGTAGGCTATGGAGTTATTTACTACAGGCAAATAAGCTGTGCACTCTGCAAGGGAATTGTCACTATGTAAATTAACTTTTCTGTAGCTTAGTGAATGTTATGAAAAAATCCACTATGCGTAGACAACCCGATTGCATGCAAGGAAATAAAAACTGTATTTTTGTTTGAACGCGATTAGATGATGGGAGCCAGCAGAGCTTCACTTAATTCACTAAAGCCTAGTACACACTACCCAACTACCCGGTTGAACAGAAAAAAATGAACACCTTTGGAAGAGCCGTTGTACTAACTATCCAATGTTAGTACTGCGATTTCCCCTGCTGTGTTATTGTATACTGAGAGGGGGGTTATGCCCCAAATGGCCAGCTTCTGTCAGACCGACTCCAGTACACACAGGCCAAATGTTGGGCAGCATCAGCCGATTCAATAGAAACCGGCCGATGCTGCCTGACATTCGGTCCGTGTGTGCTAGGCTTAAGCTAAGGGAAAATTCCCCAGCAAAGTGAATAGCTTGTTTTCCTTTAGTAAATCAACTCCTGCAGAAGCTGATTCAAATTATAGTATTTTTTTTTTTTACCTCATTTTATGTATTTTAATGTCTTTTTTTAACCATCCAGTGGGGTATAGAGCCAATAATAAATCTCTCCAATTTATGAAAGAAACACTTCATATTGTACTAATCACAACTCCCCACAGACAAGTGAAAATAAACTATACACCCACATGAGGAAAAGCAGCATGAATAGTAAACAAGAGTCTGTACATATCATGAAATACAATGGGCCATTTTATACGAGTAGTAATTATTTATGAAGTTGTTTAGAGCTGCTCTTACTCATATTACACTCGTTATGGTAGGGCTGTTCTCCTTGGTTTTGGGAAATTTGGAGCTTTACACATCAGGCAGCTAAAAATGGCAGATAGTGAAAGACTTACTATTATTTGGCATAAATATTCTGAATTCCATAGTAGCCAGAAAAGGCATTTTGATTTTGCCACTTTCCCGATGTTATTATGAAAGTACCTATAAAGCATTGGTGTTGTGCTGTTTACTGACTGACTTCCAGTGCTGACTTCTATGGGGTACATTTCCTATTATTTAGGAAACGGAATTTGGTAACTGCAGATGCAGTTGTCGTACAGTTGGGTATTCTCTCCTGGCCATTGCTCAAACACGGGCTGCCTAAATGTTATCTAAGCAGAAAACAATCTTACTTGGATATAACCGGCATGTGTATAGCTAGTTTTACTAGTAAATTGGTTCTATGTGAAGGACTGAAGCTTGTCAACCAGTCCCCAGTCAGTGTTTTTTAAGAAAATCACTGGCTTTAACAAGGATAAACTATATAGCCAAAAGTTGGTGGACATCTGAGTATTACACCTACCTACAGTATATGGCTTTAAATATGTTGATACCCTTTCAAACGATTGCGTTCAGATACTTTCAGTGAAAGGCAAAGTTAATGCTAAGGTGTACAGTACAAAGAGAGTGTACCGTTAATACGACAGCATTCAACGATATCTTCGACTTTCAACAGTTTGGAGATGGCCATTTTTTGTTTCAACAAGATTATGCCCCTGTACACAATGAGAGGTCTATAAATGCATGGTTTGATGAGTTTGATGAAGTGATAGACACAGAGCCCTGACTTTTACTTTATTGAACACCTTTTTCAAGTAGAGTGCCGATAGCAAGAAAGGACTTCCCAACCAAAATGCTCTTTTTGGCCAAATGGGCACAACTTCCCACAGAAACACTCAAATATTGTGAAAAGCCTTCCCAGAAGAATAGAGGCTCTTAAATCAGCAAAGGGGGCCAGCTCCTTATCTCAATGTCAATGGTTTTCAAAGAGGATGTTCAGCAAGCTTATACTGTATACATTTAATGGTTAGGTGTGTATATCCATGGAAATTCAAAAAGAGTGTCTATAAAACTTTTTAAAAAATCTTTCAATTTCAATCTGGCCAGTGGTTTTGATAGTTCTATACAACAATTTATGTACACATATGAATACCTTTTGGTTATATAACTGAAATGGTGCTAGCCGGAAAGGTTTGCTTTAAAAACTATGTTTGTTATGTGCTTCCTTTCACACAGCATACTTTTTAGATTTCTCAGGTGAAGGTGTCATGGCGGACTGCATGTTTTTTTTTTTTTTTTGGACAATTTTAAGTCTAGTACACACGGGCCGAATATCGGGAGAGATCAGCCAGTTCAATAAAAATTGTCCAATATTTGGCCCATGTGTATGTCAGCCGGTCCGACAAAAGCCAAATTCAAGCAGCCAATCGCCCCCGATCAGCGATGGCTGAGAGCGCTGACCAGAGTATAAATATATTCATCAAAAGCCACAGAGGATATAACTCCACTTTGTGTGCGAGGGGGGGGGGGGGCAAGTGAACCGCGTTGGGGGCATGGCATGGTCGGAGTCCAGGCTGATGTTGCCACTCATTTCATGGTAGCAGGGATGTGGGACTTCCAGGGGTCACCCTTTCCTTCCTTGAATCTGCATAAAGTATAACCTGTGCAGAGGACAGAACTGTAGGGGGGCCCAGTAGATCCCCCCCTATAGGCTAGTTGCAGAATCCTACAGGAGGGGTGGAGACAAGACCATCAATCTGTACAAGGAGATGAGAAGCAGGGTCTGGTCTTTATTATAGAAAAATCCTGCAAAGAGGTGATGCTTGGGAGTTGTTTAAAACTAAATTACTGCACAGATCTGAAAAAAAATACACAAAGAATGCCAAAATTCAAGTAAGAATACACATGCCTCTTGTATAAAGACAATATAAAAAATATAAGAACCTGGATTTACTTTATATCATCTGTCATTGAAATATTGCCAGCAGCCAAAGTCTGAGCCAAATACTTCTCCAGAGATAGTTATTAATCTATATGTGGGAGCTATAAAGATGCATTCATCTAGAAATAATTAAAAAAAGTAGTTGTGAAAATAACCAGGTTACAATCCTCCCAGTGAAGGACGGGTCATCAACTCAATATATGCTCTGTAATGTAAATGATTGAAAAAAAGTAACAGGTCACATGAGACATCACTGTAATAGTTGTGGTTGGCTAATGGGCTGGTCTCACCCCCAGGGTTTCAGAGATATTAGAAGCTGTTAAGTGAAGAAACCCGCCATCGTCTGTCCTAAATAAAAATTGTAATCCTGCTAGGACTAGCCCTTAGAATTAGGCCTGAGAATTAAATCTCCAGACTGAAAATTTGATTCACAATTTAGAAAGAAGTGTGTGATCAGGGATTGACGATCATAGTGTTTTAAAGTGTAATTTCTCCTTTGCACAAAAGATGAGAAGGTGAACTAACACCCTACACCAGGGATGCCCAACCTTATGAGGAGCAAGAGCCACTTTAGCAACTTGGTAACCGGTCCACAATGAGCGGAGCGGGCAGATGACAGGTGCGTGTCCACTCTAAATATATGCAGAGCAGACACAGCCCACTCTATGAGCCCTCCGATCCATTCCACCCAGACAGAAGGGGATGGATCCCCTTATGTTTTTTAAGTGGATCGGATTGGCGATAGACAGGTGTAAACAGACACAAGTCCGTTCTCCGCCCAGACAGAAGGGGACAGATCCCCTTCTGTTTTTTAAGTGGATCGGATTGGAGATAGGCGAGTGTAAACTAGGGTTGCACCGATACCACTTTTTTAAGACTGAGTACAAGTACCGATACTTTTTTTCCAGTACTCGCTCATACAGATACTTTTTTTTAATGTCATGTGACAGTAGCACTGATGGGCACTCATAGATGGCACTGATATGCAGCACTGATAGGTGGCACTGTTGGCTGGCACTAACTGATGGCACTGATATGCTGGCCCTGATAGGTGGCATTTATGGGCACTGATATGCTGGCTCTGATCTGTGGCATTTATGGGCATTGATAGATGGCATTTATGGGCACTGATAGGTGGCACTTATGGGCAATGATAGGTGCAACTGATGGGCAGGCAGTGGCAATGAAATGATGAGAGAGACAATCCATAACAGTCAAAGTTCAAACTTTCTCGAGTATACAAGTGCTGCGATGCCCATCTTGGTACACCCTGCACTTGGCCTCAGTATGGCAGCAGTTAGAAGGAAGCAGCGGACATCTTGTTACACCCAGCCCATATAGTTAATGAACTATACGGGCTGGGTGTAACAAGATGTCCGCTGCTGCCTTGTGACTACTGGCTTACTGAGGCCGAGTGCAGGGTGTACCAGGATGGGTGTCGCGCTGTTCAATCTACGACGGAGACCGGGGCTGTCACTTCCGTTAACAAATGTGACGGCCGGGTCACCGATTCTGACAGCTGCGAATGCGACCCACACATCTGCCCCCGGCCAGCTTACCTTTCGCTGTCGCCAGCCCAGGACTCGCTCTCCACTCCGCTCACTGACTTCCGGGATCCGCCTCTTCATACAAAAAGTATCGGGTCAGACATCGGGAGCATTTGCCCGAGTACAAGTACTCGGGCAAATAATCGGTATTGGCACCGATACTAGTATCGGTATCGGTGCAACCCTAGTGTAAACTGACTCAAGTCCGTTCTCCACCCAGACAGAAGGGGACAGATCCCCTTCTGTTTCTTTTAAGTGGATCGGATTGGAGATAGGCGGGTGGAAAACGGACAATAGTCTATTCTCTGTCCACATACAATATTTTAGATACAGTTCCTTTGTCGTTTATTCAACATTTTTTTTGCTTCATTAGACTAGGGGGGGGATTATTTACTAAAAACTGCAAGGTGCAAAATCTGGTGCAGCTCTCCATAGAAACCAGCCATGTTTTATTGCCAAAGCTTAACTTAGAAGCCGATTGGCTACCATACACAGCTTCACCAGATTCTAAGTGCTCCAGTTTAAGTAAATCTACCCTGAGACGTAACCCTAACCCTAACCCTAACCTGAGACGTAATAAGGTTGAAGCAGAAATTATATATTTTCCTTCTATATACAGTATCTACATATAATCTGTTGTGCTATATCAAGCAAAAGCTAGCCTTTTGGTGGACAAATATGCACTTCACAACTATAGGAATATCAGAATATACTTGCACAAGATGTAATGTAAACAATTCATAGTCAATTCACTTCTTGCACTTTTAAATTTCATGAACTTGTACAATCTATTTCATTACAAAAGACCAAAAAAAAAAATATAGACATAGAAATACTATAAATACCAAATGAAGGATTCTTTGTCCCACGTTTTCTCTTGTTCACAATCCAGAAAGGTAGTCCTCTCACCGACATTCTTTCACTCTTCCCAGCTAAAGAATAGCCTTCTACGTATTACAATATTACCAAAATTGCTCCAAATATTTCTAAGTGCACAGATGAAGACAGCAATGACAGGACAAAGCAGCGCACGTGCGTTTTCCTTTGGGAGACGGAGGAGGAGAAGATCAAGTGTATTTCTATTTTAACAAGGCGTGAGATTTCAAATGAACACCAAATCCGTGCTTCTTAAGGATTCAAACAAAAGACTGTGCTCTCGTAATAAGGAGCCTGTAAATCTCTAGAACAATGTGACTGACAAATAATAAGTACAACATGAATTAAGAGCTGAACACGGAATCCATTATTGGTGTGATATCAATATGCTTCTGATAAAATGATGAAATTAAACGATTCCTTCCAGCTCAGTGGTAATTATGCCATTGTAAAGCTCTCTTCTGCTCATTGTGGTTCACTTTCTTGAGTCTAATTGAACATGCAATTTATTGACACTAAAGATACCCACACAGATGTTAGATAAAAGTCAGTAGAGATGAATGAGTGTTCCTGCAACTGTCTAATGGCCATACACTATGCAATTTTCTTGTTCGATTTCCTTTAGATTTACCTTCAGCTATGAAGAGCAAGTGCCTGCCTGATTGAATACAAATTTAAAGTGTTTACGTTAGACCGCTTATTATATGGTTTTGGTAACTCTAAATGGAAATTGTACAAGAAAATTGTATAATGTATGGCCAACCTTAAAATGTAATACCTTTAAAGCAGAACTCAGACTTCAACAAATGTCAGGGACTGCCTTGTATTGCAGGTGTTGAAAGGCGTTAGACAAACCCTTCATTTCTCATCTCTACCAGACGAGTTCATATTTGATTGCGGATGCCTTATGGCTTCTAATGTTTCCCTTTCACCCAAGCCTACATCAGTAATAGTGTAAGGATACTGTATTGCGCCTGTATTCTTTGTGGTTGTTTTTCACATATTGTTTTGATGGCTTTATACAGTAATATTTTTTTTCCTGTCTTATGCCGCGTACACACGAGCGGATTTAAGCGTACGATATGTACAGAGTGTAGGGTTTAGGGGTGCGCTGCGTACAGAATGCAGGGTTTAGGGGTGCACTATGTACAGAGTTCAATGGAGCACTGTGTACAGAGTGCAGGGTTTAGGGGTGCGCTACGTACAGAGTTCAGTGGTGCGCTGCGTACAGAGTGCAGGATTTAGGGGTGCGCTACGTACAGAGTTCAGTGGTGTGCTGTGTACAGAATGCAGGGTTTAGGGGTGCGCTACGTACAGAGTTCAGTGGTGCGCTGCGTACAGAGTGCAGAATTTAGGGGTGCGCTATGTACAGAGTTCAGTGGTGTGCTGTGTACAGAGTGCAGGGTTTAGGGATGCACTATGCATAGTGTGCAACTCCAACCCCCCTCCCCCCAAATCTTCCTAGCATCCTCCTCTACTCTCTCCTACCTGGCTCAGCTCCAGTATCTCCCTGTGTAGGAAGCTCTAGTACCTCCTCGTGTAGGTGGCTCTACTACCCATGTTTTAGGCTCTAGTACAAGTCCCTGTGCAGGCAGCTCCGCCTCACCTTGCAGGGAGATCATTTTCTCTCTCACATTCTGGAGATCTGTCCCCGCTGTACCCTGCCTTGAGTGCATGCAGGGATCTTTTAGATGCAGAAAGCAAAGCTGTCCCTTGTAAACACAGGCTTCTGTGTTTACAAGTGACAGTGGGGAAGGATGGAGGGTTAGAGCCAGAGGTGGCGGAATGTAGTTTTGCCACAGTCGGGATGAAAAACTGGGCGCGAGGGCCACAAGACAAGGGCTGATGGGCCGGATTCAGCCTGTGGGCCTTGTGTTTGACATACGTGAGCAGTCAATGCCTGCAGTGCAGAAGCAGCCTCGCTGCAAGGGACGGTTTTTAGGTTTCCTGTTGTGGAGCTTTATGATCTAGCAGATGAAATACTGTATAATAACTAATCAATTGCAATATAATTTCAGTTAATATCTAATGTTTCTTAGTACATCACATAACAACATAACTGCAATAATATAAATATACACACACATCGATATGCATACAACATTTGTAGAAGGGCTGTTTCGAAGACAAAACTGCTAATGTGCAACACAACAATCACTTTCCAAGTTTAAGTGGTGCCATGACAACTGCGCCACGCTGCCTAAATTTTGGAATGGTTTAAATTAGGAGGCATACCAACGAGAGGCATTCTGTTGCTGCAGCAATATTAAGGGAAACCAAACTGCAAAAAAGTGAGTCCATTTGTTAAGTAATCAAAAATATTTCCTTGTCTAGGCCAAAAGAATGAACAAGTGGATTTTTTTTTTACCAATGTTATTTTAATGATGAGAATTTCATGGTGACTATTACATAATATCAATGCTATGCGCAGCAACTTTTATAGCTCAGGTTCAAGTGGAATTTAAAATACAGTAAAATAAAAATTCTAATAACAGGTCTATTTTTTGCTTCTCGGTTTCCTCCTGAGGACTTTAGCTTCGATATTTGTTTTTCATATGGCGAAACCCTCTGCCAGAATATCCGTATATAATAATGGGTGGCGTGACCATACGTTTTTATTGCTATTTCATAGTAAGAATGAGATTATAGGCAATAGAAGACAGGATGCCATTAAAACATAGAAAAGACGTGAACAATGATTAAAACAAGTTGCAAAGGATAAAAGTATTGTGAAATGCTGATCTGATTGCTTTAAAAGAAGACAAACGACGTTAGGGGTGAGAGGTTAGATCAGGCAAACCGCTCTCTTTTTTTGGAATGAAAAAGCTAAAATTAGAATCTCACCTCAACAGTCGTTTTGACTGAATCACGGTTAAAAACCCTCCTGCAACTATACAGTTGGATAAAAACACAATATATGTAAAAGCAATAAAAAAAAACAAGACTTGTCAGTCCTAAGGGAAAACATTTCAGATAACAGGTCAAGTGGGACTTAATTAATCAGTTGCTCATTATTTACTCCTGACAGAAAGATCAAGCCTAGTATGGGTGGAAATGTCATCTTATGTAACCTGACAAACCAGCTGTTGCACTTCCAGCTTTAGATATCTACATAAGTCTTCCACCTGGAACTAGAGGGAGGAACCCGCCAGTATGACAGCTTATACCACAGACCTGTTCTGCCACTAGTACACACAATATCCTTTTGTCTATCCAATGCCTGAGATCAATTATGAAACTTTTCTATTAATAAATATCAGACCCAATGAAAGATCTCTGGCCTAGGATGATTCAGGTGCCCTCAAGACCAGGCGGCCTTATTCAATAAAGGTGTATTCATTTTAATAATTGGTATGTGCACAGCAAACTTTTATTCTCTTTGTTAAAAGCTATGTCTTACTACACATGACACATATGTCAACACAAATAAAAAAAAAAACATATTTAGTATACCTCTGGAATACAGGGGTGTCCAAACTTTTTTCAAAGAGGGCCAGATTTGATGAAGTGAACATGCGTGAGGGCTGACCATTTTGCCTGACATTCTTTGAACCATTAAAATTCGGGGGAACGTATGTTCGTTTGAGCACAAATACACTGCCCAACAATAATTATCTTGCCTTTGTGGCTGTGTGTGAGTAAAGAGATGAGCTCAGGCATATTATTTGGATATACCGTATTTACTGGCGTATAACACACACCTTCACTTTAAGAGGGAAGTTTCAGGAAAAAAATAAAGAACTGTGAAGCAAAATAAGGGTCAGTGCCCATCTGCAGCCTCACAAGTGCCATGAATGCAGTACGCCCATTGCCATGAATGCAGTCCCACCATTGCCATCAGTGCAGCACCCCCATTGCAATCAGTGCAGACCCACCATTGCCATCAATGCAGCACCCCCATTGCCATCAGTGCAGCACCCCCATTGCCAGGGATGCAGCACCCCATTGCCAGGAATGCAGCACCCACCAATGCCATGAATGAAGCACCCACCATTGCCAGGAATGCAGCACCCACCATTGCCAGGAATGCAGCACCCACCATTGCCATTTATGCAGCACCCACCATTGCCATTTATGCAGCACCCACCATTGCCAGGAATTCAGCACCCACCATTGCCAGGAATTCAGCACCCACCATTGCCAGGAATGCAGCACCCAACATTGCCAGGAATGCAGCACCCACCATTGCCAGGAATGCAGCACTCACCATTGCCAGGAATGCAGCACCCACCATTGCCAGGAATGCAGCACCCACCATTGCCATGAATGCAGCACCCACTATTGCCAGGAATGCAGCACCCACAATTGCCAGGAATGCAGCACCCACCATTGCCATCAGTGCATCCTGATTGATGCCCATCCATCTGCAGCCTCGGAGGGGACAGGGAGGGGGACGGGACGAGCGCTAAAAGATTACATACAGGAAAAACTCCTGTTTTCTCAGCGGCCTCTTTAATACAAAGTCCTGCCTCCTATGATGGACATAACAGTCATCCAATGGCAGCGCAGGAGATGGGACTTTTCCTGTGTGTGTATGGCACTCATCCCACCTCCTCCCGATCCCCTCCAAGGTAGCCAACATATATATGTTTTGTGGCCCCGACACTGGGAGATCGTTGGGTGCCACAAAAGATACACATGTCCAAATTACCAGGCGGGACATTCAAAACCGGAAAGTGGGCCGCGATTGGACAACAGGCCGGACTTTGGACATGCCTGCCTTATGTCTTATCCCTATATACCAAGACTATGGAAAAAAAAACATTTACAAATTCCTAACAAGCAGTAAAGGAGTTTAAAAACAATCCCTGCCCTCTCTAGCTGCTTTTATTGTAAAGTAAATCAGTCTCAGGGCTCAGCTCAGCGGGACTGCGTTGGACGGCAATTCCAGAGCAGTCTGACCACAAGACAAGGCAAAATGCACCATTTACTATGTGGCCGGTTCAGGTGTGTGGGTGGTGTGCACTGAAAAACAGTATGGCAGGCCATGCTTTTTTTTAGCACAGCACAGTGTAAGGCAAGGGTAGGCAACCTTAACCTCCCTGGTGGTATGATTATGTCTGATTTTTGAATGTCAAAGCGGTACATTGTTTTGCATGGAAATTTGGCATTTTATATTGTAGGCCTGTAATTCTTAAGAATAACCCACTTAAATCTGTCCAAACAAGAGTCTACTAGACATCCTGGGTATGATAAAGTCAATATAGCACCAAGTTCACACATCACTGAGCTCAGTCGCAGAATTGTCGCTGTCGTCACTTTCAGTGCCTGATGACGAATTTCCCCACAAATCCCTATTGCTCAATTCTTAAAGTGATTCTAATTCACTATCGCTGTTTTCTAGCTGGCATAAAACCGCTTTTGACGTAGAGGGATGCTTTTTGGATGCCAGGGACATTCTCAAGTTTCCAGGCAGAAAGTATGGTATATATATATATATATATATATAAAAGTGCAGGCAGGGCACTGGACAAAACTGAGGTGAAATGATTTAAAACAGGAATGTAATGTACAGATTACAATGTTTTGTGTGTGTTTTGTTTGTTGTACTTTTTTAAAATTTGCCGCCGGGCTCCGCCCCCATGTGTCGCAGCACTCACAGGGAACGGACCCCGGAACATTGATGCATCGGGTGGAGGACATCGAAGGATTCTGGGGACAAGGTAAGTAACTGTACCTGGATACTGTGATACAATCCCGAGTGTGGCTCGGGGTTACCGCTATTGGTACTGAAAATTAACCCCCGAGCCACACTCTGGATTACCATTGGGGAGGTTAAAGAGGTGGAGATCTACCTGAACAACAGTCAAATATCACTGGGCACAGTGTTGCCCTGTGTCGCTTCCTCAGACCTTATTTAAACCTCTAATTGCCAGATTACCACACCGTATTGTCATAAGCACATGTATTGCATGGCAATCAAGATTTTAATTCAGGTGGTGAGGAGACAACAGATTGCACCGCGGCCCTGGAAGGGAGATCACCTCTCCCCCCGCCCTCTCGTCAATCATCTGGGACACGTCACAGGTCCCAGATGATTGCCCGGCCAGTCACGGCGTGTGGTGCGGCTTGCACATACGCAATGGGTGCCCGGCTGTGATGCCACAGTCGGGCGCCCACACTTACAATGCCGGAGCCGCAGAAAGGAGGGGGGAGACGAGCAGGACTTCACTCCCCCACATCGCTGGACCCTGGGACAGGTAAGTGTCCGATTATTAAAAGTCAGCAGCTGCAGTATTTCTAGCTGCTGACTTTAAAAAAAAATTTTTACCAGAACTCCGCTTTAAGCAAAGTATCCTTCATTGATTTTTTTTCCCCAACTTTAATCAAGTGTCTGATTAGGAACATGTTACCATTCAACAGAAATTTGAAAAAGAGTAATGCCCTGTACACGTGGTCGGATATTCCGATGGAAAATGTCAGATCGGATTATGTTGTCTGAAAATCCAATCGTGTGTGGGCTCTAGCGGACTTTTTCCGTCGGAATCTCCGACGGAAAAAATTTGAGAGCAGGATCTAAAATTTTCCGACAACAAAATCCGACTTTTTCCGATCGTGTGTAGAGAATTCCGACGCACAAAGTGCCATGCATGCTCAGAAGAAATTTGGAGACGAAAGCTATTGTCTACTGGCCTCTACGTAGTCACGTTGTATGTCACCTCGTTCGGAACTATCGGATTTTCCGACAACTTTGTCCGACCGTGTGTATGCAACACAAGTTTCGCCCAAAATCCGTCTGAAACAATCTGACGGATTTTGTGGTCGCAATGTCCGACCGTGTGTACAAGGAATAAGCAGTTGAGCTTATTTATTAGACATTTTTAATTTTATTTACGGACCTATTGTTCTATTGTCTTAATTTTGTGGCAATTAGGCCTTGTTTACACTTACAGTTGGAGGCGTGGAGCCATGTTTCGACACCCCCAACCACTCCCTCTTAAACTGCAAAGGCAGGGGAGGTGGTAGTACATATGCCACGGTGCTGCAAAAATGATCCCCTTTCAGTGTGTGTGACCTACATGAATAATCTCTCTGGGTTCAGTGGAAGGGGTGCCGTACTGGGGTGCATTAACACTACATAAGCCTGGCATTTGAGCCCTCCACCGAAGGAGAGGACCAATGCTATTCGAACTCAGGCATGTGGGTCAACACATTCCTCAATCACGGGAAAGAAGATTGCAGAAGATTGCTTTACCACTGAGGAGGAACACAGCAAAGGGTAAATAACTTAAAAAATGCTGAAATTGCCACCGGACAATCTGCAATGTCCCTTTTCGCCCAGTCACATGGGCTACTGTGACAGCAGTTACACAACTGGTAGAAAACAAAATACTATCTAAAATTCAAGACTTTCAATCTGAAGTTAGTTTATTGGGAACCAAATATCTCAACCAAATTTCCATGCATTACTAAGAAAAATAGAATACATATTACATAAAAATGTGAGCTGGGGAAGTGTAAAGAAATGAATTAGATGCTTGAGTGATGCACATTCAACTGATATTCAGTCTGGCAGCTCTGGGAAGTAACAGGTTGACCTTGTTTTTCTCTATAGGGAGCAACAGAAAATTGAGCAAATAATGTCAATGCCACTTAATGCCACCCAACAGGAGCATTCCCTCACCATAAACAGACCAGTTACCAAAATCCTGGAAATGTCAAACCTCAGGAACTCTAAATCTGTACATGAAATACAATTCTGCACGCAATAGGGCTAATTTACTATAGGTAAATACATTGTTTACTTTGCAAGTGAAGTTAAACTCTGCAGGGGAAATTTCCCTAGAGCTTGGTAAATGTGGGGAAGCTTCATTTGCAAAGAAATACCCAATCAAAAAAAAAAACGGCATCATATTTGCTTCCGCATGATTGGATGATGGAAGTCAACGGAACTTCACCTCATTCACTTAGATCTGGGGATTATTCCCTTGCAAAGTACTGGCAAAGTGAACAGTCTTTTGGTCTTTAGTAAATCAACTACTAAGACCAATTTTTCTCAACAAAATCAAGTAAACAGTTTTTTCAGATGATAGCACAAATTACATTTTTTAATTATGTATGAATTTCTTTTGAGTAGACAAAGCAAGCTAAGTAAATGTAAAGAAACAGTTAACAGAAACAAAGCCATGATACTCTATCAACTCCTAAGTAAAGACAGCTTTTTAAAGTGCTGTAATTAAATACACAACATATCATTCAACAAGGACTAATTAAAGCAATGTAGAGGATGAGACTACTTTAGTGAACACTGAACCCATACAGAATACACAAAAGATTGCATTTTAGTCAGCATTTCTCAATTAGGGCTCCTCCAGAGCAGCCAACTTTCTTGATATAGGGGGCCTCATGTGTGGCCCCTGACATAAGGGCTGCACATGATATTCAGTGAATATTCAATGTCGGGAACAGCAGACACATAGCAAGATATGGTCAAAGGCAATGAGAATCACACAGTAGATTGTCAAAGGCAATGGGAATCACACAGTAGATGGTTAAAGGCAATGGGAATCACACAGTAGATGGTTAAAGGCAATGGGAATCACACAGTAGATAGTTAGGGACTATGGGCACGCTACAAGAGATGGTCAGAGAGTGTGGACATGTTACAAGAGATTCAGGAGCCACAGACTGGAAAAAGTACCAAAGGTCTGCAGCTTGGGCACCAGAGCTTCAGAGAATGCTAGGGTTTCCTTGAGCAATGAGCAGTTACCACTAACACCGTTGCTCTTTCAATTATCAGTAAGAGGAGCACTCTTTGATGCAGTTGGCCCGCTTGAACATGTATTGCAATATACATTAATTACCAAAAGTACTGGGACACCTGCCTTTACACGCACATGAACTTTAATGACATCCCAGTCTTAGTCTGTAGGGTTCAATATTGAGTTGGCCCTCCTTTGCAGTTATAACAGCTTGAACTCTTCTAGGAAGGCTGTCCACATGGTTTAGGTGTGTGTCTATGGGAATGTTTTGGGTCAGGCACTGATGTTGGGTGAGAAGGCCTGGCTCGCAGTCTCTGCTCTAATTCATCCCAAAGGTGTTCTATCGGGTTGAGGCCTGGACTCAGGCCAGTCAAGTTCCTCCACCCCAAGCTTGCTCATCCATGTCTTTATGGACCTTGCTTTGTGCACTGGTGTGGCGTCATGTTCTAACAGGAAGGTGCCACCCCCAAACAGTTCCCACAAAGTTGGGAGCATGAAATTGTCCAAAATGTCTTAGTATGCTGACGTCTTAAGTTTCCCACTGGAACTAAGGGGCCAAGTCCAACCCTTGAAAAAGAACCCCACACCATAATCCCCCTTCCACCAAATGATTTGGACCAGTGCATAAAGCAAGGTTCATAAAGACATTGATGAATGAGTTTGGGGTGGAGGAACTTGACTGGCCTGCACAGAGTCCTAAACCTCAACCCGATAGAACACCTTTGAGACTGCGACCCAGGCCTTTTCGCCCAACATTAGTGCCTGGCCTCACAAATGCGCTTCTGGAAGAATGGTCGAACATTCCCATAGACACACTCCTAACCCTTGTGGACAGCCTTCCCAGAAGAGTTGAAGCTGTTATAGCTGCAAAGCATGGGCCAACTCCATACTGAACCCAACGGACTAAGACTGGGATGCCATTACAGTTCATAATATAGTGCAATATAGTGTATGTGAACCAAAAATCCATATTTTGAAATGCAGATGTTTGTTAGAAATATTTGAGGGTGTATAGCAGTGTGCAAAGCATTCATTGAGGGTTTTCAGAGTGCTTTTACATTCCACATTATAAGGGGGGACTTTTTCAATTACCACCAATGTTAGGGAGCACTAGACTTTTCATAGACTTCATTTCTTTACTGGCTATTAACCTCCCTGGCGGTGTTCCCGAGTCTGGCTCGGGTTGAGATTTTTGTACCAGGAGCGGTAATCCCGAGCCAGACTCGGGCTGCATTGCAGGATACAGGGGGAGTTTCTTACCTTGTCCCCTGGATCCTGCGATGTCTCCCCGCTGTGTGTGCGAGCCGTCTGCTCGCTCGATTCACACAGTGCCCGAGTGCCGCTGATCTCCGTTCCCTGCGACGTTCCGACGCACGGGAGCGGAGATCGGCGCCAAATTCAAAAAAGTTTAAAAACACAATACACATACAGTACTGTAATCTTACAGATTAAAGTACTGTATAAAAAAATACACATCCCCTTTGTCCCTAGTGGTCTGCCCAGTGCCCTGCATGTCATTTTATATAATAAAAATATTTTTTTCTGCCTGGAAACTGGAGATTGTCCATAGCAACCAAAAAGTGTCCCTTTATGTCAAAAGTGGTTTTAGACCAGCTAGAAAACAGCGATAATAAATTAGAATCACAATTTATCATCAAACAATAAATTTAATGACAGAGACTATTCTGCAACTGAGCAAATTTCAGTGTTTTTGATTTGATTACATTATTGAATCATTTTTATATATATTTTTATTATATTATAATTTATGATTTTGTGTTTCAAACTTTATCATACCGGGATGTCTACTAGACTCTGGTTCGGACAGATTTAAGTGAGTTATTCATAAGAATTACAGGTCTACAATATAAAAACGCCAAATTTCCATGCAAAATAATTGTACCGCTTTCAGCACAAAATTCCAGACAGAATCATACCGCCAGGGAGGTTAATTGTCGTATTTCATTATTATTACTGTCAAGTTTGTTGTATAGAGCAGCCCGTGGTATCAGATACACCAACTATACCAATTCCTTATTCTTTTATTTACTCTTATATCCACACTTTACGGTTCACACTAATGTCCTGTTAGTTATAGTAATTATTAACAGGGGCTCCCTGAAACCTTAAAGTTATTTTAAGGGTTCCTCCGTGTTAATAAAGGCTGAGAAAGGCTGATTTAAAGCGGAAGTAAACCCATCGATTTAACAGTCTAAAAAAAAAGGCATGCCGTGAATGCTAACTGCACATTGGCTGTGCTCTCAACCAAACAGTCAAACTATCCAATGGCTGGTGTCATAACGGATCACATGTGCAGCACTGTGGCAGTTGAAGATTAAACAGAGGCAAAGATGGCAGCTTCCTTGGCTGAAAACGATAGGGGGGTTTACTTCCACTTTAAGTAGTATATGAATAGTGGGGTACATATTGTACAAGGATACTGCAAACAAAAAGCTGGTAACATTATATGGCATGTGTAATAGTAGTAAGTCCAGCAGGAAGCTTCTCAATTCATCATGTAACAAGTAAAGAACAAACAACGAACAATACTAAACAAACAGCAAAAACCTGCAGTTTATAAACAATACCATGTGTTCCAATTTAAACCAGACCCATGAAAAGAAATGGCTGGAAAATAAAGCAAACACACTGTATGAATTTTTTTAGATGGGTGTGTATCACTTTCTCCGACTCCTTTCACACTAGCAGCAACGTTTCCTGACCTCCTGAAAAGCAATAACTTTTCAAAGCACTGTTCAGGAGCCTCTTGCTATGGGGCATCTCAAACAGGCTCACTCCTAAGGCCCCTTTCACACGAGGCTGTCCGTATTTAGTACTCTGTTTGCTCAGCGGGGATCGCTCCGTTGATCCCTGCTGTGCCGGCGGATGACAAATCCGTCTCTGCACTCTGTGTAGGGATGGACCTATCACAGACTCCGCTCTCCCCTATGGGGGGATTGGATGATTACGGATCGCCTGTCCGTTTTCATCCAATCCGATCCGCCAGACGAATGGAAAATAGGACATCCATCCATCTGGATTTTGAGGAGCAGATCGGATCGGGGCGGATCGGATGTCAGCGGACATGTCACCGCTGACATCCGACGCTCCATAGTGCTGTATGGAGCGACCGTTCAGATCCGCCTGAAAAAAATGATCTAACGGTCCGCACATGTGAAAGGAGCCTTAGTCATTCATTCACACACAGAGCATGTCTCGGCCCTGTCCCCCACTCTCGTCTCATTGGCTGTGATTGACAGCAGCAGGAGCCAATGGTTGCCACTGCTGTGTGAGTCAATGAGGAGAGTGAGACCCAGGAGATCTGCTGCTCTTATGCACATTGCTGGATCGAGATGGGGCTCAGGTAAGTATAAGGGGGGCTGGGGGGGGGGGAGCTGCACCCAGAAGGTTTTTTAAGTTGTTCTAAAGTCTCATGTTTTTATACCCTACCTAAAGTGTTACTAAACCCAGGACCCTGCATTCACTATATCTGGTCTCACACAGAACATGGAAATGCAATTACTTTAGTAAGTATAAACTGCTAAATACCTTTTCTCATTAGCAGTATATAGCAGTCTTGTGACTTCTATGAGTGTCTATGAGTGTCTGGTTAAAGCTTGTAGGAGGAGATTTCATTCTCTTCTGACCGTCCTATGAGGCTGCATGACACCTGACCCTCTTTCTGGACAGTGCTGATTAGCCGTGTGCTGACCCCATGCACCCCCCCTCCCCCGCCAAAAAAAATAAAACTCTCCAGCATTACACATCAAACTAAGCATGTGCAGAGTGCCTCCCAGGGCTCTGTTCTATCAGGAGATGGATTGGGGACTGTGGAAGAAGGGGAGGATCAGAGAAGACAGGATCAAACAGCCTTTTCAAATAATGTGCAGTATTAACCCCTTCCACAGTGAGTATAACAAGCATGCTTTACTGCACACAGACTGATTTTACTGTTGTGGGTTTAGTAACACTTTAATGCATTCTATGCATTAGGGCAAAAAAACCTTCTGTGCTGCAGGAGCCCCCCCCCCCCCCCCCCTTTCTTACCTGAGCCCGATCACATCACGCGACGTGCAGCAGCTCTTGTCTCCTTTCTCATTGGGAAGATTGATAGCAGCAGCAGCCATTGGATCCTGCTGCTGTCAATCAAATCCTGTGATGGGGGGCGCCAAGCCAAGTCCCCCAGTCTGTGTCCTCGCCAAAGAGGAGAGGCCTGGAGCGCCGGCGGGGGACCCCAGAAAAGCAGGATTGGGGCTTCTCTGTGCAAAACCACACAGAGCAGGTAAGTATAACATGTTTTCTATTTTAATTTAGAAAAAAGTGAATGTTTAATGTTATTTTAATGCATAGAATTAAAGAAAAAAAAACTTCTGCCTTTAGAACCACTTTAACCACTTCAGCCCCCCAAAAATGTACCCCCTTCTTGACAAGAGAAGAATAGAGCTTTCTTTTGGTGGTATTTGATCACCTCTGCAGTTTTTATTTTTTTGCGCTATAAACAAAAGAAGAGAAAAAAAAACACAATATTTTGTTTTTGTTGCTATAATAAATATCCCAAATTTAAAAAAAAAATCAATAAATGTCTTCATCAGTTTAGGCCAATATATATTCTTCTACATGTTTTTTTTTTTTTTTTTAAATCGCAATAAGCGTATATATTTTTTTTTTTTTACCAGTAATGGCAGTGATCTGCTATTTTTATCAGGACTGCGACATTGCAGCGGACAGATCGGACACTTTTGACACTTTTTTGGGACCATTGACGTTTATACAGCGATCAGTGCTATAAAAATGCAATGATTACTGTATAAATGTTACTGGCAGGGAAGGGGTTAACACTAGGGGGCGATCAAGGCGTTAAATGTATTCCCTCAGTGTGTGTGTTCTAACTGTTGGGGGGTCGGACTGACTGGGGGAGGAGAACGATCGTTGTTTCTAAGCATTATGAATAACAGATCAGTCTCCTCACCCCTGACAGAACGGGGATTTGTGTGATTCTATATGTAACTATTGTTAAAAAATCGCTGCCCATTATTTTAGGAAATAATGCCGCCAATCTGATTGGCTGCCATATGCTGTAAAGCTACCTTTACATAGAATGGAAACACATTCCCTAATTAAGTAGAGGTATTCTGTTATTTTTGGAAACCTATATAGGGGACTGCCGCGTCACTAAGGAGCCGATGTGCGTGCTTCACGGCCGCGATGTCCGCCGGACACCCGCAATCTCTCCTTACACACACAAATCCCCGTTCTGGCTCTGTCAGGAGAGATTGCGGGTTTCCGACGGACATCGGGGCCGTGAAGCATGCGCATCGGCTCCTTAGTGGCGCCGCGGTCCCCTATACAGGTTTCCAAAAATAACAGAATACCTCTACTTAATTAGGGAATGTGTTTCCATTCTATGTAAAGGTAGCTTTACAGCATATGGCAGCCAATCAGATTGGCGGCATTATTTCCTAAAATAATGGGCAGCGACTTTTAACAATAGTTACATATAGAATCCTTCTCTTCTGTACTCAAACACAAAGCACAGAGCTTGCCATCAATACGATATTCTCCACATCTAGTGAAGATGATAACACTCACCAGCTCCTTTCCAGGCTGCTTGTTTTTTTTCAATGTGTTATCAAACTGTTGTATGTGGGAAAAATGTGATTACAGCTGTGAGATGCTGGAACAAACTATACAGGAACCATGCCTCTTCCTGAAACGATGTCACTAACTAATTAGAGGCCCTTCTCTTTCTAAATGATGGACTTGTTATCCCTCTACTTTCACATACAGTACTAGAAACCCTTTATATGGTCATATTTAACAAGGCGCCATAATGGGCTAGAGATCATATCTACCAATGTTTCCTTTCCTCGGTTTAGATCAAATCAAAGCAAAACAGGTCAAACGCAGTCTCAAAATTGTCATAGATACTAAGTCATTGAAGTAAAGGAGAATTTTTTGATCCACAATGCTTGTCTAACACCTGTAAAACAACATTGTCTACACAAGCCCTATTTATTCATAGACTACAAAAATCACTTTTCATACAGAACACTATAAAGATGTTTTTCACTTTCAATTAACGTGGCCATGGACAATGAATGGCAACCTCATGAGATCTGTGTCTTTGGTTGGGTCCCTAAACGCAACCAGTTGGTTCAGGTGACCTTTGTGGACGGAAGCATACAGACTCCTCGTATACCAGCCTACTAAAGAGAAAACTACACCACTCGGGCACCGTTTTGTAATCATTCTAAAAACTATTCCCTTCAATGGGGGTTAACCATTAGTGTGTTCAAATGACCAATAGACATTAAATTGTTGTATGGTGTGGTCTTAGCTCTGCAGATCATCGTTAGACACCTTGGACAACGATACATTCATATGAGAACTTATACTATGGACCAGACTTTCTCAAGTTTTTAACACCCAAGGAAACCTTAAAAACACTTTTAGGCATAGGGGAACCCCTGCTAAAACCAATTTATCAGGGGTTAGTGGGAAGAATGCCCTTACATTGGTGGCCTATGGGAAAATGCTCTTTACAGTAGACAGAATGCCAGTGTCTTTGCTCAGGTGGCATTAGCCACGATACTGTGCAGGCATCATCAAATGGAAGGTCAATCGGCCACAGCTCAAGGAACCCTTTGCAACCTCTGGAGAAACCCTAGGGTTCCACGGAATCTTGTTTGAGAATAGCTGCTATGAATACATCAGTTGTATACAGATCACTTGTGAGCAGCTTCAAGGTTATAGGATGATTCAGAGATCCTTTTTTTTTTTTTCAAAACAGCGAATTTCCAGTCTTGAAAACCAAATTATAAGCCTATGGGTTTCCAATTTTAGAGCAACATAAATGAGGTGGTTCCCTTAGCTTTGAAGGAATTACAAAGATAAGGCTATATTTGCAGCTACAATGAACTATCTTTCAGAACCTATATCTTTAATGAATATTGAAAAAAAAGTGAAATTTTCATATTATTCTGGTGATTAGGATTAGCAACCTGGTGTGTGGCTCCGATCCTCACTTCCCACCACAATCTCTGTATGATTCTTGGAAAATCAAACACCATGTGAATGTTAGCCTGATTCTCCTCCGCAGACCTCCGGTTGCTTGCTCCAACTATTGTTTGTTCTTCCTGCAGTAGATAACTGCTTTAGTGAGCTTCCTCCCATATACAGATCCCAGATCCGTTCTCTTTCCTTTTCTTCTTTCGGTTATCTTAGTATTTACAATGTTACAGTACTGAGATACTTACATGTGAATAAAGAACTTCAAAATCCAACACCAGCAAGCTGAATGAGAAAAATCACTTGATTTTGCCATCCACTCTAAACAGTGTGGATGGAAAAATCTGAAGTACCAGCTAATTGGATTGAGTCATTGTTCGACTGACAATTTTCAACCTGAATCCTTCAATTCTTCAGTCCACTTTTGTGTAGTGCTGAAATAGCCCGCTTAAGGGCCCTTTCACACAGGTGGACCAATGGGGTCCACCTGTCAGTTTTTCAGGTGGACTCGATTGGAGCCTCCAGTCTCCTCTCTGGAGCGGTGGGTGTCAACAGACATGTGTCCACTGACACTCACTGACATCTAATCCAAACCTGTCTGCTAAAAATAGACAGATAGGGATCCATTCCTTATCTGTCTGGCGGATCAGAAGGCAGTCGGGTGTAAATGGACACGTGGTCCGTTTACATCCGACTGCCCATAGAGGAGAGCGGGTGGTGTCTGTGTCCGCTTTGCATAAGAGCAGCAGATACGGACCAGCCATCCGCCTGCTCAGCGGGGATCAGCAGTGAGATCTAATGTTGAGCGCGTGGATTCCAATGGATCCCGCCCCATGTGGAAGGGGCCTTCTAAAGGAGATTCTACAATCAGAATGCAGTATGTGACTAGCTAAAGCCCTACAAAACAATAGGCCAATTTGAGAAAATTAGGTGTATTGCAACAATTAAAACAATCATAAAAAGACATGAATGTGTAGATATAAAAATTTTTGATATCCAAGCAAGTATCTTAAAGAGTATATAAACCCAACATTTCATATTTCTTATTTGTGCCTGCTGTACCATGTACTTTAAGAAAATATCCTGTTCTCTTTGTATTGCTTCCTTTGTGTGAAATCCCTGGTGTTCCTGCCAGTCCCTCTGTTTTCCTATAAAGACTGACTACACTAAGCAGGAGAAGACAGCGTGGTCAGTTCTCTAGCTGTGCTGGGAACTCAGCCTGCTCTCCTCCAAAGATCTGACTTGTCCTGACACACCCCTCTCTGCACAGTCTTCCATTGGGAAGTTTAAGAACAAAGGGAATGTGAAAAAAAAAAGGTATTTATAATTTTTATTTTTTATTTCTATCAATAAATAAATTTACTTTTCATTTCTATTTTAAACGGAATGGGTTGTTTTATAAGATGATGGTTTACAATCAAATTAAAGTGTTTGTTATGCTAAAAAAAAAAACAATCACATTCCCTTAAAGCATGAATAACAGCACAGTGCATGTGCTGTGTAATTTGGACCCTTCCATCACCTAAAAAACCTGTTTAATCCTGCCTGGCTATGCCCCCCCCCTGTAAACTGACTACAGTTTATCATGGCTGCTAAGCCCTGACAGGCTGACACCATAGTCATTTTACGTGCCTCCATCATCTGCAGCTCTCCTTTCTGCTCTCCCCCATCCTCTCCCCTCCATGCCTGTCAGCTCCATCCACTCCCCAGCCCTCCCCTTCTGCTGCTATCATAACTACACTATAAACATCCCATCCCCTCTGTAAAATAACATTATGTGCCCCAGTGTCTGCAGATTATACCTTATATCAGAGCGTCTCCCGTTACACCTTTACTCCTCTGCTCTCTCTCCTCCCCGGCTGACGTCGGCGGGAGAGCTCGGCCCCGCCCGCTATAGCTGTCACCCAGGTAGAGGAGAGAGTCGAGGAGTCACGTGAGTGCTGGAAGACGCTCTGATATATAAAAAAATTTGAAGATTATACCTTATAACACAGACACTGGGGTACATAATGTTATTTTACAGAGGGGATGTGATGTTTATAGTGTAGTCGCAAAGTACTGTCACTGGAAGTTTGCAGACAGAAAGAAAGGATAGAATTGGATTAGATTTGAAAAAGCTGATTTTTGTTTCTCAATCAGCTGTTGTGGTTGGGCCTTCAACTAAACTGTACTGCTTAACGCAAAACTAAGGTCTAAAATAAAAAACGTATGATCACGCCGGCTCCTTATTGCAGAAGCCTGTTCTCATACGCACCTCAAGGTACATACTCAGCATGGTACATGTGATGAATGAATTCCTGGGCATTACCTAACCCCGTGCTGGCCAATCTAAACAGCCGCACACCTGGCACCTGGAAAAGATGCTGGTGTCAGTGATAGCTCTTTCAGATGTCGGACCATTGTCGGAGTATTGCGGACTTCGGTTCCACTTTAAGTGTTCTCTGATAGGAGTCCCTGGATCACTAGACTGGCTGAATTATACATCTTTTGGCAGTTCACACATATATATATTTAACTACATATTCAGCTGTTTTCCCAGGCCTCAGCTTTACCTAGTAAGTCCCTCATTCACACTTTCAGCCAATTTGGAATCCTTTTAGTGCATTTGTACACGTTTGAAAGGCACTTTCAGCTGTTTTCAGGCTTGAGCGTTTTTGTTTTAGCCAATGAAAAGTTAGTTACTAGGAGGAGAGGCAAGAAAGTGAGTGAAAAGCAGCCAAATACTTGTGTTTCCAGGCGTTTTTCAGGGGCTCCTATTGAACGTACAGTACAGGCATCAATGAACTTAATGGGAATGCTCATGTTGAAATGTGCATCAAATCGCTCAGTTGTGAATGGGGTCTAAATACGGGTCTTTTTTCTAACAGAGGATGTTGATAAGTGTAACATTATGCATTGTGCCAAACATTTCATCAACATATGCATATGTGGTAATACATCACTTTTAAAGGTAACTGCAGTGATTCGTTGGAACTTGTTCACGGAAGACCGCCTAAAGGGAAGGTGTGAATTCAAGCCGCTCTCTTCAAGCAAGCTATAATTAAATCTTTATGATTTAAACTATTCCAGCTGTGCGCTGCAACACCCCAGTGTAATATTTAACGCATGACAAGCCTTTATTTTTAATAACCGTGGCGGTGACATTTAATGAAAAAATTAAGCCACGCACTACTAAGTAAAACATAACACATACAAAATGTAAAGCTGCATCAATGACACATCATTCTTCCGTCTGAAATGTCTGAATGCAAAAGATGAGCAGATATTTTAAATTGCTGAAGGCAACAACAATTCGGAATTCTTAAGAAATGGGTCGATCTCTAGAGTAGGCATTGATTCTGATAGATCTAAGCAAAACTTTGAGGCAGGTCATGCATATTCAAACATTATGGCGTACTTCTGAATGACAAGGCCCTTTAGCACAAGATCTTATTTCCTAAGTATAATGCCTATTCGCACTTCTGCATGCTTATACATCTCCAATCACGGAGCAATTAAAGATAGTGCCAGAGTATTTGAAAATAATCTACTGGTACAGTAGGATTACAAGTACAATTAAGCATATGGTAAACAACAAAAACAAAAGGGCACAATATAGTGCAATATCTACAGCACCTTATTGCAGCATAAAAGACACAAATTATACTCACAAACCCAGTGTCAATAAGTGTGTCACAAAATTCAGAAACCAGAAGCCAGCCCTATATGGATCCCCATAGGTTCAAATGGATGATGCTACCAGCTGACATATTTCAGGGGACAAACCCCCTTCCTCAGAGAAAAACTCGCTGTTTGCACAGTACGAGATTCCCCGATCTTAAGAGGGCTGCAATGCCTAGATCACCCAGTCCAGGTGCACAGTGGTCATTACACCAAAACACTGTGGTCTGCTTCTCTAGGAGTGCTTAGCCCTATGGTATCAAGTTTTCACTTTCTCAAGTCACAATGAATTATATACTTACTTATCTCTAGCCAAATCTGTTCAGTTTTGGAAGGGTTAAAGTCTCTGTCAGGTTTTTAAGGGTGTCAGGTGATCCATTGGGGAGATTCCCCTAGCTCAGGCATTCTCAACTAGGGTTCTCTCCAGGGGATGCTGGGGATTCCTTGAGCTGTGGCTGGTTGACTTCCCATTTGGTGGTGCCTGCACAGCTCTGAGGCCAACGCCACTTGGCAAAGCCAGAAAGAAGACACCAATGACTTATTTAGCTTTCTGTAAGGATGGCATTCTAAACACAATGGTAAGGGTTGCATTGTTTTTACTGACCACCAATGTAAGGAGCATTCTTCACACTGACCACCAATGTAAGGAGAATTCTTCCCACTGACCATCAATGTAAGGAGCATTCTTCATTCTTCCCGCTGACCACTAGTGTAAGGCGCATTCTTCCCACTGACCATCAATGTAAGGAGAATTCTAACTACTGACCATCAATGTAAGGAGCATTCTTCCCACTGACCACCAATGTAAGGAGAATTCTAACTACTGACCATCAATGTAAGGAGCATTCTTCCCACTAACCACCATTGTAAGGCGCATTCTTCCCGCTGACCACCAATGTAAGGAACATTCTTCCCACTGACCACCAATGTAAGGATAATTCTTCCCACTGACCATCAATGTAAGGAGCATTCTTCCTGCTGACCACTATTGTAAGGCGCATTCTTTCCACTGACCATCATTGTAAGGCGCATTCTTCCCACTGACCACCAATGTAAGGAGCATTCTTCCCACTGACCACCAATGTAAGGAGCATTCTTCCCACTGACCACCAATATAGGGAACCATATATGTTCAATTCTCTTGTACATTTTCCTTTAGATATACCGTAAAGTATGTAGTGCAAGGGCCTGTCTAATTGGATACAATTGAAAGTTGTTCAGTTTTGACCTCATATTTAATGTTTTTTGGTAAATCTAAAGGAAAACTGTACAAGAGCATTGAACATGTATGGCCAGCCTAAGGGGCATGTAAGGAACATTCTTACCAATGACCAACAATGTAAGCAACATTCTTCTAACTGACCAACAATCTAAGGGGCATTCTTCCAATTAAACACCAATGTAAGGAGCATTCTCCCCGCTGACCACCAATAAAATTGGTTCAAGCGATGGTTCCTCAAGATCTGAAAATTGTTTAAGGGGTTCCTCATGGGAAAAAAGGTTGAGAAAGGATGCCCTAGCTAACCTTGTGACAACATTCTTACCAGGACAGACCATTAGGCCCCTTTCACACTGGGGCGGAGCCGCGGTCACGGTAAAGCAGCGCTATATTTAGCGCTGCTTTACCGTCGTTTTAGCTGGTGCCGTTTTACCCCCCGCGAGCGGCCGAAAAAGGGTTAAAGACCCCCCGCAGAGCGCCGGCCGTAGCGGCGCTTTGCGGCGGTATGGACGCAGTATTACCGCGGTTTCCCATTCAAATCAATGGGAAGAAGCGGTATAGGAGCGGTCAATACACCGCTCCTATACCGCTCCAAAGATGCTGCTAGCAGGACTTTTTTTGCCGTCCTGCTAGCGCACCACTCCAGTGTGAAAGCCTGCCAGCTTTCACACTGGAGGCAATGGGGCCGGATTTTTTCAGGCGGTATACAGGCGCTATTTTTAGCGCTGTACCGCCTGAAAAATGCCCCAATGTGAAAGGGGCCTTAGGAGGAAACACAGAGGCATAGATACGGTAGCAATTAAACACTTTCTTTTGTAGACTAGTGTAGAGTAGGGGAAGGCTACCAGCGTTATAGTGCTTTCTGTGTCCCCAATTTACATGTTTTCCTTACTGTAAAAAATGTTAAAATAAAAACCTGCGCCCTGCATTGTAAAATATAAGACAAAGCCCCCCCAAAGTCGATACACAAAAAATAGATCATATTTCTCTGCAGGTAGTGTGAACAAGATCTGAGGACTTGGTCACATGGGGAGCCGGGGGGGGGGGGTGGTAAAAATAGAATGGCTATTAATGTTTTTTACCGCCAAACTGCAAGGGCGCCAGAGGGGGTAGTACATATTGCTGTGGTTACAAGCTGTACCACAGTACCGCAATACCACTGCCAAACGTGACCTAGGAAAGTGAATGTAACATTACATTAACATACCTGCAACAAAGGTACAGTAATTTCTTGCGTGCATTTATATATTTCAATAAAAAATACCTGTTTGGCTTAACAACAAAAAAAAAAAGTCAGTGCACAGGTTCACTTTAACGATGGAAATATGGTACAACAACGATAAGTAACAGGGTTCACGCCTGCCTGATGCATGAATGAGCAAAACCTTTGAATTTTTGACCAATGATTCCATTTGGAACAGTTTTGTAAACAGATTTCTTGTATGCATTTATAATGCATTTCTTTCATGTGCTTCATTAGTGAGACCTGAACGTATCAAATGTCCCTCCGCTGTTGTATCCTTCCAAAGACACTGAGTCACCTCTTCACCTCACAGACATTCCTAACAACCATTTAGCCTTGGAAGGAGGATTAAGGTTGGTCATACAAAACCAGATAAAATTAGACTGATTTAGGCATTGTTAGTGACAGTCAAGCCGTACAGGAATATGCAATGCCATTCAGTAATGAGCGCTTCTATCTGTCTGTAAGCAATCGTTGGGACACAATAGACAATAACCTAGAAATCGGCTTTTCAATCAACACCAGATTATTCTCTTGACCCACTGACCAAGACGTTTATTGTATATCTAAAGACCTTTTTTTCTGGTTTCCATAAAATAGATGTGGGATGAAACCATTGTTAGTTTTTTTTCTGCTGTAGTTGTCCTACTGGGACGATTTTCCATCTCTTAACCTCCCTGGCGGTATGATTCTGGCTGGAATTTTGTGCTGAAAGCGGTACAATTATTTTGCATGGAAATTTGGCGTTTTTATATTGTAGGCATGCAATTCTTATGAATAACTCACTTAAATCTGTCCGAACCAGAGTCTAGTAGACATCCCGGGTATGATAAAGTTTGAAACACAAAATAATAAATTATAATATAATAAAAATATATATAAAAATGATTCAATAATGTAATCAAATAAAAAACACTGAAATTTGCTCAGTTGCAGAATAGTCGCTGTCATTAAATTTAGTGTTTGATGATTAATTGTGATTCTAATTTTTTATCGGTGTTTTCTAGCTGGTCTAAAACCACTTTTGACATAAAGGGACACTTTTTGGTTGCTATGGACAACCTCCAGTTTCCAGGCAGAAAAAAAGTATTTTTATTATATAAAATGACATGCAGGGCACTGGGCAGACAACTAGGGACAAAGGGGGTGTGTATTTTTTTGTATACAGTACTGTATGTGTGTAGTGTTTTGTAACTTTTTTGAATTTGGCACCGATCTCCGCTCCCGTGCGTCGGAACGTCGCAGGAAACGGAGATCGGCGGCACTCGGGCACTGTGTGAATCCAGCGAGCGGACGGCTCGCACACACAGCGGGGAGACATCGCAGGATCCAGGGGAAAAGATAAGTAACTCCCCCCCCTGTATACTGCAACGCTAGCCCGAGTCTGGCTCGGGGTTACCGCTCCTAGCAGAAAAAACTGAACCCGAGCCAGACTCGGGAATACCGCCTAGGAGGTTAACTCAACTTGTTCAGGGACAATTAGAAGTATCACTTCTGGTGAAGACACTTAAGTGCCTCTTCATGGCTATCCAAAAGCATAAGGCTGAGTTCACACCTAATACCGATGCGCAGTGATTCTCAACCAGGGTTCCTCCAGAGGTTGTTAGGGGTTCCTTCAGCATTGGGCCATTTCTGCCTCTCAGATAAGTTCCCACCGACACCATTGATCTTTTTAGCTATCTGTAAGGAGGCATTTCTTCCCAATGACCACAAGTGTAAGGACCATTCTTCCCACTGACCATCACACTAATGTATCATGAGTTGTAGATTTCTAATTTTTAGCAGGGGTTCCCCGAGACTGGAGAACTATTTCAAGGGTTCTTCTGTGTTGAAAGGGTTGAGAAAGGCTGCCGATGTGGCTCCCAACAGGGGTCCTGTGAGTCCCTGTTCT
>CM053028.1:216116440-216322501 GCA_028564925.1 Lithobates sylvaticus
GGCCTGATTATTGCCACACCTGTTCACAATCAAGGCATCACTTAAATAGGAGCTGCTTGACACAGTAAGGTCCACCAGAAGATCCTTACAAGCTACACATCATGCCGAGACCCAAAGAAATTCAGGAACAATTGAGAAAGAAAGTAATTGAGATCTATCAGTCTGGAAAGGGTTATAAAGCCATTTCCAAAGCTTTGGGAATCCAGCGAACCACAGTGAGAGCCATTATCCACAAATGGCGAAGACATGGAACAGTGGTGAACCTTCCCAGGAGTGGCCGGCCGCCCAAAATTACCCCAAGAGCGCAGCGGCGACTCATACATAAGGTCACAAAAGACCCCACAACAACGTCCAAGGAACTGCAGGCCTCACTTGCCTCAGTTAAGGTCAGCGTTCATGCCTCCACCATCAGGAAAAGACTGGGCAAAAATGGCCTGCATGGCAGAGTTCCAAGGAGAAAACTACTGCTGAGCAAAAAGAACATCAAAGCTCATCTCAATTTCTCCACAACACATCTTGATGATCCCCAAGACTTTTGGGACAACATTCTGTGGACCGATGAGACAAAAGTGTAACTCTTTGGAAGGTGTGTGTCCAAGTATATCTGGCGTAGAAGGAACACTGCATTTCAGATAAAGAACATTATACCAACAGTAAAATATGGTGGTGGTAGTGTGATGGTCTGGGGCTGTTTTGCTGCTTCAGGACCTGAAAGACTTGCCGTGATAAAAGGAACTATGAATTCTGCTGTCTACCAAGAGATCCTGAAGGAGAATGTCCGACCATCTGTTCGTGTACTCAAGCTGAAACGAACTTGGGTTCTGCAGCAGGACAATGATCCTAAACACACCAGCAAGTCCACCACCGAATGGCTGAAGAAAAACAATATGAAGACTTTGGAGTGGCCTAGCCAAAGTCCTGACCTGAATCCTATTGAGATGTTGTGGTATGACCTTAAAAAGGCCGTTCATGCTCGAAAACCCTCTAATGTAACTGAATTAGGACAATTCTGCAAAGATGAGTGGGCCAAAATTCCTCCCGGACGCTGTAAAAGCCTCATTGCACGTTATCGCAAAAACGCTTGGTTGCAGTTGTTGCTGCTAAGGGTGGCCCAACCAGTTATTAGGTTTAGGGGGCAATCACTTTTTCACACAGGGCCATGATGGTTTGGATTTTTTTTCACCTTTAATAATAAACACCTTCATTTACAAATTGCATTTTGTGTTTACTTGTGTTGTCCTTGACTATTGTTTAAATTGGTTTGATGTTCCGAAACACTTAAGTGTGACAAACATGCAAAGGAACAGGAAATGAGGAAGGGGGCAAACACTTTTTCACACCACTGTAGCTAAGCCAACTCAATCAGCCAAGTCTGGTTGCAAGCCTGATGTTGTTGCTGGACATCTGATTCCACGCGCACCCGATGCATGAGTTTTACTTGGATATGGACACCCTAAATTACTGCCCAAGCTACAGCGTATGGTCATTAAGAAAGTGGCTGAGGATTATGGCTACTTGTATCCTTATGTGCCGGCTCAGCTGGAGGAAGAGATTCAGGAGGGGAGAGCACAGTGGGTGGATGTGGCAGTGCAGAGTTTCCTCAAAGTCCCTCTGCACCTCGACTTCAAAAAGTTGTCACCCAGATATGCTGGGGGGGGTATGCTTCTGTCCTACAAACTTGGGACTATGGTCGTCAAGTTAATCCGGATTGTGTCATTATCTGAAGGCCTAATAAGAAAGACATCCGGCATTATATTATCACTGTTAATGTCCAAGGGGAAACCCTATAGTTACCAGATCCCAGGTATTACTGGTGAATACTTTGAACTGTGTCAAGTTAAGCCCCGTACACACGATCCGAAAATTGTACGGAAAATGCTGCATTCGAATCGATCGTACGATAATCGGATCGTTAGTACAGAGCTTTCGAGAGCCGATCAGGACAGTTCATCCGATATTATTCTATCGGACATGCTCGGAATTTTTTTTCGTACGATGCCAGATCGTACAATTTTCGTTTAATCAGTACAGCTATCGTTCGAAAATGCAATACAAATGCATTACAACACATGACATCACTTCCGAATTTTTTTTCTGTCGTGCGGGAATTTTCGTGACTTTATAAACTCATCAGATTCGACGTGAGATTAGCATGCAATAAAAAACGGACAATCATTTGTCCGATAATCTCATCGTGTGTATGGGGCATTACATAAATCACTGAGGATTACAAATGTGTGCTATGTAGAGTCAGGATGCTTTTTAATGAAGGCTACTCCGCCTTCAAGAGAAAGTTGCTGTGTGGACATTCCTGTTTGGCTGTACTGCTGGAATGGTGTTTTGCTGGCAGTAGCCAGGAGTGCCCACTTGAGTCATACTGGCCTGTGTTCTGAAATTGGCAGTGTGCCTCCCTCTGAAAAGTGACATGCTGATTTGCAGTTGAGAGACTTCAGAGTGTCCTATCCTTTATTAATGAGGGAAACTATTCTCAGTCTCAAGCTGTGTTATGAACAGACGTCAGATTTTCAAATGCAAAGGGGACTATCAAGGGACATCGCCTTTGGGAAGTACAGTCCCTTGCACCATGGCATGGCCTATTGCTGTTTGATTACAGCCATGCCTTCTGTCCCCTGTGAATAATGGAGACTGCTGGGAATGTTGCTGATATGTGATTGCACCCTGAGTGAAATATTGATGGACTTTTGGGCTACAAGGACACTGGGGTGTTAGTTAGATAGGTAGGATAAGCTGTGGCAAAAAGAGCAAGTTCTCACCTTAAACGCCTGAGTGAGCTCTTGTTCACATTATACAAATATTTGATAGGAATTGCTACAGTAAGTTTATTTCTAGGATTGTTTTGGAAAAGGGTAGCACCCTCAAGGGGGGTGGGGCCCATTTTCATCTGTACAGATGTTTAGAAATAGTCACTATTATTATACCTGTAAAGTAATATATGCTATAGTGTGCATCTGCACTGTTTTCCTGCACTCGGCTGAGGGTAATTAACATTTAATCAACCTTCACTTATGTATATATTACACTGTGTTATTGTAGGAATAGGATGCATTTCTCTGCTTTCTATTTTTCTCTTTCAGGTGTTCCTGCACCAATTGTGTTCTCCTTGGCTAAGGAGATACAGTGGTTCCAGCTTGTATAACAATGCTAACCTTTTCTATTCTTTTGAGTTTACATAGTAGATAGATAGTTAGGATATAAGATTACTGTTTGTATTTCCCCTTATTTGTTTGGGTGGTACGCCACACGTAAAACCACATGTATTGTTATTATTTTCTTTCCCTGTTTACCCCACCTATCCCAATTTTGCCAGGACATCCACTCTCAGGCTTGAGAGTACATTTTTTTTTAAACTCCGATACATAGTTTCCTAGGCAGGGGGAGAATGTAGCACCCTGGTGTTTAGGCAGGGTTGCTAACAAATTTAGTTTGCCTGGCTAATTGTTAGAAGATCCGCTGATTCCTCTCTAATTCTGGAATTGCTGCACCTTTCCTTTTCTGTCACTAGGTAGTACTGTGTCTGGTGACATTAGATTGACAGGGACTTAGCAAAGTCAGATCATGAATGGAAGGGCATCTTAGCCAATTGGCAGGGGTTTCTTTAGTCCCTTGGCCTGCAGGAAGAGTCTATTTATTTGGGTGGAGTCACGGTGAACGCCGTTCTCTGCCACCTGGACAGCTGTCTTGGTTAACATGTGTTATGTCGCCCCGGGTTGCTATGTCGGAAACAAGATGCCTATCCCGGGGACACCTGGCTGCTAGGGTGCCTGAGGCCTATCCAGGAGCAGGAGAAGCAGTGTAGGGTTGGGACTGCCGGATTGGAGTCCATCCGAGTTGTGAAGGTTCAGCCGAATGGGGAACCAGTTGTGGTCGGAGGTAAAGGGGAAGCAGTCACCACTAAGGGACCATTCACCTTAATACTGGAGACTACTGTGAGTAAGCTCAAGCAAGTACCAGAGCAGTCTTCTCACAAGCCGGGGACAGTGAAGAAGTGGGAAAGCTTCAGCGAGTGCCAAGCCAGGGACCCAGTGGGTTAGCGGGGGTGACGCTTGAGTAATACCTAGCAGGTTAGCTGTGGAAGAGCTCAGGAGATTCAGTGATGACTGGGATCTGGAAGTCTAGTGAGAGACTGGGAACTCAGTGAGTGAAGACCTACAGTGGGATACTGTGAGTTAAGAGAAGAACTATTCTGTGTTACCAAGAGTTATGTATGACTACCGTTAGTGACTGTTACAAGTTCAGTTGCCATAGGAGACAGCGGTCCTATGTATACAGATGTGGCATCCAGCTGGAGGCCTTTCCCTGTATAGCTGTCTACCTATAGTGCCTCGGAGTCTGCCAATTACCATTGCATCTACCCAAGGGTGTACAGTGGTGTGAAAAAGTGTTTGCCCCCTTCCTCATTTCCTGTTCCTTTGCATGTTTGTCACACTTAAGTGTTTCGGAACATCAAACCAATTTAAACAATAGTCAAGGACAACACAATAAACACAAAATGCAATTTGTAAATGAAGGTGTTTATTATTAAAGGTAAAAAAAAATCCAAACCATCATGGCCCTGTGTGAAAAAGTGATTGCCCCCTAAACCTAATAACTGGTTGGGCCACCCTTAGCAGCAACAACTGCAACCAAGCGTTTGCGATAACGTGCAATGAGGCTTTTACAGCGTCCTGGAGGAATTTTGGCCCACTCATCTTTGCAGAATTGTCCTAATTCAGTTACATTAGAGGGTTTTCGAGCATGAACGGCCTTTTTAAGGTCATACCACAACATCTCAATAGGATTCAGGTCAGGACTTTGGCTAGGCCACTCCAAAGTCTTCATTTTGTTTTTCTTCAGCCATTCGGTGGTGGACTTGCTGGTGTGTTTAGGATCATTGTCCTGCTGCAGAACCCAAGTTCGTTTCAGCTTGAGTACACGAACAGATGGTCGGACATTCTCCTTCAGGATCTCTTGGTAGACAGCAGAATTCATAGTTCCTTTTATCACGGCAAGTCTTCCAGGTCCTGAAGCAGCAAAACAGCCCCAGACCATCACACTACCACCACCATATTTTTACTGTTGGTATAATGTTCTTTTTCTGAAATGCAGTGTTCCTTCTACGCCAGATATACTTGGACACACACCTTCCAAAGAGTTACACTTTTGTCTCATCGGTCCACAGAATGTTGTCCCAAAAGTCTTGGGGATCATCAAGATGTGTTGTGGAGAAATTGAGACGAGCTTTGATGTTCTTTTTGCTCAGCAGTGGTTTTCTCCTTGGAACTCTGCCATGCAGGCCATTTTTGCCCAGTCTTTTCCTGATGGTGGAGGCATGAACGCTGACCTTAACTGAGGCAAGTGAGGCCTGCAGTTCCTTGGACGTTGTTGTGGGGTCTTTTGTGACCTCTTGTATGAGTCGTCGCTGCGCTCTTGGGGTAATTTTGGGCGGCCGGCCACTCCTGGGAAGGTTCACCACTGTTCCATGTCTTCGCCATTTGTGGATAATGGCTCTCACTGTGGTTCGCTGGATTCCCAAAGCTTTGGAAATGGCTTTATAACCCTTTCCAGACTGATAGATCTCAATTACTTTCTTTCTCAATTGTTCCTGAATTTCTTTGGGTCTCGGCATGATGTGTAGCTTTTAAGGATCTTCTGGTGGACCTTACTGTGTCAAGCAGCTCCTATTTAAGTGATGCCTTGATTGTGAACAGGTGTGGCAATAATCAGGCCTGGGTGTGGCTAGAGAAATTGAACTCAGGTGTGGACAACGACAGTTATAGTATGTTTTAACAAGGGGGGCAATCACTTTTTCACACAGGGCCATGATGGTTTGGATTTTTTTTCACCTTTAATAATAAACACCTTCATTTACAAATTGCATTTTGTGTTTACTTGTGTTGTCCTTGACTATTGTTTAAATTGGTTTGATGTTCCGAAACACTTAAGTGTGACAAACATGCAAAGGAACAGGAAATGAGGAAGGGGGCAAACACTTTTTCACACCACTGTATATGTTTTACTGTTCACAATATCAAGTAGCCTGAGTCACTGTGTCAAATTTTTCCGACTAACCAGAGGACATCTTTCCCACCCCATTCAGTGAAACTCAGGTCTTTCTTCTCCCTATTTAGTACTCTCCCCTCCCTCTCCCTCCCCTACTCCTCCTATTGTCTCTTCCCTTTCTTACTCCTGACCTTCTCTTACCCTCTCACCTCCTTTTTATCCTTCCCCCTAGGGGCGTGTTGTCAGACAGGCTTTCTATTTTACCTGGGTTTTAGACCTCCCCTAATTGGGTTATGGCCCCGCTAAACATACAATCAATGTCCAGGGTCTTAACACCCCCAACAAGCACACCAAGGCTTTTCTTTCATTTGCATCCACAAAGGCGCATGTAGTTTGTTTACAGGAGACACACTTTACTGCTCATGCCTAAATTCTTCGGCCACCAATACCCTCAAGCATTTTCATCTTCCTCTAAAAAGAGAGGGGTGATCATTGCATTCTATCGTACTACCCTTTTTACTCTCCTAGAGGAGATCAGAGACCCGTAAGGTCGCTATCGTACTACCCTTTTTACTCTCCTAGAGGAGATCAGAGACGATAGGAAATCTTATGCCGCGTACACACGAAGGGGCACTATCCCGCGGGATTATCCGCTGGACCGAAGTCCAGCGGATAATCCCCTCGTGTGTGGGCGCCGGCGGACTTTTTTTGGCCAAAGTACGGCGGACTAAAGTTTCAGGTTTTGTTCTGAAATTATCCGCTGGACTTGGCAGTCCAGCGGATAATCCGGTCGTGTGTAGTATGGTCCGGCGTACCAAAAAGGACGCATGCTCAGTAGCTATTATGTCACGGACTCGCTCGGTCTGGTAAAACTAGCCTTCGTTTTGAAGCTCGCACAATCGTCACGCTGCTGAATTTTTTTTTTTTTTTTTTTTCTGACAGCGGGATTTGTATGTTATCGTACTTGAAGAATGATTTTGCCTTGCTGCTTGTATATTCACGCAGAGTACTCCCGAACGTTTTTTCTTCACCATTCTTTAGTGAAGTTATATATTTGTATATATATATATATATATATCTATATCTCTATCTCTCTCTATATATATATATATATATATATATATATATATATATATATATATATATAGATATAGATATATAGATATAGATATCCAAATCACCAAATGAAAAATATATCTATATTTCTCAATAAGCCCAAAAAAATATATATCGATATCTACATATATATATATATATATATATAATATATATAGATATATAGATCTATACGTGTATAAAAATATATATATATATATATATATATATATATATATATATATATATATATATATATATATATATATATTATATATGTACATATATCTCTATATAGATATTTTTTTTTATTTGTTGGTTATCTAAAGGATTAGTTATTACACATGATACAATTGTGGAGTCAGCAGAGCTTGCCCTTAATTCAGATCTTAACCCTCACCTTTCCAGCGACTGCACTTGCAGTTCCATTGAAGTTGCACTTTACACTTGTATTGTCAAATGAATGTTTAGACATGTACCTGCCTACTCCTAAAGAAACTATGTTTTTGAATAACAAGCACGTATATCATTATTTGATGAAAATTAAATGACCATTTATTCTGGTTAAAACAAACAAGGCAAAACAAAATAGGAAGGCAACACTGGAGCCACTTGTAGATTTTGTGAAGACTTTTTGCCCCAACGGCAGACACCAAGTTTGTGAAGCCAAAAATTAAGCTTGGGCACATTTCATACAATATAGGGAGCACAAGAAGATTGACCAGGAATCAGACAGACCAGGAACAGCAGCAGATGACATCTATGTCCCCAAGCTGTGGCACTACAACAGCCTGTGTCTTCTGTGAGACCAGACTGAAGCCAGGCAATCACTTCCGACTCTTCCCACCACGCTGCCCTGCACTCTTCCCTGCAGTCTTCCCTGCACGCTTCCTTGGAGGCTGACTTGTGGTAGGAGGAGGAGTAGGAGGAGGAGGAGGAGGAGAAGAAGGAAGACGAGGAGGAGGAGGAGGAGAAGTTGGTGTCGGGCCTTCATGGGTCAGGCGGGTGGATTCTCGTAATTCACCCCTCAAACCCCCCCTAATTGCCTCAGAAATGAGGCCCTCACACAGGTGCCGTTGGCCCCTCTCCATTTCCAGCAACCTGCTGGACAAGTAGCTGGCATAGGCCTCTTCTGGAAGGGGGGGTTTGTCGAGAATCGCACTCGCCTTCCGAATCAGTTGGAGTGATTCCTCCTCAACAATGGTCATCCTCCTGGGCCTTCTTGGGGGTAAGGGCAGGGGTGGAGGTAGACTTCTTAATTGGGTCTGGCTGTCACTCTGGCTCGTGCTGGGCCCAGCCACCTCCTGGCTCTCGCTGGTCATGTCCTCCTCCTCCATACCACTTGTCCCGGCATCATCCTGGGTCAGCTCATCCTGTGTGCAAATAAAAACAAAAATCAAACACCTGTTTTGTGGTTTCTGGCCTCCTCAATCATCCAATTGTAAACTTAGGAACGAGCATCTAAATTTTCCAAAAGATCCAAAAGGCTATCATTTGGACCCCTGCATTTTCCAAGCAGATCACCAATGTTGTCTAACGCTTTTTTTGCCACTACTGGATGTATGTATACACTATATATGTATCGATATGTTGCACCAACACTTTTTACAAGTGTGCTGAATTTTTGTCAGTTTTTTTCACAATTCTGAGTTCAGGGTGTTAATTGTTTCACATTTTAACGTTTACTGCATTAATATTCACACAATCACAATTTAGGCTACTAAATATATACCTGGCTCCAGCTGGGCGCATCAGCCTGCTCCAAGGTGGAGGGGTCTTCTCCTTCCGTGGAAGCCTCAGCTGGGGTGGAGGGAAGAGTGGAGGGAAGAGTGGAGGGAAGGGTGGAGGGAAGAGTGGACAGTGATTGCCTGGGTTCCATCTGGTCACCTATAAAAGTCAGTTGGTTGTAGTACCACAGCTTGGGTACATAAACATTCTCTGCTGCTGCTCCTGATCTGACTGATTCCTCAATCTTCTTGCGCTCCCGCTTGTACATGTGCCTTAAACTTGCAATTCTGGCTTCCACAAACTTGGTGTTTGCGTTGGGGACTTTAGTCTTCACAAAAGCCACAAGTGGCCCCAGTGTTGCCTTCCGGACATCCCTATTGCCATATAAAGGGTTCTTGAGCTGCCACAGGTTGGTATTTTTTCTGTACAGGGCAATGAATTCGGACATGAACTGCTGGTCCTTGAATGGATTCAACTGGGGTGCTGACATGTTTGTTTCTGTTTTGTTAGTAATGGCAATACAAAAGACCAAAAACACAAATGTTACTTAAAACGCACAACCAGTTTTTCTTACCAAACATTACACAACACACCCACACACAGGCAGCAACCCCTACACACAGGCAGCAACCCCTACACACAGGCAGCAACACATCCACACAGGCAGCAACCCCTACACACAGGCAGCAACCCCAACACACAGGCAGCAACCCCTACACACAGGCAGCAACACCTACACAGGCAGCAACCCCTACACAGGCAGCAACCCCTACACACAGGCAGCAACCCCTACACACAGGCAGCAACCCCTACACACAGGCAGCAACCCCTACACACAGGCAGCAACCCCTCCACACAGGCAGCAACCCCTACACACAGGCAGCAACCCCTACACACAGGCAGCAACCCCTACACACAGGCAGCAACCCCTACACACAGGCAGCAACACACACATATCCTTAAAAAATGCTGGCCCAAAACCCAAAAAAAAAACACAGTAATGCATCCTAGAAAACACTTACCTTCGTACAGAGCGCTCGCTACTTCCGTTCGGGAACACGTGGGCCCCTCAAACAGCCTTATATACACTGCGCACGCGTCGAAGTCCGCCTGCGTCCTCCGCGTCGCCCGCCCATGACGTTCCTCCTGACGAGTATTCCCCGCCCCGCTTCCCCTCGTTGCATTGTTGGTGAATACATTCATGAATATGGCGGACACATTCGAAGCCAGTAGCGCGGGGGAAAGCCAAGAAGCCAACACATCTGCATCCAGCAGCAGATATAAGGCCACCAATATGGCCTTTGAAGAGATGGTGGAGATGGTGGACATCCTCCAAAGGGAAGATTACGACGGGGAAAATGGCCCGTACCCTCGACCCAACTTGCGCAAGGACAAGATTCTCACTACAATCGTCAGCACCCTGGAGCAGAAATTCGGCGTACGAAGGGGCAAGGATCAACTGCGCAAGCGATGGTCCGACATCAAATCCAGGGAGCACGATCAGTACAGGAGAATTCGAAAAGCATCAAAAAAAGTAAGTCAAGCACGTGCGCTACTATGGTTATACTTGATATGTCTAATCTTGCGCAGATGTAATTACCATTCGTACGTGAAACTTGCGCAGATGTAATTACCATTCGTACGTGAAACTTGCGCAGATGTAATTACCATTCGTACCGTGAAACTTGCGCAGATGTAATTACCATTCGTACCTGAAACTTGCGCAGATGTTATTACCATTCGTCCGTGAAACTTGCGCAGATGTAATTACCATTCGTACGTGAAACTTGCGCAGATGTAATTACCATTCGTACCTTGAAACTTGCGCAGATGTTATTACCGTCCGTGAAACTTGCGCAGATGTAATTACCATTCGTACGTGAAACTTGCGCAGATGTAATTACCATTCGTACCTGAAACTTGCGCAGATGTAATTACCATTCGTACCTGAAACTTGCGCAGATGTAATTACCATTCGTACCTGAAACTTGCGCAGATGTAATTACCATTCGTACGTGAAACTTGCGCAGATGTAATTACCATTCGTACCTGAAACTTGCGCAGATGTTATTACCATTCGTACGTGAAACTTGCGCAGATGTAATTACCATTCGTACGTGAAACTTGCGCAGATGTAATTACCATTCGTACCTGAAACTTGCGCAGATGTATTACCATTCGTACGTGAAACTTGCGCAGATGTTATTACCATTCGTACCTGAAACTTGCGCAGATGTAATTACCATTCGTACGTGAAACTTGCGCAGATGTAATTACCATTCGTACGTGAAACTTGCGCATATTTGATGAAAGTTCCGTTTGTCTTCATAACGTTTATTGAGTTTACCTGGCTTTGGGTTGTTGGAGTTGTAAGGTTGTTTATTATTGTCACTATCTATACAATTACTGCTGTAGTAAGGGTTTTAGGGGTAACTTACACAGGGACTCCAGAGGCTGTTTTGGGGGGGGGGATAAATATGTTAAGCAGGGTCTCATGCTCACAATTCACAAAAAATGCTCATCATCTCTAAATACTGTAGGTGGTGACTTTTCAAAGAAGTACACTCACCTGTCCCTTGGATGGTGCAGCTACAATCTCTGATCTTGCAATCATGAAATTAATGTTTGCGGCTTCACTTCCCGGGTCACTATTGGGCATGCGCCAGTTGCGCAATGCAATAGGACTGGTCCGCGCGAGCTCGGGGACCCCTGTGTGTCCCAGCAGACAGCACGGTGGGACGGGATGTGGCGTATACTTCTGTGGGAGTCTAGGGCCGGATGTGTGTGCAAATACCTGCCTTACACAGGTATCTGCAACCCATCCCCCCTAAAAGGTTCAAAATAAGACACCACAGGGGTGCAGGGATCCAATGAGCGGAAGTTCAAATTTAGGGTTGAAGGGCGGTTTAAGTATTGGAGTTTCATTAGATAGACATTTCAATTCTGTCTTCAAGTAGGATCTTCTAACAAACTGCTAATAATTGGAAAGACTTTTAAACAATGTTTACTAATCCTATTTTGGCACTCAAATATCAGTGTGATTCAAAGTGTACCTTTTTGTGTTCCATTACCATAGGGGGCAAAAGACTCAGACGTCAGTCCGAACCTACGAGGACCTCCCGGCATCACCAGACTAATTGGGCAGTTAGCCCAAGCCCGCGCATGGATGTGGCGGAACAGGTCGTTGAAGTGGAGCAAATCTGCACCCCACCAAGTGAGTGTCTCAGAACACAGATTGAGCTAATAAATTAAGGTCTGCATGTTTTTGACACTTTTTTTCTTGTGTTTTATCTACCCAACTTTTAGGTGATGCTGATCTGTTTGTGGAAGGACAAGCTGCGGAGCCATTTTCCACTGACAGTGCCCACAGGCTTATTGGCCAGATCATGGCCTGGAATCTGCAGCTGGAAAATATGCAGAAGGAGATGGCCACCATGCAGCAGGGAATGAAGGACATGATTGATGTTTTGGGGAGAATCTAAAGACCCCTTTTACATTTCTTAACATCAATCATGTCCTTCATTCCCCTTTTGATGCGCTGTTTTACTAATTTTAGAGGCCAAATTTTTAATATGCACACGGTATGTCAACATGTGCTATGTGCCATCAGGGGATCTCAATGGACACATTTGGTGTTTGCAACCCCTAATGCTAGTAGGTGAGAGGGAAGGGGTTTCACACACAAAACACGTCCATTGATTCCCCATGATGGAACATAGCACATGTTGACATTACCCATTTTCCAGTTAAATTAGTGTGCATATTAAAAATTTGGCTTCTACTGTTCATGGGTTACCTGTTGAACTTTGTAAGTTCTGGACTTTTACATTGTGTAAATAATTTCAAATGCTAAGCCTAAATTTTTTAACATTTTTAAACATGTTTTTATGTTTGTTTTAAAAAATCAATCCCAAAAAAAAAAAAAATATGTGGTGAGAAAAACACCAAAAAAATGTCAAAAAGATAACATAAAAAAAAAAAAAAAAAAAAAAAAATCTTGTTAAAAAAAAAATAAAAATAAAAAAAAACCAAAAATACCAAAACAAAAAAAAAAAAAAAAAAAATTAAAAAACAAAAAAAAAAGTTTTGGATGTGCACTATAATAAAAAAAATAATGTTTGCACAAATTCAAAAATGTGTGGCTTCTTCTTTTTAAATACTACCAGTTTGACAAAAACATGTTGTGGTTCATTGACAAAGGGGCTTATTTACTAAACGCTAAACAAGTTTGCCACTATTAAGATGTGCACTAGGACAACATATAAAACAGGCCAAATTAAAAGCAAAACAATACGAAACTACCAATATTTCAAACATAAATAACTGTATTTATTCTTTGTCAATCAAAAAGATGGTTTAAGGGTCTGCTGCCATTTCAATGGCCCCCCTACCATTAAAATACTGTAAATAAAGGTCCCGCACTTGCTGGGATGATTGTGGTGCCGAACCAAGAGGGCGATTATCCAGCCCTGTCATGTTGCCTTCCACTCCGGCCTCAGGGCCAATTGGTAAGGAGTATGTTCCTGAATGTTTCCGTAAATAATTGTGCATGACACAGCATGCAAGAATAATAGTATTGAGTTTGTACTCTGCCAGATGTAGGGATGTAAGGAGCAATCTGAAACGGTTGGCCATAATACCAAAGGCATTTTCCACCACCCTTCTTGCTCTGGCCAACCGATAATTAAAAATCCTCCTCTCAGGGGTGAGGGATCGTTGGGGAAATGGCCTCATCAGATGGTCACCCAGACCGAACGCCTCGTCGGCAATGAAGACGAAGGGGAGTCCCTCCACATTATCTTCATCTGGTGGCAGCTCCAGCCCACCAGTCTGGAGACGATGACCGAACTCCGTGTGGTTGAAGACTCCTCCGTCCGACATCCGGCCGTTTTTCCCCACATCCACATACAGAAAGTCATATTGTGCCGACACCACCGCCATCAACACGATACTATGGAACCCCTTATAATTCCAATAGTATGACCCCGAATGGGGTGGGGGCACAATTCGCACATGTTTGCCGTCAATCGCCCCTCCGCAGTTGGGAAAGTCCCAACGGGCAGCAAACTGGGAAGCCACAGTCTGCCATTCCTGTGGCGTGGAGGGACACTGTGAAGTCAAACAGAAAGATACAATTTAAATTATAAACCAGGCAAAACACCAAACTAAATGCAACAAATTAACAAACAATTTGGAAGAACATATGTATTTATTTTGTAAATCCTTGAAATAAAGCCAAAAGATTAAGGATAAAAGGGACAAATCTCTGATTGATGACCCCTCTGATGGACCAGAGAAGATAATAATGGGGATGTGGGTGGGGAGTAAATAATTGTAAGGTCACACAATACACATGCAATTAATTAAAGGTGTGTGTGGGGGGGGGGGGATAATTACAAGCTGACCAAAACCACATGCTATTAATTATCAGGGGGTGTGGGGGGGGGAAATTACAAGCTGACAAAAACCACATGCTATTAATTATCAGGGGGTGGGGGGGGGGGGGGGGGATAATTACAAGCTGACCAAAACCACATGCTATTAATTATCAGGGGGTGTTGGGGGGGGGGGATAATTACAAGCTGACCAAAACCACATGCTATTAATTATCAGGGGGTGTGGGGGTGCTGGGGGGGTGTGGGGGTGGGGGGGGGGGGATAATTACAAGCTGACCAAAACCACATGCTATTAATTATCAGGGGGTGTGCTGGGGGGGTGGGGGGGGGGTGGGGGGGATAATTACAAGCTGACCAAAACCACATGCTATTAATTATCAGGGGGTGTGGGGGTGGGGGGGGGGATAATTACAAGCTGACCAAAACCACATGCTATTAATTATCAGGGGGTGTGGGGGGGGGATAATTAAAAGCTGACCAAAACCACATGCTATTAATTTTAAGGGGGTGTGGGGGGGTGTGGGGGGGGGGGGGGGGATAATTACAAGCTGACCAAAACCACATGCAATCAATTTAAAATTGAGGGTCAAGGGGGGTGAAAGGGGGGGTGAGTAAAGCTGTACAATGGAGCTGGTAAGATACATTTTTAACCAAAGAAAGTGACTAGGCTAGGGGTGTTTAGGGGGCCAAGCTTCCATGCTGGGGAGGTTGGTGCAAGCAAATATGCATGTGACCCACTAAATAATACATTCTTAAAGCTATTTCGATAAGTCAACCATAAAATACTAGACAAAAAACCAAAATAAAAAAAAAAAAGGAATAGGGGACATTCATAGAATAGTCCTATCATGGTAATTAGCTAATGATGACATTGATGCACTACATTAGCAAACATACAAGACATAGGTAATTTTAAAAGAGAAGACTTACCTTAATGTATTCCTCCTGCAGGACGTGGATAATGGCAGAACAGGTCTCTGGAATAATGAGCCCCAGAGCCTGGGGGGAGATGCCTGTCGTGAACTTGAGGTCCTGCAAGCTTCTCCCCGTCGCCAAGTAACGCAACGTGGCGACTAGCCTCTGCTCCGCACTGATGGCTTGCCGCATGCAGGTATTCTGCCTGCTAATATAAGGGGACAGCGAAGCCAACAGACGGTGAAAAATGGGGTCCGTCATCCGGAGATAATTCCTGAAATCATCAGGATTATTCTCACGGATCTCACGGAGCAAAGGCATATGCGAGAATTGGTCACGCTGGCGCAACCAATTCTTGGTCCATGAACTCCTCCTCACCCTGTTCATGGACCGGGCTCGTGCCAAGGTGTTAACCGCAACACCGAGCCCCTGCACAGCACGAACTCGTTCCCGAGTACGTCCACACTCCATGGCTTCAAAACGGTCGGCTGATCAAACAAACAACTTAACAGAACGCACTGAAGAACAGCAAGGCCTATGAAGAACGACCTGAAAAACAGGAACGAGCGGACCAGAACGGCCTGAGAACAGGTAGGAACTGATCCACACGCACTGAAAGCCAGATACAAACCTCACAAGCACAAACTGAACGGCAGAAGCGAACGAATTAAGCAGAAGTCTGAGAAGCGCGAATCGTCTCTAACCAAACGTCAACTAACACGCGATACACACGAGATTAGCTGACGGGGCCCAAAGGGTGTCGTTTGGGATCTCGAGCTTCCTTTTTCTAGTCCCGTCGTACGTGCTGTACGTCATCGCGTGAACCGCCGGACTTTTTGCGTGATCGTGTGTGGTCAAGTCCGTTCGCTTTTTAGTCCAGCGTACCTAGCGGGAAAGTCCAGCGGATTGTCCGCTGGACTTAGGTCCGCCGGGAAAAGTCCGTACGTGTGTACGAGGCATTACCAACCCTAATCAATGATATATATGTGTGCAACACCTGTGAAAAAAAGGGGTATGACACTTCTCAAATTAGGAAAATTGCTTAAATGAATAACATAAGTGATATGACATTCTATAGTCTCCCCACTCATTAGTGAAAAATCATATATCATATATGAACATAAATATACTTAAATATAAGTGCTAAAGTCCAGTGGAAAGAAAGTCCAAGTATATTGAGTGTAGTTAAATGATGATTACACCTGTGCAACATAAAAAATTATAAATCAGGAGAGTGTCAGTCAATCCAGAAATGGTTTTCAGATTTCAAACGATCCACCACCAAAGGAAAAAAGATAAGATTCCCTTCTTACCAAATCTCCATGACACACCATTACAGAGTGTCACGTTAAGCCTGAACAGAAATACATCTCTCCTGGACTCCTAGGTGATATGACAGACTCCCACAGCCTGTATAAGCCACTCCACACTCCTTAATGAAGCTCTCAATATAGGCTCAGCGATGTATACCAATGCCCATGAAAAAGAGAAAGGGGCTCCAATAGTGTAAAATCCAAGGTTTATTAACATTAGAAAAATAAATGCACTTACATCTTTAATAAGCGGAATCAAGCCTCAAGTGTAATGCGCCGGCCGGACGCAAACAACACAGACCCGTCCTTCCTGGAATCCCAATACAGCATAGAGTTGATGTCAGCGCGTCGCTCCGCCCGCCCACACCTTCTATATGAAGGCGAACAAACCTGACAACTTCTTGGCCCTAGCGCTCCACAGAGCCAAACATACCCCCAAACCCATCAGGCTTAAATTATGTACTAATACAAACTCCAGCAACCCCCTAAAAATCATAAGGGAATTCCCCAGACACTTCACTAAACACTACCAAAACCCCAAAACCTTTAACCAGGCCCAGACAGACTTCCTCCTCTCCTCCCTACAAATGCCCGCTCTCAACTCTTCACGTCAAGAAAACCTTGACCGGCCTATTATAGCGGAAGAAATACTCTTAGCGATCAAATCTCTAAAACTGCGCAAAACTCCCAGGTCCTGATGGCCTATCTGCAACCGACTATAAGAAGTTTGCTGATCTCCTCTCCCCCCTCCTAGTAGAAGCATATAACTCCCTCTTGGATGGCCACTACTTTCGCGCTGAATCACTAACGGCGGCTATTTCCATGATCCCCAAACCTCACACAGATGATATTGCCTGGTCTAACTTTAGACCCATTTTGATCCCTAACTTAGATGTCAAAATCCTTGCAAAAATCCTGTCCACCCATCTTAATCCCTACATTGGCTCTTCAATACACAGAGACCAGGTTGGGTTCATTCCTTCTCGTCAAGCTAGCGATAACATTCTACGCGCAATGTTTCTGACTCATGCTACCCACACACACCACATCCCATCTTGCTTTGTTTCCCTAGACATTCACAAGGCCTTTGATACGCTTTCCTGACCTTAATTGAACTTCATCTTACGCCGATGGGGGTTTGGCGAAAAGTTTATGCAATGGACTTCGGTATTATACTCAAACCCCAAAGCCTTTGTCTCATACGCTGGCTTTTGCTTAGATCCCTTCCTCATAGAACGGGTACACGAAAGGGTTGCCCACTCTCCCCACTTCTCTTCGCCCTGGCTATTGAGCCCCTTGCCCTCCTTATCCTCTTGAACCTCAACATTCAAGGCCTAGAACTTGGAGGACACCAGCTTAAGCTCTGCCTTTTGTCAGACAATATCCTTGTTTTCATGACCTCCCCTCTGATCTCAGGCCCTAACTTGTTAGACACACTCTCTAGTTTTTGTCAAATTTCAGGCCTTATAGTAAACCCCCAGAAAATCAACAGCTCTCAACTTATCCTTACCGATTTCGCTTCAATCCCACCTCAGTGAGGTCCTCCCCTTTCTTTGGGCCTACAGGCACATCCCCTACATGGGTATTAAATTAACCACCAATCCCTCAGACCTCTATATTGCTAACTACCCCCCTATGATCTCCCACATCACAACCCTAATGTCCTAATGGACCCCACTAGCAATATCCTGGATGGGCCCGAATCACTGTTGTGAAGATGTCCATCCTCCTGAAACTCCTCTACCTCTTCTGAGTACTCCCTGTGACGGACTCCAGTCACCCTGTTGGGTATTTCCGCCAAGAAGCTGCTTCCCAAGTCCTGGAACACAAGACCAATGGATCTGGTAGTAACCCTAATAACCAGACAACACCAGTCTTATGCCCCGTACACACGGTCGGAATTTCTGACGGAAAATGTCCTATCGGACCATGTTGTCGGAAAATCCGACCGTGTGTAGGCGCCATCGGACTTTTTCCGTCGGAAAAAATTTGAGATCCTGCTCTCAAATTTTCCGACAACAAAGTCCGATCTGACTTTTTCCGATCGTGTGTAGCGAATTCCGACGGACAAAGTGCCACGCATGCTCAGATCAAATTACAAGTCCAAAGCTATTGGCTACTAGCCTCTATGTAGTAAAAAATTATTGGAGATTTGGGACTATCTATGGTACATATAAAAAAGAAAATAATTTCATAGAGGTATGATAAAATATTTTGTTTTATTAACATAAAAATAAAGAAAAAAGAAAAAAGTATACACTATTAGACTCTATGTACATCAGAATGTGAATTATAGGGTTCAAAGGTGCTACATACAATTCCTAGTGGAACACCTATATTGTCATACATTCAAAATACACAGGTCATAATACTTGTCCAAACGCTCGACATGTTTCGCCTATAGAGGCTTCATCAGGAGACAAGGATAAGATATATTTGTAGATGGACGAGGATTTTTGAAAGTTATTCCGTATTCTATGGTATGTATACAAAACAACATATTAGTTAATGTACATAAAAAGAAAGAACAGTTTAACAATCATTGAGGCGTTATATATGCTGCATAGGATATGCGATGACCAGGATGTCTAGTGAAGTCTGATTACATATGCATGACTCCCTACCTCCAATGTCATAGGGGTTCTGAACATGGTCAGGCTTCTGAATAGAGGTGCCGATGGTTGCACTGGAGCACCCCCCAGGGGACCCACACAGGGACGTACCCGGCGAACACCACCAGAAAACGTGGCTGGGAAATTGTCGGGGGAGATTGAGATCCTGTTCTTTTTCCAAAAAATGTTTATAGGGCCTGTGGGGTACAAATGTACTTATTGACCACAATTGTATTCACATAAACCATAATCATGCATGCGGTAGGCAAATAGTGCGACCATGCCCAATATTAATTGTCGGACTATACCTACCTCTACGGAAGCTTGTAAAAATGTGTATTTATGAGAGGCTCGGGTCGGTCAGCCCCCTAGACAGCAAGAACCGAATGGGGGAAGACGGGCGGGAACTTCTGGATCAACTTCTGAAAGATAGCAAAGCAAACAAAAAAGAGAGACCCCAATAAAGATGCATGGGAACCATATCCAATACATTTTACGGATCCCCACAAAATGGAGGGGGGGTGTAGTCCCCTACCTTATCATGAGGTATATATGGCATCAGAGCATATCAAATTTGATGGCTGGTCAACCCATATACTGCCCCTCAACAGGGGCTAGATAAAATATCCAATGCCTATAAAAAGGACATTAAGAACAATTGTAATGATTTCCTATAATCGAGATTAAGGTGGGCAAAATGTCCACCGATTAAAGAATTTAGTTAAGACAAACTACCTGTTTTGGATCGTTCCCAGAGCGTCCCGAGCCTCACGTCCACCTCCGTCTGACACAGCGTCAGACTGGGTTTAAATGGTCTCCCCCCGTGGCGCCAAATGCGCACGGCGTGTGACGTCACGCCGTGCTGACGTCACGCGGACGCAGTGCGGAGGTCAGACGGCGCCTAGCCCAGCACAGGTGACCGGAGTGTTCTTGTGAGGAACTCCTTCCGGTACACAGTTCAAGTGGGGCTGAACTGACATGTCCTGCTGACAGCAGCCCAAACTGCGCTGCCAGCTATTAGGGCATGACAGTGTCCCTCTGGATGGAAAACTCAAACCCAGTGGCCGGGTCAAGGCTGGCGACCGATCCCCGACCCGGAAGCGTGGCGGGCAGAAAACCACCCTAGGGTGGACATAATCAACCGCGCCACGCCACCGGAACGGTCCGTACAATTCCCCAAAACCCTGGGGTGATCGCTGTATGGGGCACCCCCCATGCATTGTCCCCTGAGGCCCGCGCCAGCGCAAGGTCCATCGGGACCGATGAAAACTTATAGGTAAAAAGAAAGAAAATAATAAAAATAAAAAATAAAAAATAAAAAATAAAAAGAGAAGAGAAAAAAAGAAAAAATGAAAACGGAATAAAAGGAACACCCTGCATACACATATCCACTGCAGCACACAATTCTTATATTTCTATTGTGAAATTATTATTATACATATAGTTTTTTAGCTCAAAAATATGTTTACAAAGCAATAGGCATATCAGTTCACACTCTCAACCCCACGTAAGGGGGGGACAGCATAATATTACATGAACAAGCACGTCTCAGCACACACAGACTGGGGCCATGTTTAGGCCCTAGGTGGCTCACGTATAAGGCCTGTCGGTGCTCTATTACTCATACTGGTGGGGAGAGGAGGGGGGGGGGGGGGAAAAGAACGGGAGAAGTGAGAAGTGAAGGGAAGGGGAAGGGAGGGAGAAGGGATAAAGGGAGAGGGGAGGAAGGAAAGGAAAGGAACAGACTAAGGGACCACAGCTGGCAGAGAAGTGAAAAGCCGAAGGTGAAGCTTGAGAAGCCACACACTTAAAGGAAAGGTTTAAAACTGATTCCTTCGTTGAGGCCCGGATACCGGGTGGCCCTCAACAAATAGATCCATCTAGTTTCGATCTGTAAGAGTTTCTTGTCTAGATCACCCCCTCGTTCCTGTTGGGGGAGGTGCTCAAGGCTGTAGAAACCAATAAATTTAAGATCAAAATTATGATATAAGCCTACATGACGGCTAATTGGTGTCTCCATTTTGCGTTTGCAAATTAGTGATACATGATCTCTCATACGGCAAAATAGGGGGCGTTTTGTTTTTCCCACATAGAATGCTCCACATAGGCATTTCATCAAATATACTGATCCTACTGATTGGCAGTTAGTGCGATGTTTTGGAGTCCATGTTCTACCATCTGGCAGATCTATATTTTTGCCCTCCAAAATGAAGCGGCAAAATTTGCATTTGCCACATTTAAATGTACCCGAGACTTGTTTCTTATTATTCTGATCACTTGAATAGTGACTACTTACCAAAGTGTCACGTAGTGAACGTGACCTTTTGTATGTAATCTCTGGATATGGTTTGATGTGCTTGGATATTTTTTCATCAGTGGACAATAAATACCAAAATTTTTTATATATGTTGCGTACCTTTTTGTGTTGTCGATTGTATTTGGTAACAACTCTTGTGCTCTCCTGGGTCTTAGCTCGTCTAGGTTTGTATAGTAGGAGTTGTCTATTCATATCCACTACCTGATTATAGGCTTTCCTGAGGCATGTTTTACTGTATCCTCGTAGTAAGAGGCGTTCGCGCAGAAGATTCGCCTCTCGTTGAAAATCATCGAGATGCGTGCAATTTCGCTTTATCCTTAGAAATTGGCTATAAGGGATGCTTTTGATTAATTTCTCCGGGTGAGAGCTGCTGGCATGCAGCATACTGTTGCCTGCTGAGGCTTTTCTATAGAGGGTAGAGCACAGTGTTCCTTTCTCATCAACAAAAAGTTCAACATCCAAAAAGGTGATCCTTTTCTGGTCGTAATTAAAGGTAAATTTTAAATTGTATTCATTATCTTGTAATTCGTCCAAAAATACAATGAGGTCCTCCTTCGATCCCGACCATATCATGAGGACGTCATCAATGTAACGACTCCATGATAAGATTTGGCTAATCGACAGGCTTTTATTCTCATCATCCATGATACTTTTTCACTAGCCATGCCTGTTCTTTATACCTTTACCAATTAATTGAAATTGATAATATTATTATTAATACAGAACATATACCTAGACTGGAGTTTTCTCTTATGATCTAATTGTATATGTTAGTAATGACTTACGTTGTATGACACTTTTTGATATGAATTTCAAATAATCATGTCTTTTTTGTATATTTTTTGTTCTCATGACAAGCACGTTTTAGACACATAGGTGGGGAAAGATTTGGGCGGGGCCCACGCACACCCTTCGTGTGCCCCCTAAATTCATCCCTTACTCCTGGTGCGTTACTTCTACAGGGAGAGAGGGGAGCGGCTGGTGAGTTCAATCCACAGAGAGGTGAAGAGCAGCTGGTGAGTAAAAGACCATATACTTATCATGTCAGATTATTGCGGTCAGGCCTGGGCAGGCTTTGTAACAGATGTTAATCTTTACCGTTCTAAGGAAGATATCAGTGAGGCAGATGTGAGTACATACTTTTCCAGCCTTCAACGGCTGATAGAAAAAAAGACTCGCCTCTTTTGGCACAAAGAATTCTTTGAAAAATATAGATCGAATAGGATAGTACCCTGGGGACTTCGCATACAGATTTTCCCGAACATGAAAAAAGTAGAACCCAACATTAAAAATCAGTGGGAGGAGAACCTGCAAATATGTTCTTTGCAAATGATGAAAATTTTAAGCGAACAATATGATAAAGACATTGCTGAAATAGATCTTGAGATCCTTAGGTGGCAGGAGGAACATGCCAACTTGGGCTCTCACACTCGTTTTCCAGAGAAAGAAAAGAACCTTAGAGACCATTTAACAAAATATGCAACAAACTTAATTAAAACAAAAGAAAATAAATATCAACGTGACAAAAAAGCATATACTTACGAACAGGCGTACAAATGGAACCAAATAAACAAATACCCTGTGAGAAGAAACAACATAAATCAGGACCTACAAATTCCTAGCTTGGATCTTGGAGAACTGGACACATCGTCCACTTCCTCAACATCCTTTGCCCCTATAGCCCTGCGGAAGGACAAACCACAACATGAAGGAGCAATACGTAAAAGGAAAAAAGAAAGTGAAACTAGCCTACAGAGCCGATCACGGTCAGATAAAGTGAGTAGCAAGGACAAAAAATCACGTTCTCAACAGAACAAAAATAACACTACATTGAATACAACTTTATCAAACAGTACACTGAATCACTCTCTGGTATCACCCATTACCCCCACCAGGAATGTTGATTCAATTTCCCTGGTGGTGGGTCACCCACCACAGGGACAAGCCTGTGGAGGGACTAACTTAGATCCCCATGTGGAGGTGAAAACGGCTCCAATTTTTTCAAGTAGTACGAGTGATCGTAAACGTAGTCTGCCATTAACCACTCCAATGAAAAAAACTAGTCAGCCTTTAAAATAACGTGTCCCGGCTCTCCAGCTTTGGTGAGTCGGGACAAATTTGACATTATTAATCTGTCCTCCTATCCTCTCTCAGATAATGAGACTAAGGTATTGCAGTTGGGTCTTACCTTTTGTCCCGATGAAAATGCAGACAAGTTTGAATTAGTAAAGGATCTTCATCTCTTCGCACGTCGCCTGATGTACAAAGTCATCTATGATAAAACATCACCCGATGTTCTCATTGGCGAACAGAATAACGCTAACATAGAAGGAGTTACTTTTGAGGACCTAAGGGCACTACAGGACCTGATGGACCTGTGGGACGAGAGCAATCCGGAGGAGGAAGGTTGGACATTTACTAGTCCATCCGCAACTCCCATCATCCAACAGGGGGTGAATTTCCCTCCGTCTTGCCCTCGCCCCACGGACCCATCGGCCCCTGGTGCAAAAAATTTTGGCAACCCTAAAACGTATAAATCAAAATCAAAATCTTTTCCTGTCTTACAGGGGAATTCCAATATTTGGGCCTTTGTTATACAGGTCACAAAGGAAATAGAATCTACTAATTGGCAGACTGGACCTCAAACCAATCTGCCGAAGGAACTCAAAGAAGCATTGCAAACCCTAAAAACAAACAGTAATATTATAATCAAACCCTCAGACAAGGGAGGGAACTTGGTTATTCTAGACATAGAGAATTATGAAAAAATGTGCCTGGACATAATATCAAATAAAACTTGGTACAGATCGGTACCAGCCTCACATGTAAATTACTATATGAACAAATATAAAAACATAATACTGAAGGCCCGCATAAATGGCACCATAGATGCCAAAACCTATGATTTTCTTGATATGACCTCTTTTACTACTCCAACGTTTTATGCCTTGCCTAAGGTACATAAGAGTCTGACATCGCCACCAGGCCGCCCCATAATTTCAGGGTGTGGGTCTTTAACGGAAAAAGCCAGCCAATTGGTTGATGAGTATCTGTATCCACATGTAAAATGCTTATTTTCATATGTAAAAGACACCATAGAACTTTTGAAAAGCACAGACGGACTACAGATCCCCACAAATGCATGGCTTGTAGCCATTGACATAGAGGCCCTCTATAACTCGATCCCACATAAAAAAGGTATCGAGGTGATAGGGGAATTCCTGACAGAAAGAGACATTGATTCATGGAAATACAATGAATTTGTATTAGAGCTACTCAGCTTTGTGTTGATGCATAACATATTTGTATTTAAACGCTCCCATTACCTCCAGGTACAGGGGGTCGCTATGGGGGCAAAATGTGCGCCCTCCTATGCGAACCTGTATCTGGGGGGATGGGAGCGTGACCTATTCTCTGATGAGAATAAAAGCCTGTCGATTAGCCAAATCTTATCATGGAGTCGTTACATTGATGACGTCCTCATGATATGGTCGGGATCGAAGGAGGACCTCATTGTATTTTTGGACGAATTACAAGATAATGAATACAATTTAAAATTTACCTTTAATTACGACCAGAAAAGGATCACCTTTTTGGATGTTGAACTTTTTGTTGATGAGAAAGGAACACTGTGCTCTACCCTCTATAGAAAAGCCTCAGCAGGCAACAGTATGCTGCATGCCAGCAGCTCTCACCCGGAGAAATTAATCAAAAGCATCCCTTATAGCCAATTTCTAAGGATAAAGCGAAATTGCACGCATCTCGATGATTTTCAACGAGAGGCGAATCTTCTGCGCGAACGCCTCTTACTACGAGGATACAGTAAAACATGCCTCAGGAAAGCCTATAATCAGGTAGTGGATATGAATAGACAACTCCTACTATACAAACCTAGACGAGCTAAGACCCAGGAGAGCACAAGAGTTGTTACCAAATACAATCGACAACACAAAAAGGTACGCAACATATATAAAAAATTTTGGTATTTATTGTCCACTGATGAAAAAATATCCAAGCACATCAAACCATATCCAGAGATTACATACAAAAGGTCACGTTCACTACGTGACACTTTGGTAAGTAGTCACTATTCAAGTGATCAGAATAATAAGAAACAAGTCTCGGGTACATTTAAATGTGGCAAATGCAAATTTTGCCGCTTCATTTTGGAGGGCAAAAATATAGATCTGCCAGATGGTAGAACATGGACTCCAAAACATCGCACTAACTGCCAATCAGTAGGATCAGTATATTTGATGAAATGCCTATGTGGAGCATTCTATGTGGGAAAAACAAAACGCCCCCTATTTTGCCGTATGAGAGATCATGTATCACTAATTTGCAAACGCAAAATGGAGACACCAATTAGCCGTCATGTAGGCTTATATCATAATTTTGATCTTAAATTTATTGGTTTCTACAGCCTTGAGCACCTCCCCCAACAGGAACGAGGGGGTGATCTAGACAAGAAACTCTTACAGATCGAAACTAGATGGATCTATTTGTTGAGGGCCACCCGGTATCCGGGCCTCAACGAAGGAATCAGTTTTAAACCTTTCCTTTAAGTGTGTGGCTTCTCAAGCTTCACCTTCGGCTTTTCACTTCTCTGCCAGCTGTGGTCCCTTAGTCTGTTCCTTTCCTTTCCTTCCTCCCCTCTCCCTTTATCCCTTTTCCCTCCCTTCCCCTTCCCTTCACTTCTCACTTCTCCCGTTCTTTCCCCCCCCCCCCCCCCCCCCCCCCTCTCCCCACCAGTATGAGTAATAGAGCACCGATAGGCCTTATACGTGAGCCACCTAGGGCCTAAACATGGCCCCAGTCTGTGTGTGCTGAGACGTGCTTGTTCATGTAATATTATGCTGTCCCCCCCTTACGTGGGGTTGAGAGTGTGAACTGATATGCCTATTGCTTTGTAAACATATTTTTGAGCTAAAAAACTATATGTATAATAATAATTTCACAATAGAAATATAAGAATTGTGTGCTGCAGTGGATATGTGTATGCAGGGTGTTCCTTTTATTCCGTTTTCATTTTTTCTTTTTTCTCTTCTCTTTTTATTTTTTATTTTTTATTTTTATTTTTATTTTTCTTTCTTTTTACCTATAAGTTTTCATCGGTCCCGATGGACCTTGCGCTGGCGCGGGCCTCAGGGGACAATGCATGGGGGGTGCCCCATACAGCGATCACCCCAGGGTTTTGGGGAATTGTACGGACCGTTCCGGTGGCGTGGCGCGGTTGATTATGTCCACCCTAGGGTGGTTTTCTGCCCGCCACGCTTCCGGGTCGGGGATCGGTCGCCAGCCTTGACCCGGCCACTGGGTTTGAGTTTTCCATCCAGAGGGACACTGTCATGCCCTAATAGCTGGCAGCGCAGTTTGGGCTGCTGTCAGCAGGGCATGTCAGTTCAGCCCCACTTGAACTGTGTACCGGAAGGAGTTCCTCACAAGAACACTCCGGTCACCTGTGCTGGGCTAGGCGCCGTCTGACCTCCGCACTGCGTCCGCGTGACGTCAGCACGGCGTGACGTCACACGCCGTGCGCATTTGGCGCCACGGGGGGAGACCATTTAAACCCAGTCTGACGCTGTGTCAGACGGAGGTGGACGTGAGGCTCGGGACGCTCTGGGAACGATCCAAAACAGGTAGTTTGTCTTAACTAAATTCTTTAATCGGTGGACATTTTGCCCACCTTAATCTCGATTATAGGAAATCATTACAATTGTTCTTAATGTCCTTTTTATAGGCATTGGATATTTTATCTAGCCCCTGTTGAGGGGCAGTATATGGGTTGACCAGCCATCAAATTTGATATGCTCTGATGCCATATATACCTCATGATAAGGTAGGGGACTACACCCCCCCTCCATTTTGTGGGGATCCGTAAAATGTATTGGATATGGTTCCCATGCATCTTTATTGGGGTCTCTCTTTTTTGTTTGCTTTGCTATCTTTCAGAAGTTGATCCAGAAGTTCCCGCCCGTCTTCCCCCATTCGGTTCTTGCTGTCTAGGGGGCTGACCGACCCGAGCCTCTCATAAATACACATTTTTACAAGCTTCCGTAGAGGTAGGTATAGTCCGACAATTAATATTGGGCATGGTCGCACTATTTGCCTACCGCATGCATGATTATGGTTTATGTGAATACAATTGTGGTCAATAAGTACATTTGTACCCCACAGGCCCTATAAACATTTTTTGGAAAAAGAACAGGATCTCAATCTCCCCCGACAATTTCCCAGCCACGTTTTCTGGTGGTGTTCGCCGGGTACGTCCCTGTGTGGGTCCCCTGGGGGGTGCTCCAGTGCAACCATCGGCACCTCTATTCAGAAGCCTGACCATGTTCAGAACCCCTATGACATTGGAGGTAGGGAGTCATGCATATGTAATCAGACTTCACTAGACATCCTGGTCATCGCATATCCTATGCAGCATATATAACGCCTCAATGATTGTTAAACTGTTCTTTCTTTTTATGTACATTAACTAATATGTTGTTTTGTATACATACCATAGAATACGGAATAACTTTCAAAAATCCTCGTCCATCTACAAATATATCTTATCCTTGTCTCCTGATGAAGCCTCTATAGGCGAAACATGTCGAGCGTTTGGACAAGTATTATGACCTGTGTATTTTGAATGTATGACAATATAGGTGTTCCACTAGGAATTGTATGTAGCACCTTTGAACCCTATAATTCACATTCTGATGTACATAGAGTCTAATAGTGTATACTTTTTTCTTTTTTCTTTATTTTTATGTTAATAAAACAAAATATTTTATCATACCTCTATGAAATTATTTTCTTTTTTGTATGTACCATAGATAGTCCCAAATCTCCAATAATTTTTTACTGTATATTAATCTGGGATGATTGTACATTATCTATGCAAAACCTTAGAAGAACACTCCAGTCTGGTGAGCTCTGAAAATTACTAGCCTCTATGTAGTTCCGTCGTATGCAACAAACGTCAACACGTTCAGAATGATCGGATTTTCCGACTAGTCATTTAACCAGACTAGGTGACTCAGAGATATGACCTTTCAGGTCAGCCTTGTCGTCTCCTAGCTCACTAACTACAATACACATTATCATAAATATCAACACAAAACTCCTTCACACAATAGCAGAGTTAATTAGCACACACAACAATAGGTGAAAGATCCTTAGAAGCCACACTAGACGTATTTACAATAAACACATTATAGCAGACCCCAGACAGGTGGATGAAGTTGATGACATCAGCATCTGCTATAAGTCCCAACAATGTGAAGCAGTTACTATTTCTAATACAGTGGAACCTTGGTTAAGGAGTAACGTGGTTAACGAGCTCTTTGAAAGACGAGCAACTTTTTTTTTTTTAATTCTGACTTGGTTTGAGAGTGTTGTCTCGCAAAACGAGCAGACTTCAAGCTAATGTGGTGTGCAGTACCACATTTGGCCAGAGGTGCGGGGGCGCCGGTGACACTCGGAACAGTTTGGAGCCGTTCGGAAATACTCGTAACCACTCGGAAATATTCGGAAATACTCGGAAATACTCAGTTTCCGAGTGTTTCCGAGCCTTTCCGAGGGTTTCCTGTCCCCAAGTATTTCCGAGGCTCTCCGGCGCCCCCCCACCCTGGCCACATGCGGTATTGCATGCAATAGAAGTCAATGCAGAACAAATTATCTTCGTTTCCATTGACTTCTATGGGGAAACTCGCTTTGATATGCGAGTGCTTTGGATTACAAGCATTCTCCTGGAACAGATTATGCTCATAATCCAAGGTTCCACTGTATTGCATATAGGCCCTACACAGGGTTCCCAGAGTCTGTGTGTCTTGGGGAGACATATACTTGAATCTAAAGTAACATTACTCCAAGGGTCCTAAGGACTCACAAAGAGTAACGTTCCCTTAAAATCCAGGGCCCATAATCAGTAAGCAAGAGGCTAGCATTCAGTCCGCTCCAAAAGCCTCTGTCTCGGGTGAGTCTATCACATTCCCTATCACAGTACTCTCACACTACGTGCGAATTCTGCAGCACTGCACTTCCTATTTTATCTGGAAACTGAGACCCTGCCTACCTAAACCCACTCTGTACACCTGTAGAATAATGGGAGGGCTTGGTGTACTAAATCTTTTGAAATACTACTATGCAGCGCAGCTGGCCCAGATCCCGAAACATGCCACCACAGAAACCCCATTATGGGTAGCCATAGAGTGTGTGGACTGTGCCCCTCTCTCAATGGCCAATCTCCTCTAGTTGGCCCCAATCCACCGCAGATCCATCACCAACCCGATTACGAGACATAGCCTCGTTATCTGGGATAGATTTAAAATTAACATTCCCTCCTCTGAACTTTTCCGATTTCTACAAATCAAACATTTCCTTACGCCATATACCCCCTCTGACCCCTCAGACTCAGGTTTTACTCCTTTTGAACAGGCTTGTAAGTCTGACCCACACAGGCGCAGATTAATCTTTACACCTTCCTAGTAGCCCCTGATGCCGCAAAACCAACAGATTATGTTATCATATAGGAAAGAGATCTTAACCTCACACTTGACCGAGCTGATTTGTCCTCCATCTGGCAGGCAACTAAATCTTCCTGTCCAAACATTGCCGCTTTGGAGATTGACTATAAGGTGTTTACCAGGTGGTACCTGGTCCCTTCTAGGCTTTGAGAAACCATTAATCAGACTGAGACAGAAAAGTACAGTTAAATCACACTTGTTTAATAATAATAAAAAAAGGTAAACAGAGTAAACATAGTCAAAACATAGCCAGAGTTCAGGAACCGGAATGGATAGTCAGACAAGCCAAATGTCAGGGAGACGGAGATGAGCGTAGTAGAACAGCAAGCAGGATCTGGAGCCAGAAGGGATGTCAGCCAAGCAAGTCTTTAACAGGAACACAGGAGAGCATCTCTAGAGATGTGACTAAGGTGAAGGCAGAGATCATCTGGACTGGATGGCTTAAGTAGGCAGGACCGATGACCAGGGTCATCAACAGGTGAGTCACTGTGGAGAGATAGGAGCTGGCAATTAGCCGACAGCTGAGCGGGCAGCTCAGAGAAGGAAGGGCTGGGCCCAGCCCTGACACAGGCTACCCAAATTCCTCTCTTAATACCCGCCACACTAATTCCGTGGCTATAATGAAGATGGAACACACCTTCACATATGGTGACATTGCCCTATAGCGCAAGCCTTCTGGTTGGAGATTTCCTCAATCTTATTAAAGCATTTTTCAACATCTCTAACACCTGATCCCACAGTGGCCCTCCTGAACAACAAACCCATGGCCTTGACCCATTGTCAATTTCAGCTACTTCACAACAGCTGCCAAACAGACCATAGCAAAAGCTTGGAAATCCCCCTCCCTGTGTGCATTCGCAGCAAAGCATAGAATCACCCAAGCTATGATCCACACTAAGATAGAAGCAACTCTATTAGATAAAGTTCCAAAATTTGAGAAAGTCTGGAGCCCATGGGTGACCCATTTCTTACACCAAGGTTTTGGCAAGACCCTATTGCACCCATAACCCTTTTACCATGCTCTCTTCACCTTACCCTTTAAGTTTGCCAACATAGCCCTCCACCCCTCCCCCTTCCTTCCCCACCCCCTCCTCCATCACATAATTATCCTCCCCCCTCAACTCTCTCCTCTCCCCCCCTTCCTTTTTTTTCTCTCTCTCGCTCCCCCCCCCCTCCCATTACTCCCTTGTCTCCCAACTTTTCTTACTCCCTTCAGTTTTACTCCTTCCCTAACTTTTCCCCGCAGCTCCCCCACTGTTGCTCAGAATATTCACTAAGCTTACCCCCATACATGCCCGCACCATCCATCATAGACTACAGTCTCCCAGATATCTTGTGCTCGTTGTTACGCTCCTCTATTAGGGAGCCTTACTGATACCCCCAATATTGAGGATTGGGCATGACACGGAGAATCTGAACCCCCCTTTCTCCCCAGTTCCCCACCCCTGCAGTTAACCACTTCAGCCCTGGAAGGATTTGCCCCTTCATGACAGCCATTTTTTGCGATATGGCATTTTTATTATGTATTTATTTTTTACTAGTAATGGTGGTGATCTGCGATTTTAAGTGGAATTGTGACATTGCGGCGGATAGATCAGACATTTTTGACACATTTTTGGGACCATTGACATTTATACAGCGATCAGAGCTATAAAAATGCACTGATTACTATGTAAATGTCACTGGCAGGAAAGAGGTTAACACTAGGGGGTGATCAAGGGGTTACATGTGTTCCCTGGGAGGTGTTTCTAACTGTGGGGGGATGGGACTGACTAGAGGAGGAGACAGACTACTGTTCCTAATTACTAGGAACAGCAGATCTGTCTCTCTCCCCTGTCAGAACAGGGATTTGTGTGTTTACCTACACAGATCCCCGTTCTGGCTCTCATGCCCATGCTATGCGCCTGCTTTGGCTCCTAAAGGAGCCAACGTACCAGTACGGCGATTTGTGGGAACGAGCCGACCTGCCACGTATAATGACGGCGGCTGGTCAGCAAGTGGTTAAAGACACATTACATCTGCTTTGTTCCAAAGACTCTGTCAATATTAATTGCATTCCTAATCTGGAATCTATTGTTCCTTTCATTTAAATTGTTCAAATAAATACTCAATGGCTGGACATGTTGTCTTCCTCTCATGGCACAGTTTGTTCCCAGACAGGGTGCCTGAGGGTGCTAGACAAAACTCTACACCTTACATTCAGCCCCAGGAATTGCTTACAAAACCTTCACAGACACTTTTTTTCTACAGATTTGTCATTTGTACCCTTTCATGCGATTATTTTTACTAGCTTTTATTGTATTGCAATTTATGTTCTTTCTTTCTATTCACCTTGTTAAACCTCAATAAAAATATTAAACAAGACAAAAAGAAAAAAAAAAGAGCCCTATTTGTATGATTTACTGTCTATTTGACTTGGCTGTCACCATTATGAATACTCAATTTACTTAATTTTATTATCTTTTCAATTATATATTGTCAATTATTCATCCACTATATTAGTACCATCAATATTATTATTAGTATTACTTTTATTATGTTTTTTCATATTATTTTTTTACTTTATATTTTTAATTATATATTGTCTTTAAAGCGGTTGTAAACTGCTGGATTTTTTTTTTTTGTTAAACTTACCTTAAAACGAAGCCCTGCCATGCCGAAATCTCAGAGCTGCAGCAGGCTCCCATCTTCACACGTCTTGCTTCAGGGTTCGCGGACTCCGGCTCTGTGACTGATTACATCACTCCCCTGCTTTGGCACATGGCTCGGAATGAGCAGCACGGCTGGCCATTCCTTCAGAGCGCATGCGTCAGTGACCTCACTGGCTGCAATGTAATGTAAATATCTCCTAAAGGGTACCCCTTTAGGAGATATTTACACTACCTATAGGTAAGCCTTATCATAGGCTTACCTATAGGTAAAAGTTATAGAGGAAAGTTTACTTCCCCTTTATGAATTAGAATTGTTATCCAGCTGAATTTGTATAGGTCTAATTGGTATTTGTCTATATCATGATCAAAAGTAATAAGCAATTCTTAGCAGTTTTATATTCATATTTACAGTTAAATATGTTAGGGCAATGATGAGAACTCCATTTCCGGGTTCCATAATCCTTTTGCCCATTTTCCACCTCCCCCTTATTCTTCCACATATAAATAAGCTGATTGCCTGTCTTGCCTGTCTTTCCCATGACTTGAGCGTGAAACGTGTCATCATGGCAACCACCCGAACTTGTGGTCCAAGTCAGCTCCGTGTGGCTTCTCCCTGCTTCCTTCCAGTGGCCAATTACAGTATCATTTGCGGCCCATTGGAATGCGAGTGTGAGTTTTTTTTCATCTCAGCCCGAACACAGTGATATTGGCACTGCTTGTTTTATTCTTTTGCATTTTAACTGTTCTTGCTTTCCAAGTTTGAAATAAATTACATTAACTGTCTATCCACTCAAAGGTTTTGTTTACATCCAAGATTAACCATTGGTGATACTACAATCTAACCATTTGCTCTGCATGTATCTTCATCTGCAGCCAGGGGTTGCAGTATGGTCCAAAGTTGCAGCGCATCAGCAGGAGAGGTTGCCCTGCTATCTGCCACTTGTGAATGCTGTAAGCTGCTCTCCGTCTGTAAACAAAGTGTGGTAGCAGTCATTCTAGTGTTCGGTAGTGGGTCTGATGGGAAGGGAGAGCCTGTAAGAATGTCTTCCTTGGGGCGGAATGTTGCAGTGGGGGTGCAAACATACCATAAATGTAGTAAAGTGATCTACCAGCACAAACCTACCAAACTAATATACTGTGTATATATATATATATATATATATATATATATATATACATACAATACATACATACATACATACATACACAGTGCCTTGAAAAAGTATTCATACCCTTGAAATTTTCCACATTTTGTCATGTTACAACCAAAAATGTAAATGTTTTTTTGGGGATTTTGTGTGATAGCCCAGCACAAAGGGGAAAGAAAATAATAAATGGTTTTCAAAGTTTTGTACAAATAAAAATCTGAAAAGTGTGGCGCGCATTTGTATTCAGCCCCCTTTATTCTGATTCCCCTAACTAAAATTTAGTGGAACCAATTGCCTTCAGAAGTCACCTAATTAGTAAATAGAGTCCACCTGTTTGTAATTTAATCTCAGTATAAATACAGTTGTTCTGTGAATCCCTCAGAGGTTTGTTAGAGAACCTTAGTGAACAAACTGCATCATGAAGGCCAAGGAACACACAAGACCTGTCAGGGATAAAGTTGTGGAGAAGTTTAAAGCAGGGTTAGGTTATAAAAAAATATCCCAAGCTTTGAACATCTCACAGAGCACGTTTCAACCCATCATCCAAGAATGGAAAGAGTATGGCACAACTGAAAACCTACCAAGACATGGCTGTCCACCTAAACTGACAGGCCGTTCAAGGAGAGCATCAGAGAAGCAGCCAAGAGGCCCATGGTAACTCTGGAAGAGCTGCAGAGATCTAGCTCACGTGAGAGAATCTGTCCTCGGGACAACAATTAGATTTGTGCACTCCACAAACCTGGCCTTATGAAAGAGTGGCAAGAAGAAAGCCATAAGAAGTCCTGTTTTCAGTTTGGGAGAAGCCATGTGGGGGACACAGCAAACATGTGTAAGAAGGTGCTCTGGTCTGATGAGACCAAAATCTAACTTTTGGACCTAAAAGCAAAACGCTATGTGTGATGGAAAACTAACACTGCACATCACCTGAACACACCATCCCCACCGTGAAACATGGTGGTAAAAGCATCATGTTGTGGGGATGCTTTTCTTTAGAAGGGGCAGGGAAGCTGGTCAGAGTTGATGGGAAGATGGAGCCAAATACAGGGCAATTTTAGAAGAAAATCTGTTAGATTTTGCAAAAGATTTGAGACTGGGGCGGAGGTTCACCTTGCAGCAGGACAACGACCCTAAACATACAGCCAGAGCTACAATGGAATGGTTTAGATCAAAGCATATTCATGTGTTTTAATCGCCCAGTCAAAGTCCAGACCTAAATCCAATTGAGGATCTGTGGTTTTACAAAGTATTGACTTAGAGGGGCTGAATACAAATGCACTCCACACTTTTCAGATATTTGTAAAAAAAATTGAAAATCATTACTATACACCCAATATCCCTGGAGGAAACTCGAGCCAGCAGGATACTAGAGCAATCTCTTGATTACCCTTAGGCCCCTTTCACACTGGGGCGGGAGCGGCGTCGGCGGTGGAGTGAATGGGGCCGGATTTTTTCAGGCGCTGTACAGGCGCTATTGTTAGCGCTGTATCGCCTGAAAAACGCCCCAGTGTGAAAGGGGCCTTAAAGGGACCTGCTTACTCTGACCCACTGTTGAAACAGGGGTCAGATTGTGAGGTGATTGGCCAGAGCACACTGGTGGAGGCAAGCACTTGCACTTTTTGAGAATTTTTTTGCACTAGTTGGTGAAGCAAGCTGAGGATTTTTTTCTGCATTTGTGATCAACTGTGGTTATATATACACATTTTAGATTTTTCGATTTCATATGGTCTTATTATTATGGAGTTAATATCACTGTTAAATATTAATTCTTTGTTATTAATTAATTGATGTATGATATCCTATTTGAATATTCACTGGTAGCACAGCACTGTGTTGGATTTATTCCTGTAACACCCTCTACATAAGTAGGTGCTAGAGTAGGATTTTATTTCTGTAGAGTAGGTAAGTTTAGGCAGGCCTGGCTGGTAGCCAGGCCTGTTTGTTTTGATTTGCGTGGGCTGGGAGTGGCTCAGTGTTTAGCAGCTGGTGACTCACAGGCAGCCTCACTGAGACCTCCCTCTTTCTTCTAGAGGATCTAGATTTTACTTCCTTTTTAGTCCCCTGTAAAGTAAAATCATAATGTGCTTGTATGCATTGTATACTAGCACATTATGTGCCACTTACCTGCAAACTAAGCCCACGATGTCCCCGCTGGAGGCCGCATCCATCTTCGCCCCTCTTCCTTCCAGGGCCACGGACTCCGGCTCGTTGACTGGCTAGAGTGATGTGATGTCACTCTCACGTACGTGTGTGGATGGCCTTTTCTTTACAGCGCATGCGTCGATTACATCATCGGCGCACTACAAGGTAAATATTTCCTAAATGGTGCACGTTTAGGAGATATTTACTGTACCTATAGGTAAGCCTTATTATAGGCTTACCTATAGATACAACTTCCACATTGGGGGTTTACAACCACTTTAAGACCAATTTAGGAAAACCACGCTCCTACATTTCTAGGCCATGCTTCCCACCATTGTCCTTCTAATGCACCTTTACTTTGTTATATGGTGAGCTATCTCACACATATGTTTATTTTGTTGTTGTGTCTCAGTGATTAGTCAGTGTTAAGAACCGATTTACTTTCATATCTTTCCATGATATATTGCAGGGCAGTACATATTTTAGGGTGGTGCCTCATAGGTTACCATGGAAATGTTCTGTGCAATTTATAGAATGATAACACCAGATGACATCATTTTTGTTTTGAATATACATTTGATAGAAGAACATAGTGACATACTTTTTTAAGTAGCCTCTGTTTACATAAGGTAGCACTTCATTGAAGGTATGTCATCCAAGGTACACTCATTCAGAAAACAGTGCAATCTCAACATGCGAGGTGGTAACTCCTCGTTCATGATTAAACATTAGTCACAGCTTAACACAAACCTTCTTCTAAACATGTCTCAAAGGCAACTTGTTCTATTATTGCAAGTAATCAGAAAGAAAACATCCAGATTTATATGATTTGTAAATAAAAGCCTACCAATTAAGTTAAACTGATCTAAACTCTTAAGGCCCGTACACACGGTCAGAAAATCTGAAGACAAAACTTTGTCCGATGAATGATCTGCCGATTTTCTGATCATTAGTATGCTGCTTTTGACAGCTGATTACAAATTTTCGCAGACAAAAACTGGATGTGCAGGCTTGAAAATTTTTGTCTGATGTGACCACAACGTGTGATTGTGACCCAAAAGGTGTGCAAATTCTAAAGCCTTGTACACACGGTCAGATTATTGGACCAATTTTCGTCTGTTTTTTGTTTGATGCTAGTCTCAAATCGAAAGTGAAGAGGGTACTCACCAGCAGAAAATTTTCTGACAACAGAACTCAACGTCAGAAGTGACGTAATGTGAATTGTTTTGTATGTGTTCTTTCATTTCTGAGCATGCCTAGTCTTGCTCTTCGGATTATTTTTTTGTCAGAAATCCGTACTAATGAAAAGAAAATCGGATGTTGTGGTTATGTCAGACATAGATTTTCAAGCCTGCACATCCAGTTTTTGTCTGCCAAAAATTTGTAATCGGCTGTCAAAAGCAGCATACTAACGATCAGAAAATCGGCAGCTTTTTCATCGGACAAAGTTTATCTTCAGATTTTTTGACCGTGTACAGGCCTTAAGACTTCATTCACATCAAAGCAATCTATTGCAGTGCATTTAAGAAATACACATAAAAGTGTTATGTTGAGCACTAATGTGCATTGTTTAAGGCAGTGCATTCATGTGAATGATCTGGCAAGGCACCACAATGGACTGGAAATCAGAGCCCCACCATTTCTGATAATACAGCGCACAACACCTGAACACACATCAATGCATTGCAGTAACACACGTATTAACAAGTGTGGTTACTGCAATGCAATGGTGTGAATGAGCCTTTACAGTTTAGGCCTCATTCACAGGGTCGTACCCATCCGAACATCTGTGCAAAAGGCTGTCTTCACCCGTGCGGGCTGCATAAGTGCTCTGAGCATTCAAGGGCAAGCAGTCCCATTCACGTCTATTGGGATGCAACAGCTGTACCAACACAGCTGCTGGTCCAAATTTGATAGCCATGTGGATGCTTGTCCCTGGACACAGGCAGTGTGCGTTCAGGGACACGTTCCCGCACAGCTGTGAAATTGGGACCAGCGTCTGTGTCCATGCGTCCCAACAAACATGAACCGGACTGCCTGCAAGCAGATGCATGGAACACCTGTGCATATCATGTGGGCAAAGACAGCCCTGGGCATGGGTGTAGGTTAGGTATGCCCCTGTGAATAAGGCCTTAGACACACACACAGCAAGGGCCATTCTCTACAGCATGCTGGCAGGAGACAGACTTTTCTATTTGCTACAGTGTCTATTTTTCAGGAAATAGACCTGTAAGTCTTTTGTTCTTTGGGACATCTTTTTCTTTTACTTTCACTGGTGGCAAGAATGCGGTTTCCATGACGTACACTCCCTACTTACCCTTGAAGGGAATCGAAACCTTCCAGCAGCTCTGGAATTCACATGAAATCCACCTTAGCGAGCACTTCCATTATGTACAGATAAGGCACAATATCCTTACACTTCCACAAACCCTCATTCTTTTCTCACATGACAAAGCTTCACAAAACCCTTATGAAGCACTGCTTAATAAACCTGTTCCTATTTTCACCCCTATAGAACAAACACTCACCGCAGTATCATGATTAATGCGAGAGTCTGAAAAACATTGAGGTAGTCAAAAATCAACTCAAAAAATCAAGCGGTATCATGAACAATGAAAATACAATAGCAAATTTGACTGACACTCATGAAACTTTCCTCAAGTATGGCTACCCTAAATACCGCCACATTTTTATAGATATATACTATACATCTGAATGTCTAGGGAGCTGCCTGCCCAGAACTATCCCCTTCATCTGTTTACTTTTTCTTTTCAATATTTCTTTACTCCCCTCTCCCAACCTATCCTGTCCCCTTTCTTTTTCTTGTATTCTCTCTCCTCTTTTCTTTGCTTTTCCCCCTTTCACTTTACCCTCCTATTGTCTTTTTCCCTATTCGTATGCTTTTTTTAGTTGGATGTTAATACCTATGTTTCCACTTGCACTAAATACCATAATTGAAGGCGTACACTTTGCATACACTCATTCTAGTTTCCCATGATAATGTGTTCATTAAGCCAACTTAGATATACTGCCGATCTACTTCTGTCCATGGTACTTGATGACCTATGACGTCTTTATTTTATCAATGTCAACCGCTCTGATCTGCAAATATTTAAGTCCTGTATACTTTGCTCTGGTATTTTTCAATAAACCCTCTGTGAAAGAAAAGGTGCTGTAAGACTTTGCACAGCTTTGCTATGCACCTGTAATATATATATATATATATATTTATAGAGCTATTTTTAAACAGAAAGTTCAGTTGGGCTTTATATTGGCAAACATGAGATTCTTATTTTAAAGACAAGGGTGCTATACTACTGTAGCAAAGTCTTTAACCTCTTCCAGCCTAATGAGAACCTTCAAGGCCAAAGACAGCTGACACCCTTCAATATTTAGTGGGTTGTGAGGCATAGTCGGTTTAAAGATGGTGAAAGTCATTGGGCGCCAGACACTTCTTGGATGCAAAAGAGGTTTTATTTATTTTAACAGTCCTTTTTTATTTTGAAGGGAAAGATGGTTAGAGCCAGGACACCCTTAAGTAGAAGCAATTTCAATTAGCAGACTCTGAGACTTCAATAGGAGGACAGCCATACAAGGAAAGGCCCCAGCAAGGCGCTACTTCTGCATGTGCAGGAATGCTGTCTCCAATGGCGACAGTACTTAATAGTTCCTAACACAAAGTTCAACAGTTCACTCAGCTTCACTACAATGTCTACTTGTAGTTCTTCAGCCCCTTGAGCTCCTAGTCTCTCACTGGAATCTCTGATTCACTGACTCTGAATCCCGTGAGATCCTCAAGGCTTTTGCCGCGGCATCTCCCTCAAGCGTCACCCACGCTTCCCTGCTGGGTCCTAGCTTGGCACTCCAGATACGTCTCAACCGGCTCAGTCCCTGGCTTGACACACAAGGCTGCTCTGCAAGCGTCACCTCTGCTGGTTGGGTCCCTGACTTGATCACCACCTGAAGTTTCCAGATTCTCCACTGTGCCCGTTCGGTGTCAATACTGCTTCGGTACTTACTTCAGTTACTCACTGTGGTCCCTGGTAAAGGTGGTTGGTCCCTTAGTGGCAACAGCTTCCCTTCTACCTCTGACCACAAGATTCTCTGGCCGGAAGAACCGTAACTTTTGGTTGGACTGCAAGCTGCAGTCCCAACCCTGCACTGCCCTCATACTTCTGGATAGGCCCTTACACAGCCTGGCAGCCAGATGTCCCCGGGATAGGCCCAATAGCCTGGGGCGTACAACACATGTCCACCCAGACAGCCGTCCAGGTGGCACAGAACCTAGATCACCTGACCTCACCCAAATATATAGGTTCTCCCAGCAGGCCAAGGGATTCAAGAAAACCCCTGCCCATTGGCCGAGATACCCCATATACCCATAACCTGACCTTGGGTTGCCCTTCTCATATCTAGTACCACCAAGTTCCCGGCCACCTAGTGGTAGAAGAGAAAAGTGCAACAAGGCCAAACTTAGGGAGAAATCAATAGATCTCTATCAATTAACTGCAGTAGCTACTCCTGACAAGGAATTTGGTGAGGAGCTCCCTGACTAAACCCCAGGGCCCTATACTACAATAAAACAGAATCATGACAAAAATGTCAATAGATGTAAGGGTGTGGTAAATTGGTGTGGAAAATTAGAAAAACATTTAAAAAATGGTGCAGGAACTGTAAGTACACCCTTGTCCTCAGAAGCTGGTATTGCCCCCTTTAACAGACACTTCTATTAGGAGTTTGTGTAACTGCTCACCAGTTTACAATATTGTATTGACTCCTCCATACATATTTTTCTCAATTACAAAAGGTTTTTGGATTTCCTTGCATGAACTTGCTATCTCAAATCACATTTCAAGGGGTTTTAAATTCAGGGCTTTTACTAGGAAAGTCTACAACCTTTCACTTTTTTTGCTTTTAACCATTTCTTGCTGGATTTGCTAGTGTGTGTCAGGTCATTATAATAGTAAAAGATCCATTTCCTGTTCAACTTCAACTTTAACTTTTGGTGGAATGGCCTTCAATCTCATTAAGAACACATTGATATGATGCATAGTTGACTGCAAGCTGCATAGGCCCTGAAGCAGAAAAACATCCCTAAACAATAATGTTTGCACCACTGAGCTTCACAGTTGGTGTGAAGATTTTCCCTCTTATGCTCTCTATGGTTTGTGCCAAACATGTCAAATGTTACTGTGACCAAACAATGCTATATCTATTCATCTGCCCTTAGCACATTGTTCTAGAATGCCTGTGCGTTTGTCTATATGTTCAATGGAAACCTATAGCTCTGCTCCAATGTTCTTTTTGGTCATAATCACTTTCATGGCACACCTCCCATGCAAGCTAAATCCTTGCTGACTGTAGATTCATGCACATTGACACCAACTGTTGCAAGAATTACCTGCAAATCCCATGATTAAACTCTGGGGTACCTAGAGATTTATTTTAGTATCAGTCAGCCCTTAAATTAAATTTGCTGGGCTATCGAGTCCTTGACAAATTAGTAGTCATTTAAAAAAAAAAAAAAAACAAGTGTTTTTTAATTGCAGGTGTAATTAATACAAGTGTTTTTTAATTACCGGTCTGAACCCAGCTGCATTGTTTTCGAAGGAGCCATGAGCACAGGTGTGTAAGCATTAGTTGCTTTCATGTCTGTAACACAGAATCCCAAATTCTGTGTCTAAGAACACGTGCTTTACTTGCTTATGTGTATAAACACATATATGTGTTTTTGTATGCGTGTAAGCAAGTCTAAACAAGAGGGGGAAAATAAAATATCATAAAAACAAGTTATTTACACATACGCATCTTTACGCATTTAAACACATCTATACGCAATTATTTTACTGATCATTGAGCAGGAAAACACGTGTATTTGTGTAATAACATCACTACAGTTTTACAGCCCTGTGCATGAAGTCTTGCAATGGAATGATTGATTTTAAATATTTGGTGATCCGTTTAAATCCTATGCCAGACTGATAATCATCCACAACCTGCTCTCTGAGGATCTTGGACAGCTCTTTTGATCTTGACACAGTGGGGGATATTTACGAAAGGCAAATCCACTTTGCACTACAAGTGCATTGGAAGTGCAGATGCTGTAGATCAGAGGGGGACATGCAAGGAAAATAAAAAAAAGCATTTTTGCTTGTACATGATTGGATGATAAAATCAGCAGAGCTTCCCCTCATTTCAGATCTTCCCCTCAGATCTCAAGTGCACTTATAGTGCAGAGTGGATTTGCCTTTCGTAAATAACCCCCAATGTCACCACACACGTTAGAAGAAAACACCAGACTAAATATCTGAAGTTTAAATAAAGCGGGTTTCACTTGCATACCCCCTCATAATGTTCTTATAATTGGCACCTAATCTGGAACACATGATTCTAATTTCATGGATTTGAACTGGTGGTAGGTTTAGGGGTGTACTTCCCTTTTCCCATGTGAGAAATCTGCATTTTTATTAATTTATGATTATAAGAATGAAGACACCATGTCACTTGTAACTGTCATTTGTTCAAGTATGTCCCCTTTACCTGTATGCCTTTTATTGAAAGAGGATCTAATGTTTGTCTGTTCAAATATGTTGAAAAACTATTTCCGTGGGGTGTACTTGCTTTTAACTTTTTACAGTAAAAAATGAAACAACAAGATCACTAAAACCATACAAGCACTGGAGGAGATGGCAACCCCACCTATGCTCCATGTGGCCTCCCTGTCACATAAGGTTTTGCATGGGGGGAAATTATAGGATCTGATTCCCTGGTCTGCAGCAGCTGAAAGCCATCTTCTCCTCCTCTAGCCCCACCCCCCCCCCCCCCCATCCTGCTGTAGGGGACCAGTTCCTTTAACTGCCGCCCTGCCACGCTGATTACTGTCTCCCGTCTATCAGATTCCCCCTGCTGTCAGGAAATCAACCAGCCACCCCGCCTCCCCCACGCAGTGCTGCTGGCTTCCCTCCTCTACCTTCCCACCAGCAGCTGCAGGCACACAGGGAGATGTTTCAGGGTGGAGGCCAGGGATAAGCGGTCAGTAAATATGTAATTTACTGGCCCATTATTTTTCTGAATGAGCACAGTGAATATTGGTACCAATCACTCACTGTGTTCATTCATAACTGAAGCTTTAGTTTATAAATGAACAGAAAGGCTATGCAGAGCTAATCTGAAATATTCCAACAATATAACCACAATCAGGATTCCAATTCAGAGATCTACATAAGCCATTGGTTTCCTTTTTCCAATTTGATGGCTTAACCACTTGCCGACCGGCGCACGACGATATACGTCGACAGAATGGCACGTACAGGCAGGAGGGCGTATATATATACGTCCCTCCTTTAGCCTGTCCGTGCCATCGGGAGCGCGCCGGAGCGGCGCGCTCCCGCGCCTGTCGGGACCCCCGTGAGTCCGGTCGCGGTCCCCGCGGACTCGATCGCCGCGGGACTCCCGCGATCGTCTCACGGGCGGCTGAACGGGGAGATGCCGAGATAAACAGCATATCCCCGTTCTGCCTAGCAACTAGTGACACCGATCTCTGCTCCCTGTGATTGGAGCAGAGATCAGCATTCACTAGCTGACAGCCACGCCCCCCCACAGTAAAAAACACACCCCTAGGCATACTTAACTCTTACACTGCCCCCTTGTGGTTAACCCCTAAACTGCCAGTGTCATTTATACAGAAATCAATGCATTTAAATGCATTAATAGCTGTAAAAATGACAATGGTCCCAAATAATGTGTCAAAAATGTCGATGTGTCCGCCATAATGTCGCAGTCACAAAAAAAAAAAAAAAAAAAAAAAAAAAAAAAAATCGCAGATCTCCGCCATTAATAATAAAAATAAAAATTATTAAAATAAAAATGCTATAAAACTATCCCCCTATCTTGTAAACGCTATAACTTCTGCGCAAACCGATCAATAATCGCTTATTGCGATTTTTTTACCAAAAATATGTAGAAGAATACGTATCGGCCTAAACAGAGGAAAAAAAATGTTTTTTTTTATATTATTTTTGGGGATATTTATTATAGCAAAAAATAAAAAATAATGCATTTTTTTCAAAATTGTCGCTCTATTTTTGTTTATAGCGCAAAAAATAAAAACCGCAGGGGCGATCAAAAACCACCAAAAGAAAAGCTCTATTTGTGGGAAAAAAATGGACGTCAATTTTGTTTGGGAGCCACGTCGCACGACCGCGCAATTGTCAGTTAAAGCGACGCAGTGCCGAATCGCAAAAAGGGGCCTGGTCCATTGGCTGCAAATTGGACCGGTCTGAAAGTGGTTAAGTTATTTAGCTTGTGACTGACTTTCAGCTGTTGCAATCTGGGAGATGTAGTCTAGAGGAGCATTCTGAAACACATGGTAATCACAGGGATACCAACTACAATACCCAGTGATACCTGAAAGCAGGAGGTGTCTGTTTAAAGATCAGATCTGGTTGTTGTTGCTGGAGGTCTATTGTTGTGCTGGGGAAGTATTTTGTTGTGGGTGGGTATTATTGCTAGGGGAATCTATTGTTGCTGGCTGCATTGTGATTATTTTACTGCTGTTCTTGTTATAATTAAAGTGTAAGTTCACTTTTACAGAAAATATGTAAGGTGAACTAAACTGGACCCCCTTCGGTAATACCCCCGATCCCGTGACCTTGAGTCACTGCGATCACCCGTATGAAGAGATCGGATCGCTGCTTTACTGGTCCAGGGATTTGAAATCCAGGTTTACTCTCCTTTCTCCAGCGCTGACAGGACAGGGCTAGGCGGGTTACATAGTTACATAGTAGGCGTGAATACCTCAGCAAGCTTCCGTGAACATCCGAAGCCAGCCACGATGCTGTACAGCAGAACAGAAAGCAAAGGCACAAACAATCAGAGATGTTCTCCTCATGGCCTCCTCCCATCCAGGGACACCAAGAGCGCCGAACATCTCTAAACAATCCCGGCCTGGGACTTCTCTGGAGGGTGAGTTGGACACTGAAGTCGGGGTTACCCCCTTAGTCTTGCAATTTAACAGCTCTCATCCTGATCTCATAAAGCAATTTGAACAGCTCCTCACAAAAGCCCTGAAGCATACTTCTGACAGTATCACAGAACGGCTGACACATGAGATTAGAGACCTAGGGTGCGTGCCTCAGGGTTGGAACCAAGAGCAGATGAGATAGAAATCCTCACACACAACCACTCCGAGGAATTAGAAGCCCTACATGAGGAAAACCTCCTCCTATAGTACTGCATACGTGGCATCCCTGAGACAGTCACAGATCTACAGTTCACCATTACTGCATTATTCCAGGAACTGGTGCCCTCGATTTCTATAGAGCGCCTCAAAATGGATAGGATCCATTGCACTCTGGCACTGCATCCTGAAGATGGCCCCCCTCGTAACATTGTTGTGAAGCTCCATTTTTTCCATACCAAGGAGCAGTTGCTGACAGAATCACAGAGAATCACTGGAGTTCCAGTGCCACAGTTACCAGATCTTCCATGACCTCTCCCAGGTAACTTTGGTAAAACGGAAAGCCATGGAACCTCTCCTACAGATTCTCCAAAAGCAACACATAGCCTACCATTGGGGGTTTCCTTTCTCCATTTGCTTCTCGTACAAAGGTTCATCCTACCAGTACAAGTCGGCTGAAGATCTCCAATCAACACTCCAAGAACTTCACCTGATGCCTCAGGACCCCATTGCTATGGAATCCCGCTGCAGATCTGCCTCTCACTCTCCCAGGAATCTCCAAGCCTCCTCCAGCCCGAGAGCATCCTCAAGCATCCACAAACATGGACGGTATGCCTCGCCTGTTTCTGCCCATGAAGACTCCATGGACTTACCACCTATTCACAAGCAGACAACTCTTCCCACTTCGCTCTGCGTCATGGGACTTTCACCATACCATAACTTTACCCTGAAACCTCAGGACTAACTACTATAACACCCTGGTGTTTAGGCATTGTTGCTAACAAATTTAGTTTGCCGGATAGTAATTGTCCTGGCTAATTGTTAGAAGAGCCACTGATTCCTCTCTAATTCTGGAATTGCTGCACCTTTTCTCTTCTGTCACTAGGTGGCACTGTGGCTGGTGACATTAGATTGACAAGGGCTTAGCAAAGTCAGATTATGAATGGATGGGCATCTCAGCCAATTGGCAGGGGTTTCTTTAGTCCCTTGGCCTGCTGGGAGAGCCTATTTATTTGGGTGGAGTCATGGTGAACGCCGTTCTCTGCCACCTGGGCGGCTGTCTAGGTGGACATGTGTTATGTCGCCCCGGGTTGCTATGTCGGAAACAAGATGCCTATCCCGGGGACACCTGGCTGCTAGGGTGCCTGAGGCCTATCCAGGAGCAGGAGAAGCAGTGTAGGGTTGGGACTGCCGGATTGGAGTCCATCCGAGTTGTGAAGGTTCAGCCGAATGGGGAACCAGTTGTGGTCGGAGGTAAAGGGGAAGCAGTCACCACTAAGGGACCATTCACCTTAATACTGGAGACTACTGTGAGTAAGCTCAAGCAAGTACCAGAGCAGTCTTCTCACAAGCCGGGGACAGTGAAGAAGTGGGAAAGCTTCAGCGAGTGCCAAGCCAGGGACCCAGCGGGTTAGCGGGGGTGACGCTTGAGTAATATATAGCAGGTTAGCTGTGGAAGAGCTCAGGAGATTCAGTGATGACTGGGATCTGGAAGTCTAGTGAGAGACTGGGAACTCAGTGAGTGAAGACCTACAGTGGGATACTGTGAGTTAAGAGAAGAACTATTCTGTGTTACCAAGAGTTATGTATGACTACCGTTAGTGACTGTTACAAGTTCAGTTGCCATAGGAGACAGCGGTCCTATGTATACAGATGTGGCATCCAGCTGGAGGCCTTTCCCTGTATAGCTGTCTACCTATAGTGCCTCGGAGTCTGCCAATTACCATTGCATCTACCCAAGGGTGTCCTGGCCCTAACCCGCACTCCCACAGTTCTTGTTAAGGGACAATAAATCTCTTGTTCGCAATCAAAAAGTGACTGGCACCCATCATTTCATCTTGCATTACACCCACCATGCCTGTTAACCCACTCTACAAGGAAGGATGTCAGCTCTCCCTAACTCTTGAGGTCACCATTAGGCCTCTGGAGACCCAGGATCCTGCTATACTACCTTACTCAGTTATATGTTTTACTGTTCACAATATCAAGTAGCCTGAGTCACTGTGTCAAATTATGAACACAGTGCCGCACGCTCAGTCCTTGAGCCACTTAACTTACACAGATTATGCTAGTTAATATTTTTTTTGCCTTTTTTTTAAAGATACTTTTACCTCCTATCATGCTTACTGCCTAGCCTGGGTTAATGGTTATTTGCCCCCGGCCTATGCAGCAAGGCTCCCTTTGACCTTTGAACTTCTTATCTGTTCACAGAGTGTGACAGGATTCCCTAAAAGGCATCTTTCTTTTTTACTGTTGACCCATTATCAGCTATGTTCTAGGGGACCCCTTACCTGGGTCTCCTACAACATACCATCATCGGGTTCCCCATACTCACAGATTTGCCTATCCCGTTATGGGGGCTGTAAATATATCAGAGACTGTTTAATGCTGCCCCCACTAAGTCCACGAATACCCCAATAGGGTATTTTACTGACCCATTTTTTGTCCTTGGTAGATATTTTTTCGACTAACCAGAGGACATCTTTCCCACCCCATTCAGTGACACTCAGGTCTTTCTTCTCCCTATTTAGTACTCTCCCCTCCCTCCCTACTTCTCCTATTGTCTCTTCCCTTTCTTACTCCTGACCTTCTCTTACCCTCACACCTCCTGCCTATCCTTCCCCCTAGGGGCGTGTTGTCAGACCTCAGGCTTTCTATTTTACCTGGGTTTTAGACCTCCCCTAATTGGGTTATGGCCCCGCTAAACATACAATCAATGTCCAGGGTCTTAACACCCCCAACAAGCACACCAAGGCTTTTCTTTCATTTGCATCCACAAAGGCGCATGTAGTTTGTTTACAGGAGACACACTTTACTGCTCACGCCTAAATTCTTCGGCCACCAATACACCTCAAGCATTTTCATCTTCCTCTAAAAAGAGAGGGGTGATCATTGCATTCTATCGTACTACCCTTTTTACTCTCCTAGAGGAGATCAGAGACCCGTAAGGTCGCTACCTTGTCCTGACACACTACGCCTTCAACAAACACCCAATCTAAATTTCTTTCCCATCTACTAACTGTAGTTGACGCACATAAAAAAGGCATCATCCTAATCTGAGGACATGTCAGATGCTTTTGGACTACACATCCCACCATTGTCACTGGCCAGCTGATCTTGCTGGAGGATGTAATCGATGGACTGTACAAGCGCTATACAAGTCACTCATTCATTCAGACTGTGTATATTGTATGCTTGACTCAATACTCGTTTGTGAGTATGAATTTTTATTCTATATACATTAGTGTTGCAAAGGTAATGCACAAGGCTGGTGCGCCCTTTGTTTGTTTTCCTTTTTATAGGTTTTATACCCTCTCCTAGATAAATCCCCAGTCCCTTCTACACCTGGTCATACCCGTCTCTCTTTTCAGCAACTCTTAAACCAATTCTCACTCTTAGAAGCCTGGAGAGAACAAAACCCTGCACAGCGCCAATACACCCACTACTCACATCCACATAAATAATTTTCTCGCATAGACCACATCTTCCTAACAGCCGGCTCCTCCCCTCTTCTCCTGGCCTCTTCTATTGTCCCATACACCTAGACAGACCATAGTGTGGTACTTGTGTCACTCTCATCTCTCATCCCTAGGCCAACTCACACTGCCTGGTATATCAATTGGTCATTGAAACAGCCATCAATTATTACATAAAAAATAACATGTCCACTGACATGTCTCCCCTAACCCTATGGGAAGCCCACAAACCAGTCATCAGAGGGGTTAATATCAGTCAAGCTTCCTACCTACGTAAAGAGAAATGCCTCCAGCACAATTCTTTGGAGGATACCTTCTTTAAAGCTTCAGCAGCTTTCCAATCCTTTCCCTCTTCAAAGCTTCAGCAGCTTTCCAATCCTTTCCCTCTTCTGAAACGAAAAAGCACGCCTAGAACTAGGCCTTTTTTTGACAGAAGAGGTGGAAAAAAGCCTACGAAAATGTAGGCACACCTTCTATATGGAAAAAAGAAACTGCGCTACGGTAAAAGCACACCAAGTGTGCGTATAGAGTGTCGTGGACCTGAAAAGGCCTAACTGGAAGCTGCGACTCTGCTGTAAAACATAACTACAGTGGAACAAAAATAGAAAGTAAAAAGAGCAGCGCTTAACCGAAAACATGCAATATAAAAGTGCTTATTACCAACCCTAATCAATGATATATATGTGTGCAACACCTGTGAAAAAAAGGGGTATGACACTCCTCAAATTAGGAAAATTGCTTAAATGAATAACATAAGTGATATGACATTCTATAGTCTCCCCACTCATTAGTGAAAAATCATATATCATATATGAACATAAATATACATAAATATAAGTGCTAAAGTCCAGTGGAAAGAAAGTCCAAGTATATTGAGTGTAGTTAAATGATGATTACACCCGTGCAACATAAAAAATAATAAATCAGGAGAGTGTCAGTCCATCCAGAAATGGTCTTCAGATTTCAAACTATCCACCACCAAAGGACATTCTCAAAACAACATGGACAAATCTCCAAACCACTTGGCAATTGTTCACAACTGAATTGAATTTCTCATTCATTTCATCAAATTGCAAATGTTTTAGTACATGTCTCAATGTCTCAGTACATCTTTCAAATGATTAAGTACAAGTAGCCTACATTTAGCACAATTTCCAAGTAAATAGATCTTGTTGATCTAAACTGATTGTCAATTCTCAGTCTAACGGTTGTTCACTCCAAAACGTATCAGCGTCATTTCATTGTTTAAGTCATCACATGCACAATAGTCTGTTCAATTGTCAAAATTATTCAGGAACATAATAGCATGAATACCATATATGAATCTCTTGGAACATTTGATAAAATGATTACAGCAATTGACAGTCAGGTACAACTACAACTTGACTAACGAAGGAGGCGTTGGAGTTGGTCTCAGATGACCGATCAAACAGTATGTTTAGTTACCTGACAGGTGCTGTCCATGATTGTGAATGCTGCCAAACATGTATATATAGAGCTTGACCATGCAGGACCAGTACAATTTCTGAACATGGAGGCACCTAACCAAGTAAATGAACAAGGGCAACTGCCTGCTCGAGGAAGAGGAAGAAGAAGAGGAGGAGGAGTAATGCCCCCTACACACGGTCGGAAATTCCGACCACAAAATCAGTCGGATTTTTTCCGACGGATTTTGTCCGACACTGGTGTTGCATACACGCGGTCGGACAAAGTTGTCGGAAAATACGATCATTCTGAACGTGGTGACGTTCGTTGCGTACAACAAAACTACGTAGAGGCTAGTAGCCAATAGCTTTGGTTTGGTAATTTGATCTGAGCATGCGTGGCACTTTGTCCGTCGGAATTCCCTACATACGGTCGGAAAAAGTTCGATCGGATTTTGTTGTCAGAAAATTTGAGATCCTGCTCTCACATTTTTTCCGGCGAAAATTCGGACAGAAAAAGCCTGCTAGAGCCTACACACGATCGGATTTTCCGACAACATAATCCGATTGGACTTTTTCCATCGGAATAACATACGGGGCATAACATTTCAGTAAGTCTACTCGTTGATAATTTTTCCCCTCCCCTTTCTGTCAAATACCCCCTAGAGTACTTCTGCATAGGGTACATGTACCCCAGGTTTGGAACCACTGGAATACTGGCCAGTAGTATATTGAACAGTAGTATATTGTGTAGAACATAGAACATTCCTATGTAACTGTCTGTAACTGTGGTGTAGGACTCTTCTGTATGACTGATTTGATGTTTTCTTTTTTTACTCTATTGTAGAGAATAATGGCATTGGAAGGAAACGAGACCTCTCACATACTCGTGTATGTGGATGAGGCTGGCTTCAACCTGGCCAAGGGCCGAAGACGTGGCCGTAATTTTATTGGCCACCAGGCCACGGTGGATGTCCCAGGACAGCGAGGGGGCAATATAACTATGTGTGCTGCCATTTCTGAGAATGGTGTGGCCACTCACATCCCCAGTCTTGGCCCATACAATACACAGAAGCTCCTCATCTTCTTGGACCGCCTTCATTTGGATTTGATCCCTGAAAATGAGAGAGGTCTCATAGGGCCTCACCTACCACAATATATAATTGTATGGGACAATGTGAATTTCCATCGTGGCCCGCTTATCATGGCCTGGTTCACTGCTCATCCAAGGATGGATATGGTGTTCCTACCACCTTACTCTCCTTTCCTCAATCCTATTGAGGAGTTTTTCTCCGCTTGGAGGTGAAGAGTGTATGAGCATCGGGCTCAAGATCAGAGGTCCCTGCTCCATGCAATGGATGCTGCATGTGAGGATATTACAGGAGATCAGTGTAGGGGATGGTTGCGACATGCATGTCGTTTCTTCCCTCGTTGCATCGCAAGGGAGGATATACGCTGCTATGTTGACGAGAATCTGTGGCCAGACAGACAGCAGCGTGTGGATGGGCAGGAGGGTGAGGACGGTGGCCAGTGAAGAGATGTTACAGTAGTTGGGAAACTCCAGCTTTATTTACAGCATTGTAGGCTAAATTGAATTGTCCTTGTTTTTTGTTTGTGTGTTTATATTTCTGTATATTATGCTGTATACATTGTCTTTTTACTCTGATGTATGGAAGTAAAGTAATTTTTCCTTGGCAGTATGAGTGCAATGTGTGATGTCAAACCTTGAAGGCTACTCTTACCCTAAAATCTTTTCTTTTTTTTCAGTTTTATACACAATTTTATTCAGTTAGCTAGACCAAAACTGTACAGTAACCATTGTCAATGAAGGACTGGGCTAAGACTGAAAGGTGGACATGAGGGATATTTCAATGGTCCTCTGCCATAGAGACAAAACATCTAAACATTTTGACTTGCAGTGCTTACACAATGCCAAAGGGACAAAGCATTTTGGGGGCACTGACTATTTTAATGAGAAAGAAATTTATTTTTGACACATGAATGAACTGTTTTGGGAAAGATATGAGCTTTTGAAGGTGAACCATGGTGTTGTGCCGAACCATCCAGGTTATTTTGGCAAAAGCACCAAGAGAGTTGAAAACGTTTGGTCTGTTTCAAGAAATGAGCCAAAGCAATTGAGAAGAATCTTTGCCATTTTGGGTGCACTGACTCTTTATATGGGAAAGGAATATGGTTTTGAAGCATGAGTGAACAGTTTTGGGAGAGATATGAGCTTTTGCACGTGAGTTATAGTGTTGTGCTGAACTGTAAAGCCCCATACACACGCTCGGACAATCCGCGGACCAGGTCGGTCGGATTTTGTCCGACGTACTTTGTCCGATGTTGGTGTTGCGTACACACGGTCGGACTACGTTGTCGGAATATCCGGTCTGGAAGAACGTCGTGACGTAAGTCGTCGTCCACGAGATTACAAAAGGGAAGTTCAGCACCACGTCAGGCACCCGTTGGGCTCCTTCTGCTGATCCCGTGTTTATCGAGAGTTAGTGGAAGTTTGGTGACTTAAGATTCGCGCTTCTCAGTTTTCTGACTCAGATCGTTACTGCTCTTCAGTTTGTGCTTGTCGTGCGTATCTGTTTATTAGTGCGTGTAGTCAGTTCGCATTTGTTGGTCATTGCGGCCTATATCTTGATATAGGACGCTTTGATTTGCACTGCTTATTGTCTGCTCGTTGCTGCTATTCAGTTCGTTCTTTCAGGCCTTGCTGTTTATCGGTGCTTTCTGTTTGTCCGTTCTGACCAGCCGACCTTTTGTGACCTTCTGAGCGATGTTTCCCGTGCGTACTCGTCGCCGAGTTCGTGCTGTACGCGGAATTGGTGTCGGGCTTTTAGCTTTGACCCAAGACCCGTCCATGAACAGAGTGATGAGGAGTATGTGGACCAAGAATTGGTTGCTTCAGCGTGACCAGTTCTCGCACATGCCTTTGCTTCGTGAGATCCGGGAGAATAATCCTGATGATTTCAGGAACTTTCTCAGGATGACGGACCCCGATTTTCACCGTCTTTTGGCTTTGCTGACCCCCTTTATCAGCCGGCAGGATACCTGCATGAGACAAGCCATTACTCCGGAGCAGAGGCTTGTTGCCACGTTGAGGTACTTGGCGACAGGGAGAAGTCTTCAGGATTTGAAGTTCTCTTCAGGTATCTCTCCCCAGGCCCTGGGAATCATTATTCCAGAGACCTGTTCTGCCATCATTCAGGTCCTGCAGGAGGACTATATTAAGGTAACATTTATACTTGACTATTCCCTTCTATGTATGCTCTGTTTGCTAATGTCTTGTATTTTTGACCTCCTTCCCTAATTACCATGATTGCAATATGCTCTAATATGCTGTGCCCCTTTTCTCCTTCATGCATTTTTCCCTTCACTTACCTCCCCAGCATGCTCTTCTGCCCCAATAGACACCTATGGCCTAGTCACTTAGGCAATGTATTTTGTCTGCTGCATAGTATTGTTTGCCCCCAAACACCCCCTAAAATATGCACAAATGTTTGCTGTGTGGTTTACTTCATGTCGAGCCCCTTTTTTTTTTGTTTTTGGTGGGGGGGGGGGGGGGCAAACTCATTATGAACCCCCTACCCCAACTGCTCTGTCAGATGGTACCAATCCTCTATCTGCTGCCTTTCCCAAGGTCAATACACACTATATACCTACCTCTTTATAGTGGGCATCTTTACGGATGAATTCTGCAAAGCATGTAGTGCAAGGGGCTGCCTCCATACTTTCCATTTCCTCTTTTTTTGTCTTCTTTCCCTCCTATTAGCTTGCTTGTTAATTTCATAATGTCACAATGTGCTTGCCTTTTTTTGTGGGTGGGGGGGGGGTAATGTTATTTTATCTTTCCTGGGGGCTGCCAATAGTGTTAAGTACAGAGGGTCTGGCCAAACTAGCACACATTATTGAACCATTTGCCAATCAATGAAGTGCAGAGGGTTACCTGTAACCCCCCCCCCCAAAACCCTAGTTATTGCCAATGGCCCATCAGAAGTGGGGGGATTGATGGGGGGTGAGTCATCTGTGAAGGGGAGCCTCTACTTTTCTGTGCAAATACTTTCCAGCCTCCAATTTTATACAATGCTCTTGTTCCAAGATGTTGATTGTCTAATCTGCTTGCAATGTTTAAGTGCAAAGTGACTAATTTTTTTTTCTTGTTTCACTCCACAGTTCCCTTCCACGCCACAGGAATGGCAGACTGTGGCCTCCCACTTTGCCAGCCGTTGGGACTTTCCTAACTGCGGAGGGGCAATTGATGGGAAACACGTCCGCATCGTCCCACCGCCCAACTCGGGGTCCTACTATTATAATTATAAAGGGTTTAATAGTGTAGTGATGTTGGCGGTGGTGTCGGCAACATACGAGTTTATGTATGTGGACGTGGGGATGAACGGCCGGATATCGGATGGTGGGGCCATTACGCACACGGAGTTCTACTGGCGTCTCCAAAGTGGCAGTCTGTGCTTGCCACCTCCAGAGGAGAATGCCGAAGGACTCCCCTTCGTCTTTGTCGCAGATGAAGCATTTGCGTTGACTCCCCATGTGATGAGGCCGTTCCCGATGAGGACCCTCACCCCGGACCAGAGGGTCTTCAACTACAGGCTGTCCAGAGCCAGAAGAGTGGTGGAGAACACTTTTGGCATCCTGGCCAGCCGCTTCCGCCTGTTCCTGACGGCATTTAACTTGGCGGAATACAAACTGAACCACATAGTTCTTGCCTGTTGCATATTGCACAACTTCCTCAAAAGACATAACAGGAACTATGTGGTGCCCGTTGGCCCAGATGTGGAGGGCCCTCCAAATGCAGACCTCACAGCCCTTCAAGTGGCACGTCCAGGCTTGCCCCCTCTAAATGCCCGCGTGGTCCGGGACCAATATATGGAGTACTTTGTGGGTAGGGGGGCCATTGCTCTGCCTGACGATGTGTGAGAGGCATTTTTTAATAAATCTGATATTTTAACCAACCTCTGATTTCTTGTCATTTCAGTCTTCTTTTTAGCTTATTTTACTTTGACATTTTTTCCCTTTGCCTTCCACAGTGGGAATGCACTTTCTGGGCAAAAGGAGGTAACAGTCTCTTCTTCCCAAAAAGATTATTCTCATGTTGTGTGTTTGCTACCTAATCTTTGGTCTAGAGAAGGTTTGTCCTGCATAACTGACAGCCAAAATACTCCTTTTCATCACCAGGTCTGACATGTGTGTATTCTCAAAAATGCTGTGCTCCGTGTTTTCGTACAAAGCACTGTGGGTGTCATTTTACATAAGTCAAATCCGCTATGCTCTACAAGTGCATTGAAAAAGTTCCCTGGGAAAGGAAATTGCAGTGCAAAGTGGATTTGCCTTTAGTAAATAACACCCATTGCCCCCCATATCCTTTACATTTTACATACATAATGCATTGTGTTTTTTAAATAAGGAAGCCACACATTTCGAAAAATAAAAAAGTTTACTTGGAAAACATTCACAAGTGCGTTTACAATCTTCACGCCAAAACTGACAACATCTTGGTTATTTACAACATTGTTTACAAAGATTACGCAATTGGTAAAACCAGGCATGGAGCTAAGCAGAACCTATGAAGTAGGAAAGTTCAACTTTGTAAAGTGAAGACAAGATCAGACATGATTATATGTTCAAAGTGTGTTTGATCTTGCCTTCATCACATGGGGGGGTCACCCCCGAAAAGTGGAAATTTGGAACATGCACACAATTTGGGTCTGAAAATGGTCATTAGATGGTAAAACACATGCCAAGAAGCTTCAAAAGTGCCATTTTCCATCATGGGGATGAATGGACGTTTTTTGGGGGTGCAACCCCTTCACCACAACCACTTTCGTAGTTCGTAAAGTGTTTGCACCCCCAAAAAAACTTTGGCATTCATCCACCATGATGGGAGCTAGCACATGTGGACACAATGTGTGCATGTTCCAAATTTCACACAGTTTTTAAGTTGCAAATGTGTTCAGAAGCTGGCACAAATGTGTGTTAATTACTTGGTGCGTTTTCATATTTTTCCTAAAACATCAATGATGTTCTTCAATTTTTGTTGAACATCATTGATGTTTTGCTTTATGTAATCTAGATCTCTATTGCAGACCATTATCTCTCCGATGAGTACGTGGGCACTCTCTGTGGTAAAGTGCGATTTTTCTTCCACAACATCCACGTCACCTAAAAACCACAAACAAACAAAAATGGGGTGTTGGAAATGAGGCAGCCATACATGGATTAGCTTACCAGTAGCTGTGTTCTCCAACACTCACCTGTTGTGGTGACAATTTCTCCAAGTTCGATGATCTCTCCTTCCTCCTCCTCTGCTTCTGCTCTTTCCCCTTTTTTGGGAGGTGTTGGTTTGGGGGTTTCCTCAGACGGCCCAAGTTTTCGCTCCCCTATGAGAATGTACAAAAGGAAGATTTAGCAACACAATCTATTGAGGGCCGAAATAGGAAATGACAAACATTGCTTGAAAGTGACGGACACTATTTTAGTTTGGCCAGTTACAAATGCCAACTACATGAATCTAGTCACTTTGTAAAGGTGCTAAACTGACTAGCTTTTTGGTAGAAGTTTGTGTGTTGGAGACCCCCCTCTAGTATCCACTGGAGCACATGTGTGGAAAAGCCTAATAAAAAGGGGGTTTGGGTGTCCCAGCACTAGTGCTCTCGAGTCCAGATGGGTAAACAGCTACTGGGTGACCTCTCCTTTACATTGAATAAATTGGCTTTACATTCTGGATGACATTTCTAGGGAGAACAAACTTCCTTTCCCCCAAAAAAACACCAAACATCGTATTATAAGTGGCCGAACGATCAATGTTGCGTACGATCGAATGGACACACACACGACCATGACAGTGGCAGAAAGATCGAGGCTGAGTACGATCGAATGCACAGACGAACATGAAAGTGGCCATTTTGGAATGTACAACTTTGTAAAAATCAAACCACATGGAGCAGTATGCAAGCAAGAAATCAAACACAAAACACAACTACTTACTTTTTAGAAGAATTCGCTTGATCTTTCTGTACTGATCGGCCTCCCTCAGTTTCAGGTCTGACCAGCGTTTCCTCAGTTGCTCCTTGGATCGTTGTACCCCAAAATGATTGTACAGCCTTCTCACAACTTTAGACATGATCTTGGCCTTGCGGACATTGGGGTTGAGGTAAGGCCCATACTTCCCATCATAGTCGCTCCTCTTTAATATGTCCACCATCTCCAACATTTCTCCAAATGACATATTGGAGGCCTTGAATTTCAGGCTCCGGGATCGGGACGTTTGTGCCTCCGGACTTTCCTCGTCCACCTCCTCGTTGGGGGGATATTTGGGGCGCACCTGCTGTGTCCCCGCCATGTGCTCTCCCCACTGCGCCGTAAAGAGAAGGGGTGGGGAATAGACGAGAAAGATCGTCAGGGGCGGGCGGAGTTTGACGCATGCGCACTGTATATAAAACGTCACACGCCTGTGTCGTAGCCACGATCTGGGAGACGAGGGGAGAGAAAGCTCACGCACGAGACGATCGCTACAAACGAAGGTACAATTTGACGTTGGTACATAACTAGCCTAGACTGATTAGAACTTGAGGCTTATTTATGGATAAGATTAGGAGAGTTTAGGCTGACATTATTTATATTGTTTTGTGTGGCGTTGTGTCTTGCAGAGGTGATGGAGGCCTTCTACAACGTGAGCTTTCTACCCCACTTCATTGATAAATACCGGCAATTCCCCCTCTTATGGCAGGCGAAACACAGGGATTATAGCAACAGACCAAAGAGGTACGCAGCCCTGCTGAAACTTGTGGCATTTGTAAAGCCTACCCTGCCCATGGCAACCGTGGCAAACTTAAAAGTGAAGATCACCAACATGAAGAGTACCTATTTCCGGGAGCGCAATAAGGTCCTGAAGTCACAAGCATCTGGAGCTGCAGCAGCTGATGTCCATGTCCCCACGCTCTGGTACTATGACAGGCTCCACTTTCTCAAAGACCAGGCTACTGTCAGGAAGTCACTCTCGACTCTTCCTTGCACGCGTCCTTCCACGCACGCCACCCCTGATGAGGCTTCCGAGGACCAACCTGGGCCTTCCAGTATGGAAGATGTGCAGGTGCCCAGCTTGTTCCAGGTATAGTAGTTTTGTAACCAGTTTGGGGAATAATGAATGATGTTCAGTTAATTCAGGATCCCCAATTGCTTATTTCCTAACGTGATTGACATATCAACAGACAGTGGTGTGGGAGACATTTTTGGGAAGAATCTAAACTGCAGGGCTGAGAATTGTATGGTTTTGTATTTGAAAACATTTTGCAACAGTCAATAGATGAGAATTGTGTGTGTTTGATGAACAAATAACTGAAACTATGTCCCTTTTTCATACACAGGAAGACCTCAGCCAGGAGGTGGCTGTGGAAGGTGGCAGTCAGGAGGAGGCAGGGGGTAGTGGCAGCCAACAGGGGGGTAGGCGTAGGAGCCTGACTGTCTACCAAGTCCCTCCCCTCCGCCTTCCCTACAGAAGGGCGAAAAAACATGGGGGAGGTGGGAGAGTCAGCGCTCCAGCTGATAAAAGATGCCTCAGCCTCCCTCTATGCCACACCCACCTACGAGGAGGCCTTTGCCTCCTTGGTTACCAGTAAATTTACGGGTATGGAGGCGGGGCAACGCAGCATGTGTGAGGAGGTCATCCTCAAAATACTAAATGAGGGGATGGCTGGGGAGATGACTCCCCTCACACATGTTTGCGAGAGTGACCTTGCTCCGCCTCCTCCTTCTGCCACCCCACCAGCACCAGCACCACGGCGTGGAAGGAAGCGTACAAGGAAGACAAGAGAGTGATGACCTTGATTCAGTCTGGTCTGAGAGAAGATGGAGCCTCTCGTAGTACCAGAGCCTGGGGACCTAGATGGCATCTGCTGCAGTTCCGGATGTTTTGGACTTCAGGACCAGATTGCGCTCCCTTATTATTTAGATAGGTACTCTTCATGCCCCCAATTGTTTAAGCCTGAAAAATGATGGTTGCCATGGGTGTCCAAGGCTTTGCAAATTCCCCAAGTTTCACCATGGCTGCGTTCCTCTTTGGTTTGTTGCTGAGACCTAAATAAATGTTTTTTTGATTTGAAATAATCATCGCCTATTGTGTTTTACTTTTCTACAATGCCAGTTTTTCTTTGAGTAGGCAGGTACATTTCACTAATCCTAAAGTAGAATTAACAAGGGGCACCAACAACCAACAAACTCCTAGTAAATATAAGCAAGAAATACAAATGTTAATAATGTGGTTTTGCTAAGTTGAGACATACAAACCCCCTCCAAAAAACAAAAAAAATTCTCCTTCAAATATGTATTCCCCAAAAAAAAAAAAAAAAAAAAAATTCATGGTAAAAAAATAACAAAGATTGTATTACGATCTGAGTAAAAATAAACATGTAGTGTATAAATGCTGCAAAGTAATAAAGTAAGTAAGTAAAATAAAGTAAGTAAGTTTGTGAGAAGTGCGGGTGAATAGGAGCAGCTAAAACATGTCATTCTTGTTGCATTGTAAAGAAAAAGAGAATGCGCTGCATTAAAGACATTTTAACATTGCAGCGTGACGAATGTGCTGTGTCGATTAGGAAAGGTAGTTTTACCTGACCGAGCGCTTCCGTCACAGAATTTCTTCTGAGCATGCGTAGCACTTTGTCCGTCGGACAAGCGTACACACGCTCGGATTTGGTGTGATCGGACCGGGTTGACGGCAAATCTTTCCAGCAGGAGATAAGACTTTGTCCGTCGGACAAACCGACGAACACTGTCCGATGGTGCATACACACGGTCTGATTTTTCAACAACCTTGTCCGATCGGACAAAATCGATGAAAAAGTCCGACCGTGTGTATGGGGCTTTAGACTGTTTAGCCAAATGATCTTAGAGTTTTGAGAATGTAATTTCTGTTTCAAGAAATGAGCCAAAACAATAGAGAAAAACTGTAACATTAGAAAAATAAATGTACTTACATCTTTAATAAGCGGAATCAAGCCTCAAGTGTAATGCACCGGCCGGACGCAAACAACACAGACCCGTCCTTCCTGGAATCCCAATACAGCATAGAGGTGATGTCAGCGCGTTGCTCCGCCCGCCCACACCTTCTATATGAAGGCGAACAAACCTGACACCTTCTTGGCCCTAGCGCTCCACAGAGCCAAACATACCCCCAAACCCATCAGGCCTAAATTATGTACTAATACAAACTCCAGCAACCCCCTAAAAATCATAAGGGAAGTCCCCAGACACTTCACTAAACACTACCAAAACCCCAAAACCTTTAACCAGGCCCAGACAGACTTCCTCCTCTCCTCCCTACAAATGCCCGCTCTCAACTCTTCACGTCAAGAAAACCTTGACCGGCCTATTATAGCGGAAGAAATACTCTTAGCGATCAAATCTCTAAAACTGCGCAAACTCCCAGGTCCTGATGGCCTATCTGCAACCGACTATAAGAAGTTTGCTGATCTCCTCTCCCCCCTCCTAGTAGAAGCATATAACTCCCTCTTGGATGGCCACTACTTTCGCGCTGAATCACTAACGGCGGCTATCTCCATGATCCCCAAACCTCACACAGATGATATTGCCTGGTCTAACTTTAGACCCATTTTGATCCTTAACTTAGATGTCAAAATCCTTGCAAAAATCCTGTCCACCCATCTTAATCCCTACATTGGCTCTTCAATACACAGAGACCAGGTTGGGTTCATTCCTTCTCGTCAAGCTAGCGATAACATTCAACGCGCAATGTTTCTGACTCATGCTACCCACACACACCACATCCCATCTTGCTTTGTTTCCCTAGACATTCACAAGGCCTTTGATACGCTTTCCTGACCTTAATTGAACTTCATCTTACGCCGATGGGGGTTTGGCGAAAAGTTTATGCAATGGACTTCAGTATTATACTCAAACCCCAAAGCCTTTGTCTCATACGCTGGCTTTCGCTTAGATCCCTTCCTCATAGAACGGGGTACACGAAAGGGTTGCCAACTCTCCCCACTTCTCTTCGCCCTGGCTATTGAGCCCCTTGCCCTCCTTATCCTCTTGAACCCCAACATTCAAGGCCTAGAACTTGGAGGACACCAGCTTAAGCTCTGCCTTTTGTCAGACAATATCCTTGTTTTCATGACCTCCCCTCTGATCTCAGGCCCTAACTTGTTAGACACACTCTCTAGTTTTGGTCAAATTTCAGGCCTTATAGTAAACCCCCAGAAAAATCGACAGCTCTCAACTTATCCTTACTGATTTTGCTTCAATCCCACCTCAGTGAGGTCCTCCCCTTTCCTTGGGCCTACAGGCACATCCCCTACATGGGTATTAAATTAACCACCAATCCCTCAGACCTCTATATTGCTAACTACCCCCCTATGATCTCCCACATCACAACCCTAATGTCCTAATGGACCCCACTACCAATATCCTGGATGGGCCGAATCACTGTTGTGAAGATGTCCATCCTCCTGAAACTCCTCTACCTCTTCTGAGTACTCCCTGTGACGGACTCCAGTCACCCTGTTGGGTATTTCCGCCAAGAAGCTGCTTCCCAAGTCCTGGAACACAAGACCAATGGATCTGGTAGTAACCCCAATAACCAGACAACACCAGTCTTATGCCCCGTACACACGGTCGGAATCTCCGACGGAAAATGTCCTATCGGACCATGTTGTCGGAAAATCCGACCGTGTGTAGGCGCCATCGAACTTTTTCGGTCGGAATTTCCGTCGGAAAAAATTTGAGATCCTGCTCTCAAATTTTCCGACAACAAAGTCCGATCGGACTTTTTCCGATCGTGTGTAGCGAATTCCGACAGACAAAGTGCCACGCATGCTCAGATCAAATTACAAGTCCAAAGCTATTGGCTACTAGCCTCTATGTAGTTCCGTCGTATGCAGCGAACGTCAACACGTTCAGAATGATCGGATTTTCCGACAACTTTGTCCAACCATGTGTATGCAACACCAGTGTCGGACAAAATCCGTCGGAAAAAATCCGACTGATTTTGTGGTCGGAATTTCCGACCGTGTGTATGGGGCATTAGAATACACCAGAAATAGAACTGTTTATTAGAACACAAATACGGACTTTTAAACACATGAGTAGGAGGTTCCCCCCTTCTGATCATATTACTCTAACAATACAACTGTACATGAGCTAATAAACTAGTCATTTACCAGACTAGGTGACTCAGAGATATGACCTTTCAGGTCAGCCTTGTCGTCTCCTAGCTCACTAACTACAATACACATTATCATAAATATCAACACAAAACTCCTTCACACAATAGCAGAGTTAATTAGCACACACAACAATGGGTGAAAGAACCTTAGAAGCCACACTAGACGTATTTACAATAAACACATTATAGCAGACCCCAGACGGGTGGATGAAGTTGATGACATCAGCATCTGCTATAAGTCCCAACAGAGTGAAGCAGTTACTATTTCTAATACAGTGGAACCTTGGTTAACCACTTGACAACTGGCCCATAGCCGAAAAACGGCTACAGGGCGATCGCTTAACTCTGGGAGGGCGTACAGTAACGTCCTCCCAGAATTCCCCTCTTGAGCGCCCCCTGGGGCGCGCACTCAAGAACATCCGTGATCGCCGGGTCCAGAGGACCCGGCGGATCACGGATCGCGGTAAACGGCCGCTCATCGCAGCCGTTTACCACGTGATCGCTCCGTCAAATGACGGAGCGATCACATGTAAGCAAACCGGCGTCATTTGATGACGCCGGTTCCTCTCTCCTCCTCTCTCTGTACCGATTGGTACAGTGTGAGAGGAGAGGGGGAGGGATCGGTGGCAGCAGTGCTGTGGGCGGGATCTGTAGTGCCCACAGCCTGCTCTGCCACCACCGATCCATCCATCCATGCTCAGCCATCCCTCCATACCCTGCAATACACAGCAATAGACTGCAGTGTATTGCTGGGTATTGCAGGGTATGGAGGGATGGCTGAGCATGGATGGATACCCTGCGATACTCTGCCATACCCTGCAATACTGTGCCATACCCTGCCATACCCTGCGATACTCTGCCATACCCTGCGATACTCTGCCATACCCTGCGATACTCTGCCATACCCTGCGATACTCTGCCATACCCTGCCATACCCTGCGATACTCTGCCATACCCTGCGATACTCTGCCATACCCTGCGATACTCTGCCATACCCTGCGATACTCTGCCATACCCTGCGATACTCTGCCATACCCTGCGATACTCTGCCATACCCTGCGATACCCTGCCATACCCTGCGATACTCTGCAATACCCAGCGATACCCAACAATACCCAGCAATACCCAACGATACTCTGCGATACCCAGCGATACTCTGCCATACCCTGCCATACCCTGCCATACCCTGCCATACCCTGCGATACTCTGCCATACCCTGCCATACTCTGCCATACCCAGCGATACTCTGCGATACCTTGCCATACCCTGCCATACCCTGCCATACTCTGCGATACTCTGCCATACCCTGCCATACTCTGCCATACCCTGCCATACTCTGCCATACCCAGCCATACTTTGCCATACCCTGCCATACTCTGCCATACCCTGCCATACTCTGCCATACCCTGCCATACTCTGCCATACCCTGCGATACCATGCTATACCCTGCAATACCCTGCGATATTCTGCGATACTCGCTACGATCGAAGCCAGGATCGTTCTTTTCTTTTATTTCAGGCTTTCCAGCCTAGAGGTGAGATGTGGGGTCTTATTGACCCCATATCTCACTGTAAAGAGGACCTGTCATGCCATATTCCTATTACAAGGGATGTTTACATTCCTTGTAATAGGAATAAAAGTGATCAAAAAAAATTTTTGGGGGGGAAAAAAGTGTCAAACTAAAATAAATAAAGTGTGCTCGCATGCAGAAGCGAACGCATACGTAAGTCCCGCCCATATGAAAACGGTGTTCAAACCACACATGTGAGGTATCGCTGCGAACGTTAGAGCGAGAACAATAATTTTGGCCCTAGACCTCCTCTGTAACTCAAAACATGTAACCAGTAAAAAAATTTAAAGCGCCGCCTATGGGGATTTTTAAGTAGCGAAGTTTGGCGCCATTCCACGAGCGTGTGCAATTTTGAAGGGTGACATGTTAGGTATCTATTTACTCGGCATAACTTCATCTTTCACATTATTCAAAAACATTGGGCTAAATTTACAGTTTTGTTATTTGTAAAGCACAAAACTTTTTTTTCCCAAAAAAACGCGTTCGAAAAATTGCTGCGCAAGTACCGTGCTAGATAAAAAGTTGCAATGACCGCCATTGCATTCTCTAGGGTCTTTGCTAAAAAAACATATATAATGTTTTGGGGTTCTATGTAATTTTCTAGTGAATAAATTATGATTTTTATATGTAGGAGAGAAATGTCAGAATTGTCCTGGGTGCTCCAGAACGCCTGATGGTGCTCCCTGCATGTTGGGCCTCTGTATGTGGCCACGCTGTGTAAAAGTCTCACACATGTGGTATTGCTGTACTCAGGAGTAATAGTAGAATGTGTTTTGGGGTGTAATTTGTGGTATGCATATGCTGTGTGTGAGAAATAACCTGCTAATATGACAATTTTGTGAAAAAAAAAAAAAAAGAAAAAAAAATCTTGATTTTGCAAAGAATTGTGGGAAAAAATTACAACTTCAAAAAACTCACCTTTCCAAATACCTTGGAATGTCTTCTTTCCAAAAAGGGGTCATTTGGGGGGTATTTGTACTTTTATGGCATGTTAGGGTCTCAAGAAATGAGATCGGCCGTCAGTACTTCAGGTGTGATCAATTTTCAGATATTGGCACCATAGCTTGTGGACTCTATAACTTTCACAAAGACCAAATAATATACCCCAATTTGTACTTATTTTTACCAAGGATATGTAGCAGTATAAATTTTGGCCAAAATTTATCAAGAAAAATTACAAATTTGCTAAATTTTATAACAGAAACGAAGAAAAATATTTTTTTTTTTTTACCGAATTTTCAGTCTTTTTTCTTTTATAGCGCAAAAAATAAAAAAAACAACGGTGATTAAATACCACCAAAAGAAAGCTCAATTTGTGTGAAAAAAAGGACAAAAATTTCATATGGGTACAGTGTTGTATGACTGAGTAATTGTCATTCAAAATGTGAGAGCACCAAAAGCTGAAAATTGGTCTGGTTATTAAGGGTGTTTAAGTGCCCAGTGGTCAAGTGGTTAAGGAGTAAGGCGGTTAACAAGCGCTTTGAAAGACAAGCAACTTTTTTTTTTTAAATTCTGACTCGGTTTGAGAGTGTTGTCTCGCAAAACGAGCAGAATTCAAGCTAATGTGGTGTGCAGTACCACATTTGGCCAGAGGTGCCGGGGCGCCGGTGACACTCGGAACAGTTTGGAGCCATTCGGAAATACTCGTAACCACTCGGAAATATTCGGAAATACTCAGAAATACTCAGTTTCCGAGTGTTTCCGAGCCTTTTCGAGGGTTTCCTGTCCCCAAGTATTTCCGAGGCTCTCCGACGCCCCCCCACTCTGGCCACATGCGGTATTGCATGCAATAGAAGTCAATGCAGAACAAATTATCTTCGTTTCCATTGACTTCTATGGGGAAACTCGCATTGATATGCGAGTGCTTTGGATTACAAGCATTCTCCTGGAACAGATTATGCTCATAATCCAAGGTTCCACTGTATTGCATATAGGCCCTACACAGGGTTCCCAGAGTCTGTGTGTCTTGGGGAGACATGGACTTGAATCTAAAGTAACATTACTCCAAGGGTCCTAAGGACTCACAAAGAGTAGCGTTCCCTTAAAATCCAGGGCCCATAATCAGTAAGCAAGAGGCTAGCATTCAGTCCCCTCCAAAAGCCTCTGTCCCGGGTGAGTCTATCACATTCCCTATCACAGTATTCTCACACTACGTGCGAATTCTGCAGCACTGCACTTCCTATTTTATCTGGAAACTGAGACCCCGCCTACCTAAACCCACTCTGTACACCTGTAGAATAATGGGAGGGCTTGGTTTACTAAATCTTTTGAAATACTACTATGCAGCGCAGCTGGCCCAGCTCCCGAAACATGCCACCACAGAAACCCCATTATGGGTAGCCATAGAGTGTGTGGACTGTGACCCTCTCTCAATGGCCAATCTCCTCTAGTTGGCCCGAATCCACCGCAGATCCATCACCAACCCGATTACGAGACATAGCCTCGTTATCTGGGATAGATTTAAAATTAACATTCCCTCCTCTGAACTTTTCAGATTTCTACAAATCAAACATTTCCTTACGCCATATACCCCCTCTGACCCCTCAGACTCAGGTTTTACTCCTTTTGAACAGGCTTGTAAGTCTGACCCACACAGGCGCAGATTAATCTTTACTCCTTCCTAGTAGCCCCTGATGCCGCAAAACCAACAGATTATGTTATCATATAGGAAAGAGATCTTAACCTCACACTTGACCGAGCTGATTTGTCCTCCATCTGGCAGGCAACTAAATCTTCCTCTCCAAACATTGCCGCTTTGGAGATTAACTATAAGGTGTTTACCAGGTGGACAGAAAAGTACAGTTAAATCACACTTGTTTAATAATAATAAAAAAAGGTAAACAGAGTAAACATAGTCAAAACATAGCCAGAGTTCAGGAACCGGAATGGATAGTCAGACAAGCCAAACGTCAGGGAGACGGAGATGAGCGTAGTAGAACAGCAAGCAGGATCTGGAGCCAGAAGGGATGTCAGCCAAGCAAGTCTTTAACAGGAACACAGGAGAGCATCTCTAGAGATGTGACTAAGGTGAAGGCAGAGATCATCTGGACTGGATGGCTTTAGTAGGCAGGACCGATGACCAGGGTCATCAACAGGTGAGTCACTGTGGAGAGATAGGAGCTGGCAATTAGCCGACAGCTGAGCGGCCAGCTCAGAGAAGGAAGGGCTGGGCCCAGCCCTGACACAGGCTACCCAAATTCCTCCCTTAATACCCGCCGCACTAATTCCGTGGCTATAATGAAGATGGAACACACCTTCACATATGGTGACATTGCCCTATAGCGCAAGCCTTCTGGTTGGAGATTTCCTCAATCTTATTAAAGCATTTTTCAACATCCCTAACACCTGATCCCACAGTGGCCCTCCTGAACAACAAACCCATGGCCTTGACCCATTGTCAATTTCAGCTACTTCACAACAGCTGCCAAACAGACCATAGCAAAAGCTTGGAAATCCCCCTCCCTGTGTGCATTCGCATCAAAGCATAGAATCACCCAAGCTATGATCCACGCTAAGATAGAAGCAACTCTATTAGATAAAGTTCCAAAATTTGAGAAAGTCCGGAGCCCATGGGTGACCCATTTCTTACACCAAGGTTTTAGCAAGACCCTATTGCACCCATAACCCTTTTACCATGCTCTCTTCACCTTACCCTTTAAGTTTGCCAACATAGCCCTCTACCCCCCCCTTCTTTCCCCACCCCCTCCTCCATCACATAATTATCCTCCCCCCTCCAACTCTCTCCTCTCCCCCCTTCCTTTTTTTTTCTCTCTTTCGCTCCCCCCCCCTCCCATTACTCCCTTGTCTCCCAACTTTTCTTACTCCCTTCAGTTTAACTCCTTCCCTAACTTTTACCCGCAGCTCCCCCACTGTTGCTCAGAATATTCACTAAGCTTACCCCCATACATGCCCGCACCATCCATCATAGACTACAGTCTCCCAGATATCTTGTGCTCGTTGTTACGCTCCTCTATTAGGGAGCCTTACTGATACCCCCAATATTGAGGATTGGGCATGACACGGAGAGTCTGAACCCCTCCTCCCTTTCTCCCCAGTTCCCAAACCCTGCAGTCTCCACTTCAGCCCTGGAAGGATTTGAGTAAAGAGGATAATCTCGCGCTTACACAAAGAGTAAAGCTAATCTAGTGCAGCGCACACTGGGGGTAATGTCTGAACCCAGAGGTAAAAGAAAAAAGAAGGGGGGTAGTGGCGCGCAGGAAGTTAAATTAAACTAAACTGAGAGCAGGTGAGAGGAGTGATATTTAAAGTGGGGTTGCAACCAAAAAACAAAAAGGGGCTTAAAAATCATAAAAAAAATAAAAAAAAAAATAATTGGAAAAAAAAATTTTTTTACTCACCTCTAAATGCCTGTTGCTAGGGGGTCCCTCGAAGTCTGCCACCTTCATTGCCCGGGCTAAAAGTCACTTCCTGTAGGCAACGCACAGTCATCTGGGACATGTCATGTGTCCCAGATGAGTGAGCGTCGAATCACGGCGCACGGCGCCGCTCGCGCATGCGCAGTGGGTGCCCGGCTGTGAAGCCACAGCGGGTTCCCACATTAAGAATGCCGGCGTCGTGAGCGGAGCGGGGAACGAGGGGGGGGTCTCGTTCCCCCGCATCGCTGGACCCCGGGACAGGTAAGTGTCCGATTATTAAAAGTCAGCAGCTGCAGTATTTGTAGCTGCTGACTGTTAATTTTTTTTTTTGCCCGGCCCTCCACTTTAAATGACCAAAACGGTGGTGAATAAAATAGTAGAAATAAATTCACATAAAAGTGTACCAAGAATTGTGAAAATGTATCACATATTGGTAAAATGCATCAAAACATAATAAATAACACAGTAAAATTGATAAATAGTGGATGGTGACTGTGATATAAAATCAACGTGAATCTTCAAAATCCAAAGAAATGTGAACAGTAAAGGTGGTTGAAAAAACGCAGTGAAAGCGATAAAATGTAGTAACCAATAATGGAGAATGCTAAAAGAATAAATATAAAACCATATCTTTAAAGTGACTGGAGTGAATAATAGAAATATAAAAAGGAGTGAGAAAAAATATATTATTAAAATATATAAATTTAAATTAAGTCGCAAGCTAAAATCGCATCACAGTAAATAAAATGTCCATATAAACATGGGTGCAGGTAACAGTTCGTTCCCAGAGTGAAGTGCAAGAAAACATATTCACCTGGAAGGATTTGCCCCTTCATGACAAAGCCATTTTTTGCGATATGGCATTTTTATTATGTATTTATTTTTTACTAGTAATGGTGGTGATCTGCGATTTTAAGCGGAATTGTGACATTGCGGCGGATATATCAGACATTTTTGGGACCATTGACATTTATACAGCGATCAGAGCTATATAAATGCACTGATTACTATGTAAATGTCACTGGCAGGAAAGAGGTTAACACTAGGGAGCGATCAAGGGGTTACATGTGTTCCCTGGGAGGTGTTTCTAACTGTGGGGGGATGGGACTGACTAGAGGAGGAGACAGATTACTGTTCCTAATTACTAGGAACAGCAGATCTGTCTCTCCTCCCCTGCCAGAACAGGGATTTGTGTGTTTACCTACACAGATCCCCGTTCTGGCTCTCATGCCCATGCTATGCGCCTGCTTTGGCTCCTAAAGGAGCCAACGTACCAGTACGGCGATTTGTGGGAACGAGCCGACCTGCCATGTATAATGACAGGGGCTGGTCAGCAAGTGGTTAAAGACACATTACATCTGCTTTGTTCCAAAGACTCTGTCAATATTAATTGCATTCCTAATCTGGAATCTATTGTTCCTTTCATTTAAATTGTTCAAATAAATACTCAATGGCTGGACGTGTTGTCTTCATCTCATGACACAGTTTGTTCCCAGACAGGGTGCCTGAGGGTGCTAGACAAAACTCTACACCTTACATTCAGCCCCAGGAATTGCTTACAAACCTTCACAGACACTTTTTTTCTACAGATTTGTCATTTGTACCCTTTCATGCAATTCTTTTTACTAGCTTTTATTGTATTGCAATTTATGTTCTTTCTTTCTATTCACCTTGTTAAACCTCAATAAAAATATTAAACAAGACAAAAAGAAAAAAAAGAGCCCTATTTGTATGATTTACTGCATGATCTTTTGTCTATTTGACTTGGCTGTCACCATTATGAATACTCAATTTACTTAATTTTATTATCTTTTCAATTATATATTGTCAATTATTCATCCACTATATTAGTACCATCAATATTATTATTAGTATTACTTTTATTATGTTTTTTCATATTATTTTTTTACTTTATATTTTTTTTTTTTTTTTTTCACCTCAGAGAGAGCTTGTTGGGACCAAATCAGGAGCGCCCTCATTTTTGTCCCTTTTAATGTCTTCACATCATTGTGGAATTTTCGCCTTCTCTTTTTTTTTTTGGTTAGATTTGAATTGGTAAATTTATAAATTTGTGATTTTTGCCTAATCCTTATGCGTTGTTTGTGCCTTCTCCTTCTTTGGGCCTGCGTTGGGGGCCTGCTGGTTTAAGCCTTCCCAGCGCTCCCCCTCTCCCGTGATACACCTTTGCCCCCCCCCTCCCCCCCCTCGCCCAACCCTCCCTCCCCCCCCCCCCCCCCCCCCCCCCCCCCCCGCCGCTGGAGCCCCTTCTGCAAATGCTTCAAAGGAACAAAGGGACTACGTCCTATTATATTTTTATTTTTTTTTAAGTATGATCAGATGTCTCTCTCTCACTCTGTCCTCAGGGCTTCAGCATAACTCCAGGACCTCTTAAACCTTCTCCAGCCTTCCCATTTGGTCTTAGTGTCGTCCCTTTCCTCTGTCGCGCTGTTTGCTAAGCACTCCGAGATATAAGTGCCCTCGACCGAGTTAACCCATTCCCAGATAGGTGGGCTCTCAGGGTCCTTCCATCTTCTGGGGATGACTCGCTTTGCTGCGTTTAGCAAATGCGGGACTAGTGATCCTCTATATTGCCTGGAGCCTACCTCTGTATCATGTAGCAGGACTGCCCAAGGGTCTTCTCTTACCTCGACCTTAGTGATCTCCTTGATGTATTTTAAAATGGACTTCCAAAATTTTTGGATTTTTGGGCAGCTCCACCATAGGTGGCCCATGGTGCCCTTCACTTGGCATCCTCACCAGCAGTCGGCTGAAACTCCCGGCTGGAATTTATTTAATTTTTCCGGGGTCAGGTACCAACCGGATAAGCACTTATAGTTAATCTCTGCGGTTTTGGCATCCACTGCCGAGCTGTGGGTGAGTTGAAACATTTTTCTAATTGCCCCCGATTGGTGCGTGCCCAGTTCCCTCCCCCATTTTTTGACAAAAGGCGGTTCCCCCTGTCCGTCCCCCGCCAGCAAAAATTTATAGATTTTTGTGATGATTTTTTTGGTGTTCTCCGTCGTGAAGATACGTTCCAACTCCGTAAGGTCCCCCCGTCCCCTCTTTGGGGGGGGATGGACCCCACGAAGTGACTTAACTGGAGGTACCGCCAATCGTCAACTCTAAAACAGTCGTTCATCCCCTGTAACTCCTGAAACGACAATATTTTCCCCTTACTTATTATGTCCCCTACTCGTGCATTGTCATTTATTATCCAATCCCCTCCCTGATCCCTTCTCCCTGGTGGGAACATGTCGTTTTCCTTTAGTGCAATTAGTGGTGAATTAAATTTAAATTTAAAATTTTTGTGAATTTTATCCCAGACTTTTAAAGTGTTTTTTGTGATTGCATGTGTTTTTTCCCCCAGCCTTCTAAACTTAGGGGGATTCCAAATAATTTTCCCCAGCTGAACTTCACTTAGTGCTTCCTCTAGGCTTGCCCACCTCTTAAAACTATGTGCCCTCCCCCATTCTGTGATTCTTAACAAAACTGTTGCGTGGTAGTAATTAACGATGTCGGGCACCGCCAGCCCTCCCTTGTTTTTATCTAATTTTAAAGTTTGAAAAGAGATTCTATGTAGCTTCTGTTGCCAAATGAAATTCAAAATGAGAGATTTTAATTTCCTAAGGTACTGGTCTGGTAGCGATATTGGGATCATCTGGAATTTGTAGGTGATCAGCGGGAGTATCATCATTTTGACTGCGTTGATACGACCAAACCACGAGATTGGTCTGGTTTTGAACTCCTGACATTTTTTTTTAACTTCATCTAATAGAGGTATGTAGTTGGCCCTATACATTTTTTCTATGGAATTAGTCAACACTATGCCTAGATATTTTATTCGTTTCTTCCACGTGAGGTTGTAGCCCCTCATCAGGTCTTGTTTCTCAGCTCTGTTCATGTTGATACTCAGAATTGAGGATTTTGCTAAGTTGATCTTAAAATTTGAGACCTCACTATATGCCGCTAAGTTCTTCAGAATGTTGGGAAGGGATTTGTGGGGTGAACTTACATAAAATAGGACGTCGTCGGCGAATGCCGCCAACTTGTGTTCCTCCCCCCCCGCCTCGCAGCCCTCCACCTCCTTATTTCCTCTTATTGTTGCCAAGAAGGGTTCCAGAGCTGGGATGAAAAGGAGCGGGGAGAGGGGGCATCCCTGCCTGGTCCCATTGTGCATTTCAAAGGGTGAGGACAAGATGCCATTCACCTTGATGTTGGTTTTAGGATGGCTATATAGGACTCTTATTTTTTGGATAATTTTTGGCCCAAATCCCATAGTGTCTAAGGTTTTAAACAAGAACCCCCAGTCTACCCGGTCAAAAGCCTTTTCTGCATCAATAGACAGTAGTAGACTGGGGGTTCGTGAGTCTCTCATCCTTTGTATCGCCAGCAGGGTTCGTACACTGTTGTCTCTACCCTCTCTCCCTGGTGTGAATCCCACTTGATCTGGGTGTATCAGGGTTCCCAGGGTTCCCTTTATACGCTCAGCCAAAATTTTTGCGTAGAGTTTCGTTTCGAAATTTAATAACGATATAGGTCTGTACCCGGCGCACGTCGAGTCGTCCTTCCCCTCCTTTCGCAGCACCGTGATTGTGGCCAACAGTGAAGCCTCACTCATGCCGTACTCCGACCCCAGGCCATTCATATATCTTAAAAGTCTGGGTATCAAGATCTCTCTATAGGTCCTATAATATAATGCCGTGAGCCCGTCTGGGCCCGGGCTCTTGCCTATCGGCGAGTTGTTTAAGGCTCTCGTGACTTCTTCCTCCGAAATAGGTCTGTCCAACCTCTCTTTCTCCTCTAGTCCCAGGGTCTGTAATTTTGCCCCTCTTAAGAAATCCTGAGCTTTATCCCACCTCCCCCCTTTTTTAGCTCTAAGCTTTTGACTGACCGAGTATAGCTCCTCGTAGAAATCTCTAAATGTCGACGCAATGTCTTCTGAGATGTACCTTACCTCTCCCTTTTTATTAATGATTTTCTCAATAAAATTTATGGACTTGTTTTTTTGTAGCAGTCTAGCTAGATGTTTACCTGATTTGTTGCCATAGGAATACCGCTCTTTCGAAATTCTATTTAAGACTTGTTTTATTTCCTGTTCCGCTAGTTCCCTTAACTCTTCCCTCTTGAGGGTTAATCCTTGAAGTATTTTCTGGTTCTGAGTAGGGTCGGCCTTGTGCTTAGTCTCCATGTCTTTTATGTCGTCCGTCAACTCCTGAACTCTTCTAACTCTTTCTTTTTTTTTCCAAGTGGCTTTCGAGATAAACACCCCCTAATGAAGGCCTTGTGGGCATCCCAGAGGCTAGCTTCCTTCACTTCCCCGTTGTCGTTTATTTTAAAAAAACACTCGAGTTCTTTTCTCACACTTTCCCTGATTTCGGCGTCTTTCAATAGCTCATTATTTAATTTCCACCCACAGCTCGGTTTTTTAAATTCTGGGATATTCAGGCTCATGCTAACTGGGGCGTGATCTGATAAGGATACTATCCCAATACTTGTGTCCATTACTCTGTCTAAGAGTCCATGGTCCACCCAGATATAGTCTAGTCTGGAGTACGTCCCGTGCACAGGGGAGAAAAATGTATAGTCTCTGGTAGTAGGATGCTGCATTCTCCATACATCAACCAGTTGTTCCCTACTCATCTTTTTCTTTAATAGTTTTAGTTGGGCATTTCCTGTCCCCTGTGCACAAGACGAACTATCCAGCTCCGGATCCAGGGTGAGATTTAAATCTCCCATTAGGATCAGATATCCTCTTCTAAAAGTTCTCAGCCTAGCGAGGGTCGAGATCATGTAATCTGGTGATCTAGTGTTGGGTGCGTAAATATTTGCTAGGGTGTATGTTGTCCCGAAGAGAGTGCCCCTTAAAAACAGGAATCTTCCCTCCGGGTCCACCTTCCTTTCTTCTAGTTTGAACTGCAAATCTTTCGCCATACCTATAGCCACCCCTCTAGTTCTGCTTGAAGCTGTATCACTGTAATACCAAATGGGGAAGGCTTTTGAGAAGAGTTTAATATTCGAACTAAGGGAGAGATGGGTTTCCTGTAAAAAAACCAAGCTGGCACCATATCTCTTGACCTCTTCCAGGACTCTTTGCCGTTTACCTGGGGCGTTTAGCCCCCTCACATTGTATGAAAGAAATTTAATCTCTGACATCCAAGTATATTGACTTTATCTCCTTGTCCCCCTTACGTCCCCCAGCGGCGGGGTCTCCCTCCCTGCACCCTTCCTCCCTCCCCTGTACCCCTTCTCTCCCCCCCTCCCCCACCCAACCCCGTCTCGCTCTCCCCCCCTCTTTCCCATGCCACCCCCCCTCCCTCACAGAGCCCCCTCCCCCCTCCCTCCTCTATGCCCCCTCTCTCTACCCCCTCTTACCCATTCCTGGGTCTCTGAGTTAAGGAGTGCCATCCTCACTTGGCCTCTCTCCAACTCAGACTCTCTGGAGAGGCAGGATTCTGGCCCGCCCCTAAGGACCCACCCACCCGCCCAGCAGCGCTGGGCCCGTGAGTGAGCCAGCCGGCGAGGGCAGGACTGACCCCACCTGGATGCCCCCCCCCCGGTTAGCCCCCCTCCCCCCCATCCCCCCCGCGCACCACCATCATGTAACTTTCAAAAATTTTTTTTTTTTTTTTAGCCCATCTCCACCCACCCCGCAAGATCAGGGGCCGGGATATCAAGTTTCCTACAAAACTCGGGTAGCTCCTCTGGGTATCTCAGCTTAGCGGATCTGCCCTCTTTTGTGCCTATCAGGCATGCAGGAAATCCCCAGATGTATTTAACGTTGTTATTGCGGAGAATCTCTAGTAGGGGTCTCTGCAGCCGTCTTCTCTCGAGGGTTCTGGCTGATAAATCGGCAAATATCTGGATTTCCGCCCCTTCAAACTCTAAGGGAGTCTTTCCTCTGATCTTTTGCCAGATGTCTTCCTTGTCTTTAAAATGACTAAATCGAACTATGACATCCCGGGTTCTCTTTGACTCAGAGGGGTCCATCCTTCCCATCCGATGCACTCTCTCTAATCTGGGGAACTTATCGTTTCTAGTTCCGCTAAAGGGGGAGAGGAGCGTTCTAATAATTTTCTCCAAATCCTCTCCTCGATGTTCTGGGATTGCTCGGATTCTTATGTTTTGCCTTCTATCTCTATTTTCCTGGTCTTCCATTTTGTAGAGTGTATCTCTCTGGTTTGTTTGGGTCATCTTAAGTTGCCCCCTTAAGTCTGAGATTTCTTGTTCCATGTTATCAACCCTCTTCTCCATCCCCTCCACTCTGGTCAACAAATGGCTCATGTCCTCCCTCAGTTTGTTAACTTCCCCCTTAATTACGGACTCCAGCCTCAACATCATCTCCTCCATTTCTATTTTGGAGGGGGGTTGAGACCCCCTTGGCGGCTCGTCCATCCTACTCCCGTCGCTCTCACTTTCTATTGTTTGTTCCGCCCTTGAATGATCGAGGGCTGTATCTGGTTTATGGGCTTTGCCCTTTACCTTAGATGTCTTGGGGGAGTGATCTGGCACTGAAGTTGTCGGGCTCGCGCCCTGTCTGAGATAGTGTTTTATAGAACTGGAATCGTTCTTCTGAGCTTTAGCGGGCCCTTTCTTAGGCAATTTATTGGACTCTTTGCTCATGTTTCTTTTCGTTCCTCTTATTCTTTTCCCCAGCTTGAGCGAGTAACAGACCGAGCCTGCCTTTGTGCCCCCTTGTATTAGAGTTTTTTTATATTAGAGCCCCCTTATTGTCCCCGACTGGGGCTGCCAGGTTAAGAGTCCTCCTTGAGGCACCTCCCGGCAGGATGGAGAGGGCAGCACAGGTATGCCCCTACCCACTCCTCGCCTTTTGGTAAGTTGATTTTAAATCCTACACCTGGTGATGGCCCCCGGGGGGATAAGGCTTCTTTTGATGTCTTCAGCCTTCAGTGATGTCCCTAAACAACGGTACCTAGGAGCTGGTGGGTCTGCTACTACGTACGTCAGCGGTTGCTCCTCAGTCTATGTCGGGGATGAGGTGTCCGACCCCCCCCTATTTGTCGACCTATGCTCCCAAGCAGATAGTACTGTAGAATTAGAGAGGTGTCCTGGGTTGGCTATCTTCCTGCGTTTCTCTAAGAGCTGGGATGTAGCTAGGGTGTATGGGTCTCTACCGTGACCCGACCATCCGATGTGGGTCCTACCCCCGTCAGTGCAGCACCCCTATACCAGTGTCGCCTAGATAGGCTTCCCTTCTCCCAGGCGCAGAATTTAAGGTACCTTACGGGTCAAACTATGGCTCGGCTTCTCGGTGGGGCTCTCCTAGGGCTCCCCTGTAGCGGCCTTCCCCCTGGTGGTCCGGCTGTTCCCTATGCAGGATATTTTGGCATAGGTATGGTTTTACCCGGAGTCTCCGAGATTTAAGCCACCTAGATAACTGTATGCAGCTGAGGCTCCCTGGTGTGCTCCCTTCTTGCTGGCGGAGTGTGGTGTGTTGCCCCCTGAGAGTTCTGAGAGTCCTGGGTGTACACGGCCTCTATTGCAGTCTATGGTTCTCGTGGGTACCTGGTGCTACGTGCCGCGCTCACATACCATCTAACTGCATAGGCCACTTTTAGTGGGCCTTCTTATTAGCCCTCACCCTGTTGTAGTGTGCTGTCCAGGTGCTCAAATTGGCATGCAGACCCAATACAGTCCCAAACAGAGCCCCCACAGTCCCAGTCTTGATTGTCCCAGTTTTTGAGGGGGATTATCCCCTTCTATGCAGTATAACAGGCATGTTTGGCTTTTTTTTTTTTTTTTTTTAAAAGGCACTACGACAGTTTCTTCATAACGTTATGGCGCAACTGTTGCCTTACCTTATCTTCGGTGTTTACTGGTTGTGGAGCCTGACTAGTTGGTATACTCACAAACCCGGGCAGTCTCTTCTGCTAGCTGTCCCTTCTTCTGCTGTGAGTTCCTTGTGTGGAGCCGAGGCAGGGGGTGTGCGGGGAGGCGTGCAGCGGAGGATGCGGGTCGGAGGCAGGGGGAGCCGTGCGGTGATCGCGGGACGCAGCTCGCCGCCTACCCGGATATGATGTCCTGTCGGCGGTTGAAGTTTCGGTCGCTTTGAGGGTCCTCCATTACCCAGAAACTGGGGGCCACTATGTTCTCCAGGGCCGAGGCGCGCCGTCCCCTGGAATCCCGCACGGTCAGCGGGGAGCCGGCGTTCTCCTCAGCCGCATTCCTGTCTCCTCGCCAGCTGACGGGCTGGCCAGCTGACGGGCTCAGACCCCTCCCTCCGTTACGTCAGCACGTCCATTCCCTCTTACTTTATATTTTTAATTATATATTGTCTTTAAAGCGGTTGTAAACTGCTGGATTTTTTTTTTTGTTAAACTTACCTTAAAACGAAGCCCTGCCATGCCGAAATCTCAGAGCTGCAGCAGGCTCCCATCTTCACACGTCTTGCTTCAGGGTTCGCGGACTCCGGCTCTGTGACTGATTACATCACTCCCGTGCTTTGGCACATGGCTCGGAATGAGCAGCACGGCTGGCCATTCCTTCAGAGCGCATGCGTCAGTGACCTCACTGGCTGCAATGTAATGTAAATATCTCCTAAAGGGTACCCCTTTAGGAGATATTTACACTACCTATAGGTAAGCCTTATCATAGGCTTACCTATAGGTAAAAGTTATAGAGGAAAGTTTACTTCCCCTTTATGAATTAGAATTGTTATCCAGCTGAATTTGTATAGGTCTAATTGGTATTTGTCTATATCATGATCAAAAGTAATAAGCAATTCTTAGCAGTTTTATATTCATATTTACAGTTAAATATGTTGGGGCAATGATGAAAACTCCATTTCCGGGTTCCATAATCCTTCTGCCCATTTTCCACCTCCCCCTTATTCTTCCACATATAAATAAGCTGATTGCCTGTCTTACCTGTCTTTCCCATGACTTGAGCGTGAAACGTGTCATCATGGCAACCACCCGAACTTGTGGTCCAAGTCAGCTCCGTGTGGCTTCTCCCTGCTTCCTTCCAGTGGCCAATTACAGTATAATTTGCGGCCCATTGGAATGCGAGTGTGAGGTTTTTTTTCATCTCAGCCCGAACACGGTGATATTGGCACTGCTTGTTTTATTCTTTTGCATTTTAACTGTTCTTGCTTTCCAAGTTTGAAATAAATTACATTAACTGTCTATCCACTCAAAGGTTTTGTTTACAACCAAGATTAACCATTGGTGATACTACAATCTAACCATTTGCTCTGCATGTATCTTCATCTGCAGCCAGGGGTTGCAGTATGGTCCAAAGTTCCAGCGCATCAGCAGGAGAGGTTGCCCTGCTATCTGCCACTTGTGAATGCTGTAAGCTGCTCTCCGTCTGTAAACAAAGTGTTGTAGCAGTCATTCTAGTGTTCGGTAGTGGGTCTGATGGGAAGGGAGAGCCTGTAAGAATGTCTTCCTTGGGGCGGAATGTTGCAGTGGGGGTGCAAACATACCATAAATGTAGTAAAGTGATCTACCAGCACAAACCTACCAAACTAATATACTGTATATATATATATATATATATATATATATATATATATATATATATATATACATACATACATACATACATACATACACAGTGCCTTGAAAAAGTATTCATACCCTTGAAATTTTCCACATTTTGTCATGTTACAACCAAAAATGTAAATGTATTTTATTGGGATTTTGTGTGATAGACCAACACAAAGGGGAAAGAAAATAATAAATGGTTTTCAAAGTTTTGTACAAATAAAAATCTGAAAAGTGTGGCGCGCATTTGTATTCAGCCCCCTTTATTCTGATTCCCCTAACTAAAATTTAGTGGAACCAATTGCCTTCAGAAGTCACCTAATTAGTAAATAGAGTCCACCTGTTTGTAATTTAATCTCAGTATAACTACAGTTGTTCTGTGAATCCCTCAGAGGTTTGTTAGAGAACCTTAGTGAACAAACTGCATCATGAAGGCCAAGGAACACACAAGACCGGTCAGGAATAAAGTTGTGGAGAAGTTTAAAGCAGGATTAGGTTATAAAAAAATATCCCAAGCTTTGAACATCTCACAGAACACGTTTCAATCCATCATCCAAAAATGGAAAGAGTATGGCACAACTGAAAACCTACCAAGACATAGCTGTCCACCTAACCTGACAGGCCGGGCAAGGAGAGCACCAGAGAAGCAGCCAAGAGGCCCATGTAAACTCTGGAAGAGCTGCAGAGATCTAGCTCATGTGAGAGAATCTGTCCACGGGACAACAATTAGATTTGTGCACTCCACAAACCTGGCCTTATGAAAGAGTGGCAAGAAGAAAGCCTTAAGAAGTCCTGTTTTCAGTTTGCAAGAAGCCATGTGGGAGACACAGCAAACATGTGTAAGAAGGTGCTCTGGTCTGATGAGACCAAAATCTAACTTTTGGACCTAAAAGCAAAACGCTATGTGTGATGGAAAACTAACACTGCACATCACCCTGAACACACCATCCCCACCGTGAAACATGGTGGTAAAAGCATCATGTTGTGGGGATGCTTTTCTTTACAAGGGACAGGGAAGCTGGTCAGAGTTGATGGGAAGATGGATGGAGCCAAATACAGGGCAATTTTAGAAGAAAACCTGTTAGATTTTGCAAAAGATTTGAGACTGGGGCGGAGGTTCACCTTGCAGCAGGACAACGACCCTAAACATACAGCCAGAGCTACAATGGAATGGTTTACATCAAAGCATATTCATGTGTTTTAATGGCCAAGTCAAAGTCCAGACCTAAATCCAATTGAGGATCTGTGGCAAGACTTGAAAATTGCTGTTCACAGATGTTCTCCATCTAATCTGACAGAGCTTGAGCTATTTTGCAAAGAAGAATGGACAAAAACTTCACTAGATGTGCAAAGCTGGTAGAGACATACCCAAAAAGACTTGCAGCTGTAATTGCAGCGAAAGGTGGTTTTACAAAGTATTGACTTAGAGGGGCTGAATACAAATGCACTCCACACTTTTCAGATATTTGTAAATAAAATTGAAAATCATTACTATACACCCAATATCCCTGGGGGAGACTCGAGCCAGCAGGATACCAGAGCAATCTCTTGATTACCCTTAGGCCCCTTTCACACTGGGGCGGGAGCGGCGTCGGCGGTAAAGCAGCGCTATATTTAGCGCTGCTTTACCGTCGTTTTAGCAGCAGTATTCGGCCGCTAGCGGTGCGGTTTTAACCCCCACTAGTGGCCGAAATAGGGTTAAAACCCCCCGCAAAGCACCGTATTGCCACGGTAGTATTACCGCGGTGTCCCATTGATTTCAATGGGTAGGAGCGGTATATAAGCGGTGAATACACCGCTCCAAAGATGCTGCTAGCAGGACTTTTTTGACCGTCCTGCTAGCGCACCGCTCCAGTGTGAAAGCCCTCCGGCTTTCACACTGGAGTGAATGGGGACGGATTTTTTCAGGCGCTGTACAGGTGCTATTTTTAGCGCTGTAGCGCCTGAAAAACGCCCCAGTGTGAAAGGGGCCTTAAAGGGACCTGCTTACTCTGACCCACTGTTGAAACAGGGGTCAGATTGTGAGGTGATTGGCCAGAGCACACTGGTGGAGGCAAGCACTTGCACTTTTTGAGAATTTTTTTGCACTAGTTGGTGAAGCAAGCTGAGGATTTTTTTCTGCATTTGTGATCAACTGTGGTTATATATACACATTTTAGATTTTTTTTATTTAATATGGGCTTATTATTATGGAGTTAATATCACTGTTAAATATTAATTATTTGTTATTAATTGGTAAAAGGCAATATTAAAAGACCGGGTAAAACACAAATCAAAAAAGACAGGCGTTTGTCCCTTTAAAATATTGCAGCAGCGCTAAAAAATACAGTCTTTTTGTGTCAAGAGAGTTCATAAAAAATCATGGTGACCCAAAATAAAGTTCATATTGGTGCAGTGAGCCTCAAAACGCTAAGAAAGAGTGATACACCTTCCACCCGATATCCACGTTTCACCGCGTGCAGCACACACTCCCCTTTGGGGATGCACTCACCAGAAATATGATAAAAATAGGCATTTAAATCATAAGCCAAACGACACTGCTATCTCCTCGATACGGCCACCTCTTCACCTTCTGCAAGCTTAGGAAAGGATCCACTCCAACCCAGCATACATATATGAAGAAAATAATGGTGCAGATAGCGTAGTACAGTTTGGTAAAATTAAACTTTATTATAATCTCCAATCCCCCCTTATTAAAATCTGCGTACCAATAAATAAATAATCATTAGCTTTGTAATTAAATGCACTCTGCCTGTCAGTCCCGTCCGTCCGCCGGAAATCGGGCTCCAAAGCGCTGTGTAGAGCGGTGTCAGCCTCTACTTCCTGGTCGCTTGGTGGCTGGAGCGCACACTGGAACGCATTCGTCACTTCCTGCGAGGTCACGACCCTGACGCGTTTCGTCACTTCCGGACGTCGTCTGAGGGTTGTTGTTATTAATTAATTGATGTATGATATCCTATTTGAATATTCACTGGTAGCACAGCACTGTGTTGGATTTATTCCTGTAACACCCTCTACATAAGTAGGTGCTAGAGTAGGATTTTTGTTCTGTAGAGTAGGTAAGTTTAGGCAGCCCTGTTTGTTTTGATTTGTGTGGGCTGGGAGTGGCTCAGTGTTTAGCAGCTGGTGACTCACAGGCAGCCTCACTGAGACCTCCCTCTTTCTTCTAGAGGATTCTAGAAGGAGAGGAAAGGTGGAGATGCCTGGGGTATTCTAAGGCGCCCTGACCAATCCCCAACCTGGAATGGCAGGGGGCAGGCCTCCTTAAATACCTAGAGACAGCCCAGCTGGGGGGGAGTTGTCGGTGGAAGAACTGGAGATGGAGTACCAGGCTGTCAAGGTCTTCTGGGGGGGGGGGCCTTGGGCCTGGAGCTTGGGTGCTGGACAGAGCCCTTCAGGAAAGCGTGAATGTTCTGAAAAGGAGGCACAGGAGGAGCAAGTGAGGACAGCAGGAGCTAGTACTGCTGGGCAAGTCTTCAGGAGGGAACCACTGGTTGCAGCCAGGAGGGCTGGTGAGTGACATGTGCAGTCGGGAGGACTGGGGAGGCACGCCTGAGAGGACTGGAAGCCTGCAGTCAGGAGGGCTGGCAGGGCCTTAAGAGGGCTGACTGGGAGCAGTAGTCCACCAGTTGGACAGCTAGCACTAAAGACTTTTCATTTCTTCCACGCCTATGGTCCCTGCCTGCAAAAGGCAACTGCTAAGGCCTGGCTGAGCCAGTGTCAGGCCTAAACATGTGCTAGCTGCTCCTGGGGATTATGAGTTGTGCAGGAGAAAGGAAGAGGAATAGTCTGCAAGCAAGGAAAGTGCTGGGGCAGACTAGAGTAGTAACTTGTACAGAGAAGTGTACATAGTTGTCCCAATTGATTGGGTTTCCTCTAAAGGTGAGAACAGATGAGCTGATTCTGTAAAGTAATTCAAGATGAAGTAAACCCTTATGGATTTTACTTCCTTTTTAGTCCCCTGTAAAGTAAAAGCATAATGTGCTTGTATGCATTGTATACTAGCACATTATGTGCCACTTACCTGCAAACTAAGCCCACGATGTCCCCGCTGGAGGCCGCATCCATCTTCGCCCCTCTTCCTTCCAGGGCCACGGACTCCGGCTCCTTGACTGGCTAGAGTGATGTGATGTCACTCTCACGCACGTGTGTGGATGGCCTTTTTTTTACAGCGCATGCGTTGATTACACCATCGGCGCACTACAAGGTAAATATTTCCTAAATAGCGCACGTTTAGGAGATATTTACTGTACCTATAGGTAAGCCTTATTATAGGCTTACCTATAGATACAACTTCCACATTGGGGGTTTACAACCACTTTAAGACCAATTTAGGAAAACCTCGCTCCTACATTTCTAGGCCATGCTTCCCACCATTGTCTTTCTAATGCACCTTTACTTTGTTATATGGTGAGCTATCTCACACATATGTTTATTTTGTTGTTGTGTCTCAGTGATTAGTCAGTGTTAAGAATCGATTTACTTTCATATCTTTCCATGATATATTGCAGGGCAGTACATATTTTAGGGTGGTGCCTCATAGGTTACCATGGAAATGTTCTGTGCTATTTATAGAATGATAACACCAGATGACATCATTTTTGTTTTGAATATACATTTGATAGAAGAACATAGTGACATACTTTTTTAAGTAGCCTCTGTTTACATAAGGTAGCACTTCATTGAAGGTATGTCATCCAAGGTACACTCATTCAGAAAACAGTGCAATCTCAACATGCGAGGTGGTAACTCCTTGTTCATGATTAAACATTAGTCACAGCTTAACACAAACCTTCTTCTAAACATGTCTCAAAGGCAACTTGTTCTATTGCAAGTAATCAGAAAGAAAATATCCAGATTTATATGATTTGTAAATAAAAGCCTACCAATTAAGTTAAACTGATCTAAACTCTTAAGGCCCGTACACACGGTCAGAAAATCTGAAGACAAAACTTTCATCCAGTTTTTGTCTGCCAAAAATTTGTAATCGGCTGTCAAAAGCAGCATACTAACGATCAGAAAATCGGCAGCTTTTTCATCGGACAAAGTTTATCTTCAGATTTTTTGACCGTGTACAGGCCTTAAGACTTCATTCACATCAAAGCAATCTATTGCAGTGCATTTAAGAAATACACATAAAAGTGTTATGTTGAGCACTAATGTGCATTGTTTAAGGCAGTGCATTCATGTGAATGATCTGGCAAGGCACCACAATGGACTGGAAATCAGAGCCCCACCATTTCTGATAATACAGCGCACAACACCTGAACACACATCAATGCATTGCAGTAACACACGTATTAACAAGTGTGGTTACTGCAATGCAATGGTGTGAATGAGCCTTTACAGTTTAGGCCTCATTCACAGGGTCGTACCCATCCGAACATCTGTGCAAAAGGCTGTCTTCACCCGTGCGGGCTGCATAAGTGCTCTGAGCATTCAAGGGCAAGCAGTCCCATTCACGTCTATTGGGATGCAACAGCTGTACCAACACAGCTGCTGGTCCAAATTTGATAGCCATGTGGATGCTTGTCCCTGGACACAGGCAGTGTGCGTTCAGGGACACGTTCCCGCACAGCTGTGAAATTGGGACCAGCGTCTGTGTCCATGCGTCCCAACAAACATGAACCGGACTGCCTGCAAGCAGATGCATGGAACACCTGTGCATATCATGTGGGCAAAGACAGCCCTGGGCATGGGTGTAGGTTAGGTATGCCCCTGTGAATAAGGCCTTAGACACACACACAGCAAGGGCCATTCTCTACAGCATGCTGGCAGGAGACAGACTTTTCTATTTGCTACAGTGTCTATTTTTCAGGAAATAGACCTGTAAGTCTTTTGTTCTTTGGAACATCTTTTTCTTTTACTTTCACTGGTGGCAAGAATGCGGTTTCCATGACGTACACTCCCTACTTACCCTTGAAGGGAATCGAAACCTTCCAGCAGCTCTGGAATTCACATGAAATCCACCTTAGCGAGCACTTCCATTATGTACAGATAAGGCACAATATCCTTACACTTCCACAAACCCTCATTCTTTTCTCACATGACAAAGCTTCACAAAACCCTTATGAAGCACTGCTTAATAAACCTGTTCCTATTTTCACCCCTATAGAACAAACACTCACCGCAGTATCATGATTAATGCGAGAGTCTGAAAAACATTGAGGTAGTCAAAAATCAACTAAGCGGTATCATGAACAATGAAAATACAATAGCAAATTTGACTGACACTCATGAAACTTTCCTCAAGTATGGCTACCCTAAATACCGCCACATTTTTATAGATATATACTATACATCTGAATGTCTAGGGAGCTGCCTGCCCAGAACTATCCCCTTCATCTGTTTACTTTTTCTTTTCAATATTTCTTTACTCCCCTCTCCCAACCTATCCTGTCCCCTTTCTTTTTCTTGTATTCTCTCTCCTCTTTTCTTTGCTTTTCCCCCCTTTCACTTTACCCTCCTATTGTCGTTTTCCCTATTTGTATGCTTTTTTTAGTTGGATGTTAATACCTATGTTTCCACTTGCACTAAATACCATAATTGAAGGCGTACACTTTGCATACACTCATTCTGGTTTCCCATGATAATGTGTTCATTAAGCCAACTTAAATATACTGCCGATCTACTTCTGTCCATGGTACTTGATGACCTATGACGTCTTTATTTTATCAATGTCAACCGCTCTGATCTGCAAATATTTAAGTCCTGTATACTTTGCTCTGGTATTTTTCAATAAACCCTCTGTGAAAGAAAAGGTGCTGTAAGACTTTGCACAGCTTTGCTATGCACCTGTAATATATATATATATATATATATATATATTTATAGAGCTATTTTTAAACAGAAAGTTCAGTTGGGCTTTATATTGGCAAACATGAGATTCTTATTTTAAAGACAAGGGTGCTATACTACTGTAGCAAATTCTTTAACCTCTTCCAGCCTAATGAGAACCTTCAAGGCCAAAGACAGCTGACACCCTTCAATATTTAGTGGGTTGTGAGGCATAGTCGGTTTAAAGATGGTGAAAGTCATTGGGCGCCAGACACTTCTTGGATGCAAAAGAGGTTTTATTTATTTTAACAGTCCTTTTTTATTTTGAAGGGAAAGATGGTTAGAGCCAGGACACCCTTAAGTAGAAGCAATTTCAATTAGCAGACTCTGAGACTTCAATAGGAGGACAGCCATACAAGGAAAGGCCCCAGCAAGGCGCCACTTCTGCATGTGCAGGAATGCTGTCTCCAATGGCGACAGTACTTAATAGTTCCTAACACAAAGTTCAACAGTTCACTCAGCTTCACTACAATGTCTACTTGTAGTTCCTTAGCCCCTTGAGCTCCTAGCCTCTCACTGGACTCTCTGATTCACTGACTCTGAATCCTGTGAGCTCCTCAAGGCTTTTGCCGTGGCATCTCCCTCAAGCGCTTCCCTGCTGGGTCCCTAGCTTGGCACTCCAGATACGTCTCAACCGGCTCAGTCCCTGGCTTGACACACAAGGCTGCTCTGCAAGCGTCACCTCTGCTGGTTGGGTCCCTGACTTGATCACCACCTGAAGTTTCCCGATTCTTCACTGTGCCCGTTCGGTGTCAATACTGCTTCGGTACTTACTTCAGTTACTCACTGTGGTCCCTGGTAAAGGTGGTTGGTCCCTTAGTGGCAACAGCTTCCCTTCTACCTCTGACCACAAGATTCTCTGGCCGGCAGAACCGTCACTTTTGGTTGGACTGCAAGCTGCAGTCCCAACCCTGCACTGCCCTCATACTTCTGGATAGGCCCTTACACAGCCTGGCAGCCAGATGTCCCCGGGATAGGCCCAATCGCCTGGGGCGTACAACACACGTCCACCCAGACAGCCGTCCAGGTGGCACAGAACCTTGATCACCTGACCTCACCCAAATATATAGGTTCTCCCAGCAGGCCAATGGATTCAAGAAAACCCCTGCCCATTGGCCGAGATACCCCATATACCCATAACCTGACCTTGGGTTGCCCTTCTCATATCTAGTACCAAGTTCCCGGCCACCTAGTGGTAGAAGAGAAAAGTGCAACAAGGCCAAACTTAGGGAGAAATCAATAGATCTCTATCAATTAACTGCAGTAGCTACTCCTGACAAGGAATTTGGTGAGGAGCTCCCTGACTAAACCCCAGGGCCATATACTACAATAAAACAGAATCATGACAAAAATGTCAATAGATGTAAGGGTGTGGTAAATTGGTGTGGAAAATTAGAAAAACATTTAAAAAATGGTGCAGGAACTGTAAGTACACCCTTGTCCTCAGAAGCTGGTATTGCCCCCTTTAACAGACACTTCTATTAGGAGTTTGTGTAACTGCTCACCAGTTTACAATATTGTATTGACTCCTCCATACATATTTTTCTCAATTACAAAAGGTTTTTGGATTTCCTTGCATGAACTTGCTATCTCAAATCACATTTCAAGGGGTTTTAAATTCAGGGCTTTTACTAGGAAAGTCTACAACCTTTCACTTTTTTTGCTTTTAACCATTTCTTGCTGGATTTGCTAGTGTGTGTCAGGTCATTATAATAGTAAAAGATCCATTTCCTGTTCAACTTCAACTTTTGGTGGAATGGCCTTCAATCTCATTAAGAACACATTGATATGATGCATAGTTGACTGCAAGCTGCATAGGCCCTGAAGCAGAAAAACATCCCTAAACAATAATGTTTGCACCACTGAGCTTCACAGTTGGCGTGAAGATTTTCCCTCTTATGCTCTCTATGGTTTGTGCCAAACATGTCAAATGTTACTGTGACCAAACAATGCTATATCTATTCATCTGCCCTTAGCACATTGTTCTAGAATGCCTGTGCGTTTGTCTATATGTTCAATGGAAAACTATAGCTCTGCTCCAATGTTCTTTTTGGTCATAATCACTTTCATGGCACACCTCCCATGCAAGCTAAATCCTTGCTGACTGTAGATTCATGCACATTGACACCAACTGTTGCAAGAATTACCTGCAAATCCCATGATTAAACTCTGGGGTACCTAGAGATGTATTTTAGTATCAGTCAGCTCTTAAATTAAATTTGCTGGGCTATCTAGTCCTTGACAAATTAGTAGTCATTTAAAAAAAAAAAAAAAACAAGTGTTTTTTAATTGCAGGTGTAATTAATACAAGTGTTTTTTAATTACTGGTCTGAACACAGCTGCATTGTTTTCAATGGAGCCATGAGCACAGGTGTGTAAGCATTAGTTGCTTTCATGTCTGTAACACAGAATCCCAAATTCTGTGTCTAAGAACACGTGCTTTACTTGCTTATGTGTATAAACACATATATGTGTTTTTGTATGCGTGTAAGCAAGTCTAAACAAGAGGGGGAAAATAAAATATCATAAAAACAAGTTATTTACACATACGCATCTTTACGCATTTAAACACATCTATACGCAATTATTTTACTGATCATTGAGCAGGAAAACACGTGTATTTTTGTAATAACATCACTACAGTTTTACGGCCCTGTGCATGAAGTCTTGCAATGGAATGATTGATTTTAAATATTTGGTGATCCGTTTAAATCCTATGCCAGACTGATAATCATCCACAACCTGCTCTCTGAGGATCTTGGACAGCTCTTTTGATCTTGACACAGTGGGGGATATTTACGAAAGGCAAATCCACTTTGCACTACAAGTGCATTGGAAGTGCAGTTGCTGTAGATCTGAGTGGGACATGCAAGGAAAATAAAAAAAAGCATTTTTGCTTGTACATGATTGGATGATAAAATCAGCAGAGCTTCCCCTCATTTCAGATCTTCCCCTCAGATCTCAAGTGCACTTATAGTGCAGAGTGGATTTGCCTTTCGTAAATAACCCCCAATGTCACCACACACGTTAGAAGAAAACACCAGACTAAATATCTGAAGTTTAAATAAAGCGGGTTTCACTTGCATACCCCCTCATAATGTTCTTATAATTGGCACCTAATCTGGAACACATGATTCTAATTTCATGGATTTGAACTGGTGGTAGGTTTAGGGGTGTACTTCCCTTTTCCCATGTGAGAAATCTGCATTTTTATTAATTTATGATTATAAGAATGAAGACACCATGTCACTTGTAACTGTCATTTGTTCAAGTATGTCCCCTTTACCTGTATGCCTTTTATTGAAAGAGGATCTAATGTTTGTCTGTTCAAATATGTTGAAAAACTATTTCCGTGGGGTGTACTTGCTTTTAACTTTTTACAGTAAAAAATTAAACAACAAGATCACTAAAACCATACAAGCACTGGAGGAGATGGCAGCCCCACCTATGCTCCATGTGGCCTCCCTGTCACATAAGGTTTTGCATGGGGGTAAATTATAGGATCTGATTCCCTGGTCTGCAGCAGCTGAAAGCCATCTCTCCTCTAGCCCCAATACCCCCCCCCCTTTCTTGCTGTAGGGGACCAGTTCCTTTAACTGCCGCCCTCCATCGCTGATTAACCTCTCCTGTCCACTATCAGATTCCCCCTGCTGTCAGGGAATCAACCAGCCCCCCCCCCCCCGCCTCCCCCACGCAGCACTGCTGGCTTCCCTCCTCTCCCTTCCCACCAGCAGCTGCAGGCACACAGGGAGATGTTTCTGGGTGGAGGCCAGGGATAAGCGGTCAGTAAATATGTCATTTACTGGCCCATTATTTTTTTGAATGAGCACAGTGAATATTGGTACCAATCACTCACTGTGTTCATTCATAACTGAAGCTTTAGTTTATAAATGAACAGAAAGGCTATGCAGAGCTAATCTGAAATATTCCAACAATATAACCACAATCAGGATTCCAATTCAGAGATCTACATAAGCCATTGGTTTCCTTTTGCCAATTTGATGGCTTAACCACTTGCCGACCGGCGCACGACGATATACGTCGACAGAATGGCACGTACAGGCAGGAGGGCGTATATATAAGTCCCTCCTTTAGCCTGTCCGTGCCATCGGGAGCGCGCCGGGAGCGGCGCGCTCCTGCGCCGGTCGGGACCCCCGTGAGTCCGATCGCGGTCCCCGCGGACTCGATCGCCGCGGGGACCCCCGCGATCGTCTCACGGAGCGGCTGAACGGGGAGATGCCGAGATAAACAGCATCTCCCCGTTCTGCCTAGCAACTAGTGACGCCGATCTCTGCTCCCTGTGATTGGAGCAGAGATCAGCATTCACTAGCTGACAGCCACGCCCCCCCCCCACAGTAAAAAACACACCCCTAGGCATACTTAACTCTTACACTGCCCCCTTCTGGTTAACCCCTTCACTGCCAGTGTTATTTATACAGAAATCAATGCATTTAAATGCATTAATTGCTGTAAAAAATGACAATGGTCCCAAAAATGTGTCAAAAATGTCCGATGTGTCTGCCATAATGTCGCAGTCACAAAAAAAATCGCAGATCTCCGCCATTACTAATAAAAAAAAAAAAATAATAAAAATGCTATAAAACTATCCCCTATCTTGTAAACGCTATAACTTCTGCGCAAACCGATCAATAATCGCATATTGCGATTTTTTTTACCAAAAATATGTAGAAGAATACGTATCGGCCTAAACTGAGGGAAAAAAAAGTTTTTTTATATATTTTTGGGGGATATTTATTATAGCAAAAAATAAAAAATAATGCATTTTTTTCAAAATTGTCGCTCTATTTTTGTTTATAGCGCAAAAAATAAAAACCGCAGGGGCGATCAAATACCACCAAAAGAAAGCTCTATTTGTGGGAAAAAAAGGACGTCAATTTTGTTTGGGAGCCACGTCGCACGACCGCGCAATTGTCAGTTAAAGCGACGCAGTGCCGAATCGTAAAAAGGGGCCTGGTCCTTTGGCTGCAAATTGGTCCGGTCTTAAAGTGGTTAAGGTCCGAGCCACATATAGACATGTTTTGTTTTGGATAGCAAGGGTATATATTAAAACCCCTGTAATGTTTTCTGTTAGAGATTTTCCTTCCTTTACTGCCGTGTGAGCATAGATATATTGATTAGAATCTGCCCACTAAGGACACAGATGACAATGAATGACCTGAAAAGGGTTCTAACCCTTCCCACTCTAACAAAAAGGGATTGTATTACTTACTTTGTGTCCCTATTGGGGAAATTTCCCTCATTTCCTGTCTCAATCTCTGCACAAAAGGTGTGAAGAAGTCCCCAACAAAGACAGCCATAGACCCGACAGAGGTTCTAACCCTTTCTGAATGTGTCCTCTTTGGATAGATTTATCTCACTTCCTGTTCTAGCAACTGCACAGAATGAGAGGGAACAGGAACATGCTTGACAGAAGTTTCAACTCTGTGCCCCCATTGGAGAGATTTCTGTCAGTAGTTATGCATATGGAATAAATGGCTTCCTATGGAATGAGGCACACAATTAATATAGCAGGAGGTAATGTTACTGACTGCAGAACTCTTTTTCTTCCACAAGAGGCCAGTAGCAAGTGTGCTTTATTTAGCTTGTGACTGACTTTCAGCTGTTGCAATCTGGGAGATGTAGTCTAGAGGAGCATCTGAACCATGGTCATCACAGGGATACCAACTACAATACCCAGTGATACCTGAAAGCAGGAGGTGTCTGATAAAAAGATCAGATCTGTTGTTGCTGCTGGGGGTCTATTGTTGCTGGGGAAGTATTTTGTTGTGGGTGGTCTATTATTGCTAGGGGAATCTATTGTTGCTGGCTGCATTGTGATCTATTTTACTGCTGTTCTTGTTATAATTAAAGTGTAAGTTCACTTTTACAGAAAATATGTAAGGTGAACTTAAACTGGACCCCCTTCGGTATTACCCCGATCCCGCTGACCTTGAGTCCCGCGATCACCCGCTATGAGAGATCGGATCGCTGCTTTACTGGTCCAGGGATTTGAAATCCCAGGTTTACTCTCCTCTTCTCCAGCGCTGACAGGACAGGCTAGGCAGGTTACATAGTTACATAGTAGGCGAGGTTGAAAAAAGACACAAGTCCATCAAGTCCAATCAAGTTCCAATTGGTCAGCACTGTCCATGTGACAGTGCCGACCAATTATAATGCTTCCTATCCATACTTGCAGAGAGGTACATTTAGGACAGGGGTCTCAAACTGGCGGCCCTCCTGCTGTTGCAAAACTATAAGTCCCATGAGGCATTGCAAGGCTGACAGTTACAAGCATGACTCCCACAGGCAGAGGCACGATGGGACTTGTAGTTCTGCAACAGCTGGAGGGCCGCCAGTTTGAGACCCCTGATTTAGGAGATTAAGTTGCAGAGTTTTTTTAAATCCCCGGACAAATAAAGCAGCGATCCGATGTCTCACAGCGGGTGAACGCGGGACTCCAGGTACAGAGGGACCGGGTGGCATGAGTGTAAGTTCACCTTACAGATTATCTGTAAAGTTGAACTTACCTTTTTAACAAGTTCAATACAACTTACTTAGTACCACAAATGTTACGTGCTTCTGTGGTCTCTAAAAGGGGTGATCCTGGGAGGTGGGTAGGGAGTGGAACCAAGGAATGGTTGATGCTCGAAGGTGGGTTGGACTGATATAAGGGGTGATTTGAAAAGGGGGCGTTCCTGCACCTATTCTCTGAGAAAAAAAGCCTTGGCAGCAGTGGCGTCGCTAGGGGGTGGCTTTTGGGGCTATAGCCCCGAATCTGGGGCCCATAGCCCAGAGTCTCTGCTGGAGTCCCCCACGGGGACCAAGGAGAGGGGGGCTCTCTGTGAACTCTGATGTAAGGGGGGCTCTCTGGGGACCCTGATGTAAGTGGGGGGGCTCTCTGGGGATATATATACACGCACGCACGTACACACACACACGTATATTATATACATATGTATGCCCGCCCATGCGTACGACTTTCTTTACTATGCTGCTATGGGCTCTAGCCCCAGATCTTTTGTAGACCTAGCAACGCCCCTGCCTGGCAGTAACAAGAAACCGATAATGATCTAAATGTGTGCAGCTAACTGTTAATACATGCATGCAACTTGCGTTCCATAGGGGGTCATCTGTACTAGTCAATGTGCAGAAATCAGTCACTTCTAGTGGTCAGTGATTAATCATTAGCAATTTTAGTAGCGGTGTCACTCTACTAAAAATCTCCTGCCCCCTGGCCTTTAGGTGACTCGCCTATTAGAATTTGTTTCCAGTCCTAGCTCTGATCAATGTTATGGTGACAGAAGAAAGAATAAGAAAATATCAGGATGTCTTTAAGTATAAGCTTTCAGTGAGCAAATTGCTGTTGCATTGTTTTGTGTTTATTGTTTTTATGAAGTGCCTATAAAAAGAGAGGACGTCACCAGTGAGCGAGCATTTCTTGAGAACATTCTTCCCCTGTCCTGAAAGAAAGTTGGAGCCTTGCCCTGTCCATGTAGGTAGGAGTGTACACAGCCCAGCACAGCTCTACCTGCACTGACACATACTAGAGGCACGGCAGTCTTTTATATATGAGCTATATATAACCTGGGCCCTGATTGGTTGCCTGTCACTCTGACATCATCCACTAAAGCACCAGCAAAACTGACAGCTTGGACTGTGTATTGATTACCATAATACCCGACGTGCAGATTACTACTATGTGTCACAGCAATACTTAGTAACACACTCAGCCCTGGGGATTTAACTCATCCACAGCTCCACAGTCCTGAGCTGGCTGACTTGTCAGGCTGCATTTAAACCAGGAAAACAATGAAGAACAGGACGGCTTTTTTTTCAGTTATGAATAAACACAGTGAGTGAGTGCAGTGGCGTCACTAGGGTTGGTGTCACCTGGTGCGGTAAAATATGGTGTCACCCCCCCCCCCCCCCCCGGTCACTGAGCAGGCTAGCGCATCAGCACACCTCTCCCCCCTAGCCTGCCACAGTGTTCTGTCCTGCCACTGCGGAGTGACAGCAGGAGCAGGACAGAGCAGTAGACACTGAGCAGGCTAGTGCATCGGGCTCTCTTCTGCCTAGCCTGCCACAGTGCTCTGCTGGGTGCTGGGCAGGCTAGTTTTGGGATGGCAGCGATCATGGTGCGCACTCCAAAGAGCCCCTGTAAATGTTGTGGTTTATGCCAGTGTGCCAATCCATGCACTGTCACGGATGGGGGTGACACCATCACGGTCGGATATCACTTCCTTCTTAATGGCGTCACCCAGGCCTGGACTGGGACAAAAATAGACCCAGGCATATTAGACTGAGCCCCAAGTCTAAATCCCCCCAGTGTAACAGTGTAATCCCCTTCCAGTGCAATCCCCCTAATGTAATTCCCCCTGTGTAGTACCCCTGTGTAATCCCCCTAAAGTACCCCTGTGTAATCCCCCTAATGTACCCCCCTGTGTAATTCCGCTGATGTATCCCCCTGATGCGCCCCCCTGTGTAATCCCCATAATGTACCCCCCTAATGTACCCCCTGTGTAATCCCCATAATGTACCCCCTGTGTAATCCCCATAATGTATCCCCATAATGTACCCCCTGTGTAATCCCCATAATGTAGCCCCTGTGTAATCCCCATAATGTACCCCCTGTGTAATCCCCATAATGTACCCCCCTAATGTACCCCTGTGTAATCTACCTAATGTACCCCCCTAATGTACCCCCTGTGTAATCCACCTAATGTACCCCCCTAATGTACCCCCCCTGTGTAATCCCCATAATGTACACACCCCCCCGTGTATATCTGCCCATTGTGTATTTCTCTCCTCCCTACATTCACAGACCTCAGATCAGCGTGGCTCTGTCCACATGGATGTCCCTCCTCCGAGGCTCTTCCTCCTGTTGTGTACAGTCAGTGATGAGGAGGAGCCTGGGCTCCGAGGAGTGTAATTGTGATAGGCAGCCGGCATCTCTCCCTGCCTGCCTGTCACAATAATAGGGGATTGCAGTGCCGCTTCCCGGAGGACATTCGGGCACCGGGCTATGGGAACCCGAGCTGTCTGCCTCCTCCTCACCGAACATCGCTGAGCAGAGATAGTGCCCAGTGGAAGGAGGAGGAGGAGAGAGCCGCGGTGCCATTCTCAATCCAGTGCCGTGCCGGGTGTCACCCCTCTGTCGGGTGACACCCGGGTGCGGCCCGCACCCCCCGTACCCCCCTTGCAACGCCACTGAGTGAGTGTGTTTACTGTGTTTATTTACAAAAGGAAGGTGCTGGTAAATTACATATTTACTAGCCCCTTCCCCATTCTCCATCCTGAAACCTCACAACCCCCTGCGCACGCCTATGCGTGGAACAGGCACCCCGCTAGATGGGTTGGAGTGAAGTCAAAAATGTCTACTCCAGAACTGGTAAAGTTCTGAAGCCAATAGAAAGGATGGCAGCCAGAGAGTTAGCATTTCCAGGAGAAGAAAAAGCAGGCTCACAAAATGATGTATGCAAGGGTTCCCCCTTAGAAGAGTTTAATGCTGGGTAATTTGTACTGTATGCATATTAATCTAATGCAGCCTACAGACGATCGGAATTTCCGACAACCAAACCGTGGATTTATTTCTGACGGATCTTGGCTGAAACTTGTCTTTCATACACACGGTCGCACAAATGTTTTCGGAAATTCCAATCGGCAAGAACGCGCTGACGTACAACACGTACGACGGGACTAGAAATAGGAAGTTCAATAGCCAGTGAGGCTCTTCTGCTTGATTCCGAGCATGCGTGGAATTTTGTGCGTACTTGAATTGTGTACACACGGATTTCCTTGTCGGAAAATTTGAGATCCAGCTCTCAAATTTTTGTTCTCAGAAATTCCGACAGAAAATGTCCGATGGAGCCTACGCACAATCGGAATTTCCGACAACAAGCTCACATCGAACATTTGTTGTCGGAAATTCCGATCATGTGTACGCGGCATTATACATAATAAAAGGCACTCTGGAAAGCTGTTGCCAGCGTTGTACTATATCATTAATTATGGTTCCTTCTTTTAGGTTTGTAAAAGCAGGCATCTGATTGGATGCTGTGTATTAAATGTATTTTTAATTATTTTTTTGGGACTGCCCTACACTAAAATCCTTCTGGAGATAATTCAGCAAGTTTTTCCTTGTCTGATAAACCTGAATCTTACACCCATGTCCCCAAAAAAAAATATAAGCAATCTTTGTTAATTCACTTATTAAATGCTGCCAGGGCTTTTAACGACAAGTCCTGGAAACAGCGAAGTCATGGAGGACATCACCCCGATTCTCACAGCAAGACTTCTGACCAGACCAAAACATTTTCTTATTTGGAAGAATTTGAATGCTCAGCTAATGCCTGGTACACACAATGAGATTATCTGACGAATGATTGTCCGTTTTTTTTTTTTGCATGCTTATCTCAGATCGAACCTGAAATTCTCATATGACAGAATAAAAATGTAGAAGCGTAGTGTTGTATTGTATTTGTATTGTATATTTTGATATAGGTGGGCCAGCATAACAAACATCCTTTTTTAAACGAATACTGATTAAATGAAAATCGTACAATCTGGCATCATACGAAAAACATTTTCGTGCTTGTTCGATCAGATAATATTGGATGAACTGTCATGATCGGCTCTCAAAAACTGTGCACTAACAATCAGATTATTGTATGATTGCTCCAAAAGCGGTATTTTTTGTACAATTTTCTGGTCATGTGTACAACTATAAACAACTGTTTTAGAAGTCTATAAATGCACTGACACCTTCTTTACTGTATCCTAACCTTATGGATATTACTGGTATCGATAGGAACTTATTGGTGTGTGCCTAGGATAGTTCCAGCTGCAAACCAAACCCCCCAACTCAACCCCCCCCCTTTTTTTTTCTTCTGTAACCCCTTTGGCTGGATCCCCCCTTCCCCTATTTCTTCCACCCCCTGGTCTTACTCCCCTAACTAAATCCTCTGAGATTATTCGCAGCTAATTTTTAAAATAGATGATTCACCGGACATATGTTGACATATATGCCAACAGTTCTCTTAATATATGCTACTGTTTTTGTATTATTTTTATGCCATAGCGTTATGTATGATTATACAATGTAACATGACCAGCCACCATGTACCTTTAAAGTATATGTAAACCAGGGATCTCAAACTAGCGGCCCTCCAGATGTTTGCGGAACTGCCTCTGCCTATGGGAGTCATGCTTGTAACTGTCAGCCTTGCAATGCCTCATGGGAATTGTAGTTCCGCAACAGCTGGAGGGCCACCAGTTTGAGACCCCTGATGTAAACCTTCACCTTGTAAAACAACACATTCAGTTTACAATAGAAATGAAACGTAAAACATTTATGTATACATATAAAAACATTATACGTAAATACCCTTTTTTCCCTTTTATATAAGTGATAACATACCGTCTGTTCTCAGCTGTGTTCTGTTGCCTAGTGTGGTCAGTTTTTAATAGAAAATCAACCAGGGAACCAGGGATTTCCCACAAAGAAAGCAACACAAAGAGAACATGGTGCTTTTTCATACAAGCACATGTGTACCACAAACACATGTCAGGGATATGAAATTTTGGGTTGGCATGTTATTTAAAGTGTTAGTAAACCGCCCCATTTTTTTCATTGAACCCTACAAGGTAAAGGCATAATGTGCTAGTATGCACCGCATTTTAGCACATTGTGAAATACTTACCTTAGAACAAAGCCCTCCAGTGCTGACAGGTGCTTCCATATTCACCCGTCTTTCTTCTGGGTTTGCGTCCTCCGGTCATCCTCATGGACCACGGCACGGAGCTCTGAAGAGATGACATGGGTATACCCTCCCTTCAGAGCACATGCGTCCGGTGACGTCACCGGCTGCATGCAGTGTAAATATCTCCTAAACCGTACAGGTTTAAGATATATTTACTGTACCTACAGGTAAGCCTTATTATAGGCTTAAATGTAGGTACAACTTTAAACAAAGGGTTTACTTCCACTTTAAGTGTACAAGGTGAAATTTTTCTGTTTATTTTTGCTCTGCTGAGGCCCTCAACATATAGTATGTAGCAGTAGTGTATTTAGGTTTTGTGCTGCCCTAGGCCTGACTAAACTCTCGCACCCCCTAATTTAAATATGACCCACCCCTTCCTGTTAAGGCCACACCCCTTGCTGTTTAAGGCCCACCCTGAAATTTTTGAGTGGGGACACTAGTTATTAGGGCCTGGGGGAGGGGGGGGGCAATGGATTCCCTTAATTTGCATAGATTTCCTCTTACTTCCTGTTTGGCTATGGGGCAAGAAGTGAAGGGAAATCTCTGCAATGGGATAGGGATGGTAAAAAATAAACTGACATGGGCTATAACCCCCCCTTATTCTATCCAAAATGAAAAAAAGTGTTGCCTATAGCTCTACTTTAAGCACAAATTCCTGCTAATTTTATGGAGAGGACTAGAAAGATATAACCATGCCAATGGTGCAGCAGAAAACAGCAGAGCACAGTGAGGAAGGTTTGTAGTCCAGGATGAGAGGACATTTAAAATTAGAAGCAAAAATTAGAAGCAGCGCTCCCCCCTCCCACAGTTGCAGAATGCCGGCCGCCCGCATACCGGAAGCAGTGTTGCCGCTTTATGGGGGTGCTAGACTAATTTGCTTCTCAGCCCAGTCCACCCCATAAGACTGGCGCTACACTAACAGTGTAGTGCAAGCTGGCGGGGACACTTTCCGTGCTGCCTCCCTGCAAAGTGCTGCCCTAGGCCTGGGCCTTGTTGTCCTAGGCCAGGATACAGCGTTGGTATGTAGCAGAGCTGCACAATTAATCGTTAAAAAATCGTGATCTCAATTCAACCCCCCTGAAGATCTCTATTGCAGAGTTTGACGATTCTTTCATATAACAAGTGGAGAGACTTATCTGCTCACTCAGCTGTCAAAAGAAAACATCTGGGCAGTCTGCCAAACATTGTAACTAACTCTTCCTTCTTAGATCAAGGGGATACACTTCTGTGTGTAAAGAAAAAATCCAGGCAGTCTGCCAAGTTTTTAACAACGTGTAAATGCTGGAAGCTTAACCACTTAGAGCCGGTTCACACTGACCTGCACACAACTTCAGCGGCGACTTGCAAAACGGCTTCTGTATAGAAGTCAATGCAAGTCGCCTGAAGTCACCCCCCAAGAAGTACAGGAACCTTTTTCTAAGTCGGATCGATTTGAGTCGTTCCTATTAGAACAGTTCCATTGTACATAATGGAGCACAACTTGTCGGGCGGCAACCGAGTCTCAAAGTCTAAATCTTTTTCTGACACTTGTTTCTTAAGTTAAAATCAATATTTTTTGCTAGAAAATTACTTGGAACCCGCAAACATTATATATATTTTAGCAGAGACCCTAGGGAATAAAATGAATTGCTGCAATATTTTATATCACACTGTATTTGCCAGTGGTCTTTCAAACGTAATTTTTTGGGAAAAAATACACTTCAATTAATAAAAAATAAAACTAAACAGTAAAGTTAGCCCAATTTTTTTTGTTTTAATGTGAAATATGATGTTAAGGCGCGAGAATCATGAGAGAATCGTGATCTATCTTCTAAGCAAAAAAACTGTTATGCCTTGTACACACGAAGGGACTTTCCCGCGGGATTGTCCGCTGGACTCGAGTCGCCGGACTCGAGTCGCCAAAAGTCCGGCGGACTAGGTTTTAAGTTTTGTTTTAAAATTATCCGCTGGACTTGGCAGTCCGGCGGACAATCCCGCCGTTAGTATGCTAGTCCGCCGGACTTTTGAAAATGAACGGACTTGCCGATCATCGGAAAGTCCGTTCATTTAGCACGTGACTTCAGGTAGACGGAGCTAGCGAAGGCAGTGAATGCCGCTGCGCTAGCCCCGTCACCTGGCATGGATTTAAAGGGAATCCCCACGCCGAAAAAACAGTGTGGGGGTCCCCCCCACATCCATCTCAGACCCTTATCCGGGCACGCAGCTAGGAAAGGGGTGTGGACGAGCGAGCGCCCCCCCCCCTGAGCCATACCAGGCCGCGTGCCCTCAACATGGGGGGTGCACTGGGGAAAGGGGGGCCTTGCGCCCCCCCACCCCAAAGCACCTTGTCCCCATGTTGATGAGGACAAGGGCCTCTTCCCGACAACCCTGGCCGTTGGTTGTCGGGGTCTGCGGGCGGGGGCTTATCGGAATCCGGGAGCCCCCTTTAATAAGGGGGCCCCCAGATCCCGGCCCCCCACCCTATGTGAATGAGTATGGGGTACGATGTACCCCTACCCATTCACCTAAGGTGTAAAGTGTAAAGAAAAAAAACACACAGTTTTTAAAAAATATTTTATTGCACTGCTCCGGGGGTCTTCTTCCATCTTGGGGGTCTTCTCGCCGGACTCCTCCGCTATTTACCTAGCTCTTTTACCGAGCAGAGGAGGCCGGCTACCTTCTTCGTCATTGATGCCGTCGTCTGGGGGTCTCGATCCGCCTTCGGGGGTCTTCCGGGGTCTCTTCTGTTCTTGCCGCTGTCCTCGTTTTCTGCGCCACCGCCTTTTTCTTGTTCTTCTTCTTCTTCTTCTTCCTCTTCCGATGTTGACCCGTCGCTCTCTCTGGCCGGAATGCCAGAGCCGCGCTGTGCTGGGACTTATATAGGGACAAGGGGACAGGGTCACATGCTCATGTCACATGGTGACCCCGCCCCCCTGTGATGTCACAGTCCCAGCATCCTCCGGGACTGTGACCCTGTCCCCTTGTCCCTATATAAGTCCCAGCACAGCGCGGCTCTGGCATTCCGGCCAGAGAGAGCGACGGGTCAACATCGGAAGAGGAAGAAGAAGAAGAAGAACAAGAACAAGGCGGCGGCGGCGGCGCAGAAAATGAGGACAGCGGCAAGAACAGAAGAGACCCCGGAAGACCCCCGAAGGCGGATCGAGACCCCCAGACGACGGCGTCGACGACGAAGAAGGTAGCCCGCCTCCTCTGCTCGGTAAAAGAGCTAGGTAAATAGCGGAGGAGTCCGGCGAGAAGACCCCCCAAGACGGAAGAAGACCCCCGGAGCAGTGCAATAAAATATTTTTTAAAAACTGTGTGTTTTTTTTCTTTACACTTTACACCTTAGGTGAATGGGTAGGGGTACATCGTACCCCATACTCATTCACATAGGGTGGGGGGCCGGATTTGGGGGCCCCCTTATTAAAGGGGGCTCCCGGATTCCGATAAGCCCCCGCCCGCAGACCCCGACAACCAACGGCCAGGGTTGTCGGGAAGAGGCCCTTGTCCTCATCAACATGGGGACAAGGTGCTTTGGGGTGGGGGGGCGCACGGCCCCCCTTTCCCCAGGGCACCCCCCATGTTGAGGGCACGCGGCCTGGTATGGCTCAGGAGGGCGCTCACTCGTCCCCACCCCTTTCCTGGCCTGGCCGGGCTGCGTGCTCGGATAAGGGTCTGAGATGGATTTGGGGGGAACCCCCACGCCGTTTTTTCAGGATGGGGATTCCCTTTAAATCCATACCAGGTGACGGGGCTAGCGCGGCGGCATTCACTGCCTTTGCTAGCCCCGTCTACCTGCAGTTACGTTCTAAATGAACAGACTGCTCCGTGTGTGGGCAAGTCCGTTCATTTTCAAAAGTCCCGCGGACTTTTTCCCGCGGATTGTCCGCCGGAGAAGTCCGGGCGTGTGTGGGCAAGTCACACGCTCGGAAGTCCGGGCGTGTGTGGGCAAGTCACCCCCTCGGAAAGTCCGGCGGTTTGTCCGCTGGACTAGGTCCGGCGGACAAAGTCCGAACGTGTGTATGCGGCATTATTCCCATTTTAGCCAGAATCGTGCAGCTCTAGTATGTAGCACCCTCCTAGGTAGGTGCTAGAAGAGAGTATTGTTTTTGGTCTTTCTGCTTATCAGGAAGATGGTCAGGTAAAACTTAGAGTCCTCTCTGCCTACCAGGGAGCAGGATCTAATGGTTAGGTCTGCTCATTGTACTCAGGTACAGCTCAGCTTGTTCTGACTGTGGACAGTGGGAGGGGACCTGACAAGTGAGTGCACATGCTTTGTTACAGCCTTGTCAATTGGCAGAGGAAAAGTGCTACATTGCATGTTGGTATACTGTATATAAAGCCAGAGTACATGTGCTCAGAGTTAGTTGAGCAGGGTAACAGATTCCAGGAGGGAGAGGGACAGCTGCCCTCTACTTTGTGGAGGAGGCCATGTGGCCCTGGGTGGTTGACCCAGGGGCTTAGAGAGAGAAGCTAAATCCAGAGGTCCTGCAGAGCTGACTGGAAGGCAGACACCAGAAAGGATCTGATTCTGCCTACTGTGAGTACAGATCTGTGTCTTTGGGGCCTGTCGAGTGAGGGCCGCCCCCTTTAGCTAGATGAGTCAGTGGATGGGTGTCAGTAAAGGGGATGCTAGAGAGTGTCTTGAAGATAATGTAGGGCATCAAGTCTGCTGCTAGTGAGAGCAAGAAGACTTAACCCTTCCATACCTGTGGCTGTATGGTCAAAGCAGTGTGACTCCTTCTACTACCAATCCGGTGAGGCCAAGTGAGAGATGTCCTTATCCTTTGTGAATAGTTCCAGTTGGAGTATCCCACTCATCCCTGCTCCCATCCAAGTTCGAAAATAAAATACAAAAACACAAATAACTGGACTGGTCATTGAGTAACAAGCAATCAGGAGTAAGGGTGGGGCAAGCAAGCAACCAAGCGGGAACCCCTCAGCAACCAAGTGGGAATCCTCAGCAATCAAGTGGGAACCCTTAGCAACTAAAGGGGAACCCTCAGCAACTAAGTGGGAACAGCTACAAACCAGCTGCAGGTAACCGGAAAGAGGCTTAAGAAGTCAACACTCAGCAAGCCCTATGAGGACAGTGCTACAAGTAAATAAAAAATGTTTTAAAACATTTTTTTTTTGCAAAGCATTAGCACAAGTATCTACTGTTGTAGCATCAGCTGCTTGTGACTGTTGTTATATTGTTGATGTTGTTAATTGACATCATGGCAATTGAAACAAAAGGAGTACGATTCACCTTTCTTTAGTAGAAAAGGTGATACTACATGTTGAAGGGCTCTGTTGCGTAATTTAAAGGTGTACTTACACTCAGACCCATTTAACTGAACCGCGCCCAAGTTGGATTCTCCCAACTCCTCTGCTGGTTTGCACTCACACTTAAACAGTTACAAGTGTTCCCAGGCACACATACCCCCCCCCCCCCCCCCCCCCACTAATCCAGTGATTCCTGTTTCACTGCTCCATCATGGTTTGTGCTCACATTGTAGCAAACTGTACTAGATCACAAGTGGACCACACCAGGACCACTTAATCCAAGTGGTCCTGGGCACAGTACGCTTAGCCAGTCCAGGTGTGGTTTGGAACACTCACACAAGACTGGGACTGGGTAAAAGTGCTAGTTTGTGTGCCACCAAAATGCCAACTAGCAGGGGTTAGTCCCTTTTTCAGGGAGTCCCTTTCTCTGGGTGGATATTGTGGATAGGACTAGCTCAGTCTGTATCTAGAATCAGAAGAGCCAAAGGGTCAGAAGGCAGAGGGTGATGGGAAGAGGCTACACCTAGTATACTGTCATGTAATCTTGTAGCCTTAGGAAGTGAACCTTTTGGGGTAGGCTCTGTTGGAGAACCCACATTTGGGGACCTACAGTGAGGAAACTGGAAGAGCTGGTAGACAATTCTTTGTTAGGGTTGAACTTGAAAAGTGTAGTGTACTGATGTCGGGAATAAGGAGGCAGAGCAAAGGGTGTTGTGGCAAAAAAACTGTACATTATGTTTCTGCTACATTAAAAGTTTAAAAGGCTGAGCATGTGGACATTCATTGTTTCTAGACATGGGCCTCAGGCTAGGAGGATGTGAGTGTCCAAGATGGTGAAGCTCTACACATTACAGGTGCAGGCAATCCTGTTGCAAGAGGGCGGTGCAAGGAAGAACAATACACTCTTGCGCTAGAGTCAGCTAAAAATTCAGTATCCACCCTAAACTGAAATATTTTTTTAATCGCTTCCGGACCAGCCGCTGCAGTTATACTACAGCAGATTTCCCCTCCCCCTGTACATCGGCTCTTTAAGACGCCTCTGGCGGCACATGCGCACGCCCGACGCGTGTCCCCGGAGCCGATGCGATGACCGCCAGGCACCTGCGGTTGCTTGTTACAGAACGAGAACGGGGATGTGTGTCTGTAAACACACAAATCCCGGTTCTTTCAGGGGAGATGAGACAGATTGTGTGTTCATACTAAGTATGAACACCGATCTCTCTCTTTTCCCCTAGTCAGTCCCATAAATCATGTATTATAATAATAATAATAATTCTGATTTGAATGTGCAGATTAAAGAGGAACTTCAGTAATTTTTTCTACTTTCCATTTATCAAATCTTCTACCCTTGTTGTTTTAACTTTGGATAGTAAAACATTTTTTTCTGCCTGTAAATATCTTATACAGCCCACTTCCTGTTTCTTGTCTGGTAAAAAGCCTAGGCTTATGACATCATGCACAGCTCTCCCTCTCACTCTTGTGAGAGTTTGCCAGGAAGGGAGGGGGGTGAGTCATAAGAGGGCCAATGAGAGCTGCAGAGCTGGAAGTGTGCCTCTGTGTGTATGTGTAGATCCAGGAAGTGAACAGGCAGCAGCTTCAGCTGCCCACAGTTAAAATGGTTGCAGCCAGACTCAGTGGAAGGAGATTTCTGCAGCATATTTGGCAAGTATAGAATCACTATATATAAAATAATATGCAAAGTGGTTGGAGGGAAGCTTCAGAATGGCAAAGAAGTTTTTATTACAAATTATGTGAGCAGACTGCAGTTCCTCTTTAAGTTGATCAGCACTCAAACTGGTGTAATATAATATCGGTACTAAAAACTTTTTTTTTTTTTTTAAGGCAACTAGTACACATTTTTATATCCACAACACCATTACGTGATGATACGGGGATAAATTCAATTTTTCAATAGTACACATTTTAGAAACCAAAATGCACAACACATTGCAGTTTCATTAAAGCAGTTCTCCAGCCTTTTTACAAAAAAATAAAAGTCAGTAGCTACAGTATTTGTAGCTGCTGACTTTTAATAAAAGGACATTTACCTGTCCAGGGATTCAGGATTGTTCTCACCTAAAACCGCTTCTTCGGCGATCTTTGGGTCTCTGTAACCGGTGTGTTTGCTGTGGGCAGTCATCTGTGACTCCTTGCGGCTTAACAGCTGCCTGCCCAGTCCATATGTGCAAGCCGCACAGTGCTTTGTGAAAGGTCCCGTAGACTTCTGGGACCTTTGATGTGTCCCAGAAGGTTGCGGGTCGCGGGGAACTTCTGGTGGGTATGTAAACATCCCTTGTAATAGAAAAAAAGCATGACAGGACCTCTTAAATATGACATCTGGGGTGAAAAAGACCTCAGATCTCATATTTACACAAAAATGCAATAAAAAAAAAACAAAAACAAAAAATGTTGTTTGAATATTTTTTTTTTTTAAATGTCCCTTTAAGAGCTATGGGTGGATGTGACGTTTTGACGTAATTTGGTATGGTGCCGGGTGGCCCATCTTCCCCTCAGGAAGCTCCATACCACATAGGGAGAAGGATCTGATCACCTCCGCCGCTACCGACGGCTCCGGTAAGCGGCGGAGGGCACCAAATCGCGGTGGGAGGGGGGCCCCTCTCCTGCCACCGATAAAAGTGATCTCACAGTGAATCAGCCGCAGAGACCACTTTTATTTGAAAGCCGCCTGCCCGCTGAAGAAGAGGATAGCTGCTGCCATAACAACTAAATTTCTCTTCAAAGTGCCGACGTTTAATGACGGCGGGTGGTCGGCAAGTGGTTAAAGTGGTATAAAGCCTTTAAGGCTTTTCACCATAATGCATTTTATGCATTAAGGTGAAAACATTTCTGTGCTGCAGCTCCCCCCCCCCCCCTTTTATTGTTTATTTATTTACTTATTACCTAAGCGATGTGCACAAACTCCAGCCGCTGTCGCTCACCTCACTGGACAGACTGATAGCATCGGGAGCCAAAAGCTGTGACGGTGGGCTGTGTCAATGGATGCAGCAGCGGGATTTGGGAGTGAGCCGCACAGGTTGTAGAGGGGGCTCTTGGAGCGCCAGAGGGGGACCCCAGAAGAAGAGGATTGGGCCTGCTCTGTGAAAAACTATTGCAGAGAGCAGGTAAGTATAGGCATGTTTGTTATTCTTTTTAAAAACCAGGGTTTACAAACACTTTAAGAAATTCATGTTCATTAACAAAAAGACACTACAATCAATTTTTATATTTTAACAAATGAACAGAAGCATGCTTTTGCCAAACAGCGCTGAAACAAATGTCTATTGCAGTTCTACAAAACAAACTGGGACCTCAGCTTTCAAACTGACATGTGTAGGCCTGTGCTTAGCTGGGGTGGGCCTTAAGGTTAAGAAACTGGTTATAGAATAATTACACCCAGTAATAAAGGTAGCTGTATATACCTTTGCTTTTATTTTACAACATCTTGGGAATCATAAAATCAAGGCAGTTCAGTAATGTAAATCTATCCTCCTAATGTCTTCTAAATGCCACTGTCACTCGTGATAAATGATAAGTACAGTAGGAACAATTATATCATGTTTTATTTTGGGTACATGTCTCAGACAAGAGAAATAATTGAAGGACAACACACCGTACTACTTTAACCACTTACCCACTGGGCAGTTAAACCCCCTTCCTAACCAGACCAATTTTCAGCTTTCGGTGCTCTCACACTTTGAATGACAATTACTCCGTCATGCAACACTGTACCCAAATGAATTTTGTGTCCTTTTTTTCACACAAATAGAGCTTTCTTTTGGTGGTATTTAATCACCGCTGGGTTTTTTATTTTTTGCGCTATAAATCAAAAAATACATTAATACATTATTATTCGTTAAAAAAAAAAAAAAAAAAAAAATTCTTTGTTTCTATTAAAAATTATTGCAGAGTATTGGCGAGTATTGGCAAGTATTGGCAGAGTATTGGCAGAGTATTGGCAGAGTATTGGCGAGTATTGGCAGAGTATTGGCAGAGTATTGGCAGAGTATTACAGTGTTGCACAGTATTGGTAGAGTATTGCAGTGGTGGAAGAGCATTGCACAGTGGTTGCAGAGCATTGCACAGTGGTGGCAGAGCATTGCACAGTGATGGCAGAGCATTGCACAGTGGTTGCAGAGCATTGCACAGTGGTTGCAGAGCATTGCACAGTGGTGGCAGAGCATTGCACAGTGGTTGCAGAGCATTGCACAGTGGTGGCAGAGCATTGCACAGTGGTGGCAGAGCATTGCACAGTGGTTGCAGAGCATTGCACAGTGGTTGCAGAGCATTGCACAGTGGTGGCAGAGCATTGCACAGTGGTTGCAGAGCATTGCACAGTGGTGGCAGAGTATTGCACAGTGGTGGCAGTGTATTGACCAGCGCTGTGGGCACTACACATCCAGCCCACAGCGCTGGTCCCGTCTCTCCCCCTCTCCACTTCTCTTCTCTCTGTACCGATCGGTACAGAGAGGGGAGGGAGGAACCGGCGTCATGACGTGACGCCGGTTTGTGTACATGTGATCGCTCCGTCATTTGACGGAGCGATCACGTGGTAAACGGCCACTATCAGCGGCTGTTTACCGTGATCCGTGATGCGCCGGGTCCTCGGGACCCGGCGGTCACGGATGTTCCCGAGTGCGCGCCCCAGGGGGCGCGCGGGAGCAAGTTTCTGGGAGGACGTCCGTAGGACGTCCACTTAGAACAAGCCGACCGCGCTGTGGCGGTCTTTCAACTATAGGGCGGTCGGCATGTGGTTAAAATGTTTGTTTAAGGTGCCCAAAGACTACACACACATTGTCAAAAAATAACTATAAATGCATTAACAACTTTTTCAACAACTACTAAAAGATTATATAACTTTCTCCTATTCAAGGAATACCTGGACATACCATTTTTGTCAGAAACCATGAATCAGACTGAGTCAGAAGTACAGTTAAATCTCACTTACATAGTAGGTGAGGTTGAAAAAAGACACAATTCCATCAAGTCCAACCTATGTGTGTGATTATATGTCAGTATTACATTGTATATCCATGTATGTTGCGGTCGTTCAGGTGCTTAGCTAATAGTTTCTTGAAACTATCAATGCCCCCCCGCTCAGACCACCGCCTGTGGAAGGGAGTTCCACATCCTTGCCGCTCTTACAGTAAAGAACCCTCTACGTAGTTTAAGGTTAAACCTCTTTTCTTCTAATTTGAATGAGAGGCCATGAGTCTTGTTAAACTCCCTTTTGCGAAAAAGTTTTATCCCTATTGTGGGGTCACCAGTACGGTATTTGTATATTGAAATCATATCCCCTCTCAAGCGTCTCTTCTCCAGAGAGAATAAGTTCAGTGCTCGCAACCTTTCCTTATAACTAATATCCTCCAGACCCTTTATTAGCTTTGTTGCCCTTCTTTGTACTCCAGTACATCCTTCCTGAGGACTGGTGCCCAGAACTGGACAGCATTCTCTAGTTGCGGCCGGACCAGAGTCTTGTAGAGCGTGAGAATTATCGTTTTATCTCTGGAGTTCATCCCCTTTTTAATGCATGCCAATATTCTGTTTGCTTTGTTAGCAGCAGCTTGCTGAGCCTGTCATCTAATAGGACCCCCCGGTACTTTTCCATCCTAGATTCCTCCAGAGGTTCTACCCTCAGTATATAGATTGCATTCATATTTTTGCCACCCAAATGCATTATTTTACATTTTTATAAATGGAACCTCATTTGCCATGTAGTTGCCCCCCCCCCCCATTCATTTCTTCTGATTTTTTTGCAAGGTTTCCACATCCTGCAGAGAAGTTATTGCCCTGCTTAGCTTAGTATCGTCCGCAAATACAGAACTTTAACTGTTTACCCCATCCTCCAGGTCGTTTATGAACAAATTAAATAGGATTGGAACCCTGGGGGACCCCACTACCCACCCCTGACCATTCCGAGTACTTTCCATTTATCACCCCCCTCTTAACTCGCCCTTGTAGCCAGTTTTCAATCCATGTACTCACCCTATGGTTCATGCCAACGGACCTTATTTTGTACAGTAAACGTTTATAGGGAACTGTGTCAAATGCTTTTGCAAAATACTGATACACCACGTCTATGGGCCTTCCTTTATCTAGCTGGCAACTCACCTACTCATAGAAGGTTAGTAGATTGGTTTGGCAAGAACGATTCTTCATGAATCCATTCTGAGTACTGCTAATAATACCGTTCTCATTATTATCTTGCTATACAAGATTTTAGTAATCTTAAAAATAAAATAATAATAAAAAAAAGGTAAACAGAGTAAACATAGTCAAAACATAGCCAGAGTTCAGGAACCAGAACAGATAGTCAGACAAGCCAAAACGTCAGGGAGCCAGAGATGAGCGTAGTAGAACATCAAGCAGGATCTGGAGCCAGGAGGAATGTCAGCCAAGCAAGTCTTTAACAGGAACACATGAGAGCGTCTCTAGAGATGTGACCAGGGAGAAGGCAGAGATCATATGGACTGGACGGCTTAAGTAGGCAGGACTGACGAGCAGGATATCATCAACAGGTGAGTCACTGTGGAGAGATAGGAGCTGGCAATTAGCCGACAGCTGAGTGGCCAGCTTTGAGAAGGAAGGGCTGAGCCCCGCCCCTCACAGTACCCCCTCCTCAATAACCCCTCCCCCTCTGATAACCACCAGGCTTGAGGGGAAAACGTCTATGGAAATCACGGAGGAGGACAGGGGCATGTAAGTCTGAGGATGAGACCCAAGAGCGTTCCTCCAGACCGTACCCTTTACAATGCACCAGGTACCGTATGCAAATCAAGCTTTGTGAAAACCGTTGCTTCCTTGAGGCGGTCAAATAACTCCATAATCAACGGAATCGGATAGGCATTCTTAATCGTGAAACTCATTAAAATGAGAAGAAAAGAGGTTTAACCTTAAACTACATAGAAGGTTCTTTACTGTAAGAGTGGCAAGGATGTGCAATTCCCTTCCACAGGCGGTGGTCTCAGCTGGGGGCATCGATAGTTTCAAGAAACTATTAGATAAGCACCTGAACAACTGCAGCATACAGGGATATACAATGTAATACTGACATATAATCACACATATAGGTTGGACTTGATGGACTTGTGTATTTTTTCAACCTCACCTACTATGTAACTATGTAACTTTATATCAATGGGAGGAATAGTGTCTTATCATTGGTATAAATCGGAGGAATAATTCCCCATCATTGGTGTCAGTGGGAGGAATAGTGCCCTATCGTTGGTATCAACAGGAGGATTAGTGCCCAATCATCAATGTGAGTGGGAGGAATAGTGCCCCATCATTGGTGTCTGAGGGAAGAATAGTGCCCAATCATTGGTATCAGTGGGAGGAATGGTGCCCCATCATTGGCTGGAATAATGTCCCAAGAGCTATGTGACGGGAGTCACTTTGGGTGGGGGGCTTGTGGAGCCCAGCTTACCTTGGAGAGCTCTGTAAAACTCTGTGTCCAGCTCCCCTGGCCCCTCCTATGTGTAAATCACCCTGTGTCCATTGGGTGACCGAGAACCCCCAGTCTGATCTGTGCTAGTTGGACTCGCTGTACAGCCGCCCCTGAATATTGTATCTATGTATATATTGTATGTTGTCTCATGCTGTTGTGGAGTGCGGACTGTTTGCTGGGATCATTTAGGGTGTGGCTGTGTCCCAGTGTGTCTGTCTGCCTTAGAAGAAGTGTATTATGGGATGGATGTTTTGTATTTGTGTTCCTGGGGGCAGGGTGGAGAGGGAAGGGGCAAATTCCTCCAACAACTCTCCCTGCTGATTGGACAGTTTACCCCTCCCTGAATGAAAGGGAGGGGAGGATTGTTCCCTGAGAGTGTATACCTGTGTACCTGTGTTTGAATAAACAGTTTTATGTTTTTCACCCTACATTGAGTTACTGCTAATGACTGGGTGAGCTAAAGGGTCTTGGATAGTGCTGGTTCTGGACAAAGGAACCATTTACGGCGGACATAGTACTGTTGAGTATGGGGGTCCGTCACACAGGCTAGAAAGAAAAAGCAGGCAAAGGGCCGCATCCTGCCCCTGGGCTGCAGTTTGGAGGCCACTGGTCTAAACTGTCTCATCCAGCAGATTATAATATATGGACAGTTGTGTGAGTGTGTATGTTACCAGGATGTAGATAGGTACTGCAGAACAACTGTAAAACAAAAAAACATATTTAACCACTTCAGCCCTGGAAGGATTTGCCCCCTTAATGACAGGCCACTTTTTGCGATACGGCACTGCGTCGCTTTAACTGACAATTGGGTGGTCATGCAACTCTGTACCCAAACAAAATTTATGTCCTTTTTTTCCCCACAAATAGAGCTTTCTTTTGGTGGTATTTGATCACTTCTGCAGTTTTTATTTTTTGCGCTATAAACAAAAAAAAGACTTAACATTTTGAAAAAAAAAAAAAATTTTACTTTTTGCTATAGAACAAAAAACATGTATTCATTTAGTTCAGGCCAATATGTATTCTTCTACATGTTTTTGGTAAAAAAAAATCACAATAAGCGTATATTGATGGGTTTGCGCAAAAGTTATAGCATCTACAATATAGGGGTAGATTTATTGGATTTTTATTTATTTCTTTATTTTTTTACCAGTAATGGCGGCGATCTGCGATTTTTAACGGGACTGCAACATTGCAGCAGACAGATCGGACACTTTTGATACTTTTTTTGGGACCATTGACATTTATACAGTGATCAGAGCTGAAAATAGCCACTGATTACTGTATGATTGTCACTGGCAGGGAAGGGGTTAACACTAGGGGCGATCAAGGGGTTACGTGTGTGTTCTAGGGAGGTGTTTCTAACTGTCGGGGCAGTGTAGTGACTGGGAGTAGACAGACATCGCTGTTTCTAATCTCTAGGAACAGCAGATGTCTCACCTCTTCCTGACAGAATGAGGGATCTGTCTGTTTACATTGACAGATGCCCCGTTCTGTCTCTCTCAGGAGCGATCGCGAGTGCCCGGCGGACATCACGGACGCCAGGCACGTGCATCAGCTCCTACACCATGTGGTGGGCACGCACGCCTGCCAAGTCTATCTAAAGGGCCAATATACAGCTACGGCGATTTGCCCAGGAGAGCCAACATGCCGCAGTATAATGACAGTGGCAGGTCGGCTAGTGGTTGAATGAATGACAAGATGAAGGACACCCCACTGCTTATCTACTGTATATCCAAATAGTGCAAGCTCAATGGTATTGCATCTGGATCAGTCCCAGCAAGTCAAACTGGCATATTCGTCTATAGCACCCATAATCGATACCATACATGGAAAGGCACCATGAAGGATATATCCAGGTTTTAGAGCAGTATATGCTCCTATCCAGAGAACGTATTTTTTAAGACAGGCCTTATTTCAGCAGGACAATGCTAAACCACATACGGCATCTATGACAACAGCATGACTTTGTAGCAGGGCTTTTTTTCAGCTGGAACTTGGTGGGAACTCAGTTCCACCACCTCTGGCTACGGCCCTCTGCTCAATACTATTGCTTGCAAACATAGAAGTCCGGCTTCTGTGTTTACAAGTGAAAGCTTGTCTCCCAATGGCTCCCATAGATCTGATCTTCTGAGTGACTGCCACTGAGTGCAGGATGGGGAACAAGGGAGATGCAGGTGCAGATCCCAACACCCCATCTGAATGATCCCCCCTGCAAGTGAGAGAGGCAGAGCCACCTACAGTGTTCGGGGAGGTACTAGAGCCGGCTGGGTGCTTCCGCTTAATACACCAACAACAAGTAAGACATGTGGAAGGTGGCGGGGCTTTTAGGATGGAAGGAGAAGATGGAGACAGTGGAAGGGGGATTGCATGCAGAGGTCAGAGTTGCAGAGTGGTGAAAGTGAGTATAGGGGATGAAGCGATAACCCCCCCCCCCAAAAAAAAACTCTGCACTCTGTACATAATGCACACCTGGTATTTATTGCACCTTCTACTGTTAGATGCGGTTTGGAGGGTGTGTGTGGGGTGGGGGAGTTTTTTTTTTTTTGAGAAGTCGGGGTTCAGTTCCTGCTGCACCTATTTTCTAAGAAAAAAAACCCTGCTTTGTAGTAGAAGACTGTCGGCTGCATTCCAGAATCCTTTCACCAAATATATTTGGTGCATCTTGAAATGAAAAATATGACAAGGAAGACCCAGAACTGTTAAGGAGTTAGACTCTAAGAATGGGATAGCATTCCTCTTCCATTACTCCAGCAACTGGTCTCCTCAGTTCCCAGAAATTTACAGTGTTGTTAGAAGAATAGAAGATGCTTCACCATTGTAAACATGGCTCTGTATCAACTTTTTTGAGACGTGTTGCTGCAATCACTTTCAAAATGACCTTATTCTTTTTTTTAAATGGTACATTTTCCCAGTTTAAACATTTAATATGTTTTCTATTTTCTATTGTAAATAAATATGGGTTTATGACAAATCATTGTATTCTGTTTTTATGTAGATTTTACAAAGCATCCCAACTTTTTGGGAATTGGGGTTGTAGATACAATATCCTCACCTGTCAATAAATATCAGTATTTATAAATAATTGTGCGAATTTGTAAATGTTGATTAGAAAACTGGGGTGATTATTTTAACAGTTTTTTTTCCCTCTTCCTTTTTCTCTTTTTCTCTGTCTTTCATTTTTTCTCTCCCCTTTCCAGCCATGGGCTCAGATACATCAACATATAAATTGACACTATGGGAAAACGCACGGAAATGGCACAACCATCTCTTATCTTAAAAACTTAATCTCTCTCTATTGTTGACCCAAATGTATCAAACAATAGACACTGTTTGTTTAAGATATCAACTCCCTATGATACACATCTAAGCATATGATCTTGGACTCCATGACAGGTGTGCAGAACAGGGGAACTCAAGGAACCCCATCTCCTACCCATTTCCTTCCCTCTTATCCCCCTCTCCCCTGCCTGTTGGCCCACAAACGGACCTGTGGGAAGCCTAATTATGGGATGTGACCCCTCGTAAGTCCCGTTGCTGGATCGCCTTGCCTGCCGCGCGCCCGCTGGGGGGTGTTGGAGCAGGGCGCTACCCGGGACCCGGGGAACACCAGCTCAGAGGGAATCTCACCACACACAAGGAGTAATCTACAAGAAATTCATACACTGGGTAAATATGTCATAGTACAATGTGATAATATGTTATACATCCCGATGTGAAAGGTCAATTGGAGACAAATATATGTAAATCAAATATTGTTGCAATATATTGTTCTTACCCTTTCTCTTCTAAACAGACAAATCACCTCTGAGGAAGACCCTCATCAAAATGTGTCGAAACGCGTCAGGTTCACTTTTACCCCCAACATTTGGTTGTGTTAATCATACTGGTGTAAAAGTTTTTTGTCTGTTAGTGTAAATTTTTAAATTTCTGAATTATTTTACCCATTTGGGACCCATGTCTCCTATTTTTACCTACCATGTCACACATGCGACATCTTTAATCCAATAAAGATTTATATTCAAAATATAATACAATTTCTCAGAGAACTTATTTTCAAACGCTGCCTAAAAACCCCACCAATCCCTCCTGGGGGGACTCCTCTCTTTTTTTCTTTTTACACCCCAGGGGTGAGCAGCAAATATATCATCTCCAGTAAGTGTCTTTTTTCTTCCCATTATTTTAACTGTAACCTGGTCGTCACCGTTTTTTTTCCCTTGTACAAAAGAAATGTTCTGTTTTCTATCACAGCCTTGCGGCATGCCTTTTTGAGTGTAGTTTTACTGTAACCTCTTGCTAGGAGTTTTTTTTTTTTTTGCCTGTTTGGTCTGACAGTTCCCATCTTAGAAGCAGTTGTGGCGTAGTCTGTTGTATTGCCCATATGGAACGCTCTGCACTAGTGCACAGGGATAGGTAGTTTGTGTATGTAAAACTGTAGTCCCTGAAGTGGGTTTCCTGTAAGAGCCATAATTATTTCAGTTGGAAACTAATGCAAATCCTGTTTGTTGATGTTTGTCAAATTCTTGCAGTAAAGCCAAGGCGCTGACCCAATAGTAGTATTTATGTACTTTTGCTAAACAAGACAGCTGCTTATACAAACTATTTACAGATTCATACAATATAAAACATACATAGGGCTACAAATATGTATACAAAACACATGCACACACTACTTAACTTTCCTAATAAATGAATATTGACAATGTTCTGTATGCTATCAGAATACATTAAAAAAGTCACTTACAGTAGCTTCAGTTATAGCTGGTCTGCGCTTTCTGCAGCAAACAGGACTTTAGGCATCTCAAGCCACTGCATGAAAAGAGGGTTATTGATATTGTTTTTTTTTTATAGTCTGACTTCTAGTGTTATACCCCTAGCAGAGCCCTTCCTTGGTCTTATGGAGTCCCCCTTTCAGCTTGGAGCTTCTGGCCTTTTATTTAGAGTTTAAGTTTTGCAGCCATTTCTACATGGCTTCTTTGAGGGAAGTGTTTATAACTCCAAACTCTAGATTACAGTATAGTAACAGACATGCCATGGGTCAAAGGTTAGGCTATTATTGACTTTTGTATTTTGTATTTTTTGTATTTTGTATTTTTTGTATTTTGTATTTTTTATTTATTTATTTGTATTTATTGTATTTTGTATTTTGTATTATATATTTTTTGTATTTTGACTTTTATTGACAGCTTGGGTCAAGTGTTTGACAGGAGCTCCTCTGAAGCAAAAGCAATAGCTAAACATGTATACTTTCTTGACAACTAGTGCACATTGACCAAATATACCACAGTAGTATCAATTTTTCTCATTGTTTTACAGGACAGCACAACTAGTCACGTACAAACACGTTTCTTGATATAACAATGATATGTGTTTAGAAAAGTTCTCACCAGAGACTGAACATTGTTTATGTAAATCAAACTGAATGTGAGTGTAGAAGAGTCACAAATCTGTCTGTATAGAATGTATATACAGCATATATACAGTGGCATATTGGGGGGGGGGGGGGTTGTTATCTGCCCACTTTTTTTTTCTTTTTTACAGGGCTACATCACATAAGACTTATACGCCTTATTAACCTTATAACCCTGCTTCTTCCTGCCCGACAACTTCAGAGCTGAGGAAGGCTTTTCCTCAGCTCCACTCACATGACAAAGCCTGAGGAAGGACAGTGGCATATGTGATGTTTATAAAGTGAACAGGCAAAGGTTTTATTTAACCATACTCCTTTAAACTCCTTTTTAACCCCAAATCTACACTAAACGTGCCTGACTAATAGCCTATCGCTATTTATCACTAGACTTAATGGGTATGGCCCCACTGAAATCTATATGGAGTCATTGAGCAGCGGGCCAGCATCGGAAACGATTTTGTGCCAAGGAATGCAACACCAGAGGAGGCTACCACTGTAGGGAACCAGGTTAGTAAGCCTCTGGGTGGTGGTGGGAGGGGCTTTAAATTTAGATTAATCAAGTGGGGTGGCTAATTTAAAAATGAACTAATTCTATAAGATTACATGTCTACATAATAATATTATTGAAAATCCCTGCCGTTTTTGCTGAAAATCCCTGCCATTTCACGACTTTTGGTTAGGGTATTTTGCAGAGCATTCTACAGTGACTTGAAAAAGTATTCCTACCCCTTGACATTTTCCACATTTTGGGGCTGATTTACAAAGCATTTGCGCCATGAGTTGTGGTGCAGGCTGACGCGCAATGGCCGTTTTCTTATTCACAAAGCATTTGCGCCTGTAACACAGCGCAATTCCCCATTTACTATGAGCATGCCGGTGCACGGGCGGCTGCGATCTGTGCGCCGCTATAGACCTGGCGCACGCATTCTTAAACTCAGAATTAAAAGAAGCTGGAAGTGGCAATATTATGGGGGTGATGTGAGGAAGTATAGATATGACTGTCCAAGTAACAAATATGCCCAAAATAGAACAGAAAATTAACTTTCTCTGAGCAAGCTTGCTGCACCTGCAAATACACTTGGAACTGCGCTAGGTCAATTTATGTACTGCGCATGCGCAAGCAGCATTTGCGCCCGTTCAAGTGCTCTGGTTCACTGCGACGGCAAAATGTTAGTAAATGTCAAGCCATGTAGGTTCATTTGCATAAGTTGGACAGGCGCACCTCTCAACTTGACTTTTTTTTTTGCACTGGTTCACTTCTATGGGGTTTTTATAAGGCTATTTGCACACAGGTCATGTTAGCATTAAGAAACAAAAAAAATGAAGAAAAAAAAATGCGTGGGGGTCCCCCGAAATTCCATACCAGGTCCTTCAGGTCTGGCATGGATATTAAGGGGAACCCCGCGGCAAAAAAAAAATTACGTGGGGGTCCCCATAAAATCCATACAAGACCCTTATCCGAGCACGCAATCTGGCAGGCCGCAGGAAAAGAAAGGGGCGAGAGAGCGCCCCCCCCTCCTGAACCGTACCAGGCCACATGCCCTCAACATCCCCCCAAAGCACCTTGTCCCCATGTTGATGAGGACAAGGGCCTCATCCCCACAACCCTGGCCGGTGGTTGTGGGGGTCTGCGGGCGGGGGGCTTATCGGAATCTGGAAGATGAAGAAACCGAAGGATGAAGAAAGAAAGAAGGAAGAAGACCAGAAGAAAGAAGATGAAAGAAGACTTTAATAAAGGACTTGCCAAAGACTGTCTCCTGTAATTTTTAATACGTTTGTCACTTTTTTGGTGAAATGGTAGGCTTACCATTTCACACAGGGGGGAGGCCGGGATCTGGGGGTCCCCTTGTTAAAGGGGGCTTACAGATTCTGATAAGCCCCCACCTGCAGACCCCCACAACCACCTGCCAGGGTTGTGGGGATGAGGCCCTTGTCCTCATCAACATGGGGACAAGGTGCTTTGGGGGGTCCCAATGTTGAGGGCATGTGGCCTGATACGGTTCAAAAGGGGGGGCGCTCTCGTCCCCCCTCTTTTCCTGCGGCCTGCTAGGTTGCATGCTCGGATAAGGGTTTGGTGTGGATTTTAAGGGGGACCCCCACGCTATTTTTTTTTTTCTGGAGCGGGGTTCCCCTTAAAATCCATGCCAGACCTGAAGGGCCTGGTATGGAATTTCGGGGGACCCCCACGCCATTTTATTTTTTTGGTGCGGGGTTTCCCTTAATATCCATACCAGACCTGAAGGGCCTGGTATGCTCTTGGAGGGGAACCCATGCCATTTTTTTTTTTAAATTAAAGTCACCTGGCCTGGGGGCACCTTAAAGTCGTGTTGTAAGTCGCCCCAAGTGGCGCTGGAAGTCGTGTTGCCCCTGTGTGAATGGACTGTTAATGATAATGGCGTATACTATTATCAATGGCATATTATTATCACGGTGCACCGGCATATTATGTGTTGCGCTTATTCGTGCGCCGGTTCATACGCTCAATTAATAATTTATCTGGCGCACCAATTAAGGTCTGAACCGGCGCAGCGCATTCATCTTAGTAAATCAGCCCCTTTGTCATGTTACAACCAAAAACGTAAATGTATTTTATTGGGATTTTATGTGATAGGAAAAAAGTTGGGGTATCCGCACAAAGGGAAAAAAAACAAATATATGTACAGGTAGCCTTTGAACTGAACTGCTGCCCCTACAGATCTACTGTCACCTAGGTGAAGTACACTGTAATAAAGGAAAAAAGGGGTTGTAGGTTTAGCGCTGTTCTGAAAATAGCTATTTAAATGATAGTGTGTTATACCCTCTGCAGGGTTCAACACTAAGGGAAAGAGAAATAAGGTTCAGCCAAAATTAGTATTCAATGTGTGAATACAAAAATGTATCCTCTCTTATCCACTATTTTCCTATTCTATGTGTTGCACCCTCTGTCTGGTGCAGACACTAGCTTCAGGGGATGGGAATATAAAAGTGTGTTGAACTTAATTAAGAGGATAGACCACACTCCTGTGTTTGAGGGTTTTAAAACCTGGTGTGTTAGACCCTCAGCGCAATAGGTGCTGGACTGCTGTGATGTTATCCCACAGCTAACTGGTGGGCTCTGTATGTGCAAAAGGTGATTTATTATCCCTTTATGTGGGTGTTTGTATAATTTGATTTTGAGTGATCCTTAATTATGTGTTACACCCTCTGGAATAAATAGTGAAATAAAATAACAATAAATATAAATAAAAATGAAACTAGTCTGTGTTCTCGTGAGGTTGTGTTTAATAGAGATGTAACCTCGTGAAATTGATTAAACCTTATGAAGTGTGTTATACCCTCTGATGATAATATTATATATTAAATTAACTACCGGTAATAATCAGATGCAAAAATTAATGAAAAAATCCAGTGCAACCAATCACTTCATAGAAAAAATGCAGCCTTTGTAAATAACAAAAAAGCTTTGTATCTTCATAAATAACAGAATAAAGTGACTTGTGCTCAAAAAAGAAAGTGTCCAGTGCTTTTGTTAAAAAAAAAAAAATTCAAAGAATTCTTCTCATATAAGTGACAGTTGGTGCTGTGCTTCTTATCCGTGCTTTTATTACAAATGCACTCACCAAAAAGCCTCACCCCTCCAGGGGTACTGCGCGTTCACAGTATATGCCACTTTGTAGCAATCTTTGGACTCCTGGACCCGTATTATAGTGGCGCTATGTTATGGGTGTATTATTTGTTCACCATATAAGAAGAAAAGGGAATGCCCATAGTGTAAATCCGTATTAAAACTTAATTTAAATTTATTAGAATAGGAGATGTACTCCCATTTTATATAAACATTTCAAGCAAAAAAGCATAGATCAGGCTGTGCCGTCAGAATCCTGTTTTCGGCCCTGATCGGAAGTGACGCAATAACGTTCTACGCGTTTCATCAGACGTCAACTGTCATGGGGAGTGAAGAAGAATGTATTGGGAGGTGGGGGTAATCCATGCTTGGGAGACACTCTGTGCATCAAAGCGTTTGTTACCCCAACACCTCATATTCTGATATGTGCCTGCTGTATCATGTACTTGTATGAGAAAGTATCCTGTTCTCTTTGAATTGCTTCCTGTATGTGAAATCCCTGTTGTTCATGCTAGTCCCCTTGCTTTCCTATTAAAAATTGACCACACTAAGCAGGAGAGCACATCGTGGTCAGTGCTCTAGCTATGCTGGGAACTCAGCCTGCTCTCCTCCAATGTTCATACTTGTCCTGACATGCCCCCCTGCACAGCCATTCACTGGGAAGATCAGTGTACTGCTGCTTCTCCTCCCCCCAACTCTTATGCAGCTGAGAACAGAGGGAATGTGTTCACAAAAAAGGTACTATAATGTTTTTTTTTATATTTATACAAAATTGTTTTGCCTTTCATTTCTATTTTAAACTGAATGGGTCGTTTTATAAGGTGAAGGTTTACAATCACTTTAAGCACTCTTACAGTGCAATTCAGCCACACCTATCATTCACCATGGCATGCTACATCTGCCACAATTTTGCTCTTTTCAGGAAAAGGAGAAGTAAGAAGGGGTGGAAAAAAGGTTGACCCAAGGTAAGTGGGTACCAGCAATTTGCTCACAAAAAAACTCTGCCCAATTCTATAAAGATAAATGAGCAGGGCAGGCATATAGATTATTTACTAACACAAATCTGTCTTACTTCAAATGATTTAAGGTCTTCTCATTGTTTTGTACTGTATTTCAGAAACACGCATAAAGTGTTTTGTATATGTATAGCAACCCAAGTGCTATAAAGTAATAAAATGTATATTGTACATGTAAAACATAGATGGAGAGCGATGGTACAAGAGTTGGGTACTGGTAATGGATTATTTTACTGCAGACATAATGAAACTATATGCTGGTACAATGGCTTGCAATGTTCCAACACGGTAACAATATGTCTGCAAATTGCAATTATTCTTTTCTGGGATAATGGCAAACACAGTTAAGTAAGAATTAGTTATCCTGTCCCATGCGGAGTGATACCAACTGCACTCGTCCTCTTATCCCGGCTAACAGTCTCCAGAGTGGTGCCAGCAGCACAAAGGAAGAGATCTTAAGGTCAGTGTAAAACAATACACCAGGCATAATAGTATAGGGATGCTTTCACACTGATGTGCTGCGGTTTACCCACACCACCGGTGCAGTGCAGTTTTCCTGCAGCTCTTAGCCATAGACTTCTATTATAGCCTGCATGTTGGGTGTACTTTCTAAATGCAGATGTTTTGGTGCACTTTTACAAAGTGCACCACAACTGCAGGATATAATAGAAGTCTATGGTAAAGCGCAGCTAACCCAGGAAAGTTGCAGATGCAATGTGCTGCACCTACGGTGCAGGTAAACTGCAGCACATCAGTGTGAAAGCAGCCTTATAGGGGGCTCAGAACAGTAAGGGTTCATTTACATTTGCAGTTTGGAGGATGGTAAAACCCCATAGTTAAGCTGTGTTTTTATTACCCCCGTCCCAACCGCACCCCCTTTGTCTGCAGTGGCCAGGGGTGTACACACGCCACAGCAGCAGTTATACACCCTTTCTTGGTTGGTGGGTGTAACACCTGCCAGGCAAGACCAATTTAAGTGACTGAAGCCACTCTGCAAGTGCCCTGCAACCTTATGCAGTACAGCAAACAAGGGGTTAAAGCAGGCATCGTTGTGTTGCTTTCTCACCACCTGCTTTAACCCCTTGGAACCCCGCAGAAGCATACACTTGCAAAGTGGTCCCATTTACTTGAATGGATCACGATTGGCAGGCGGTAGCTATGGTTGCCATCTCATCCCTTTAAACCCGAACACATATTAATTACACAGGTTCTGTGACTGATTAAGGTGGTTATTAAACTCACTTGGTGCCTTATCTGCATTTAATTAGCCTCAGAACCTGTGTAATTCAATGGTGTTCGGGTTTAAAGGGATGAGGTGGCAACCAGTGGCGGAACTACCGCCATAGCGACACACGCGGCCGCTATGGGGCCCGCAGCTGCTATGGGGCCCCTGGGGAGGAGGAGGAAAGCATACTGCCGGGGCCCGGGGGGGGGGGGCGGCGAGCACTGCCCGCACGGTCCCCCAGCCAGGGGAAGTGAGGAGAGGAAGAGGCGCGCTGTCCGTACAAGGCAGCAGAGCGCTGTGTAATAGCTAACATGATTTGAATGCCCTGTGAGTTCCCGGGGCTCACCGTCACATAGCCCCACCTCTTGGCCCGACGCTTTTGATAGACAGAACGCCGGTCCAATGCGGGACATGTGACGTCATCAAAGGCGCCGGGCCAAGAGGTGGGGCTATGTGACGTTGAGCCCCGGGAACTCACAGGGCATTCAAATGTTAGCTATTACAGCTCTCTGCTGGACAGCGCGCCTCTTCCTCTCCTCACTTCCCCTGGCTGGGGGACCGTGCGGCCGGTGCTCGCCCCCCCCCCCCAATCTGAGAGAGCCCCACGCTCGCCAATAAGGGCTGCTGCAGTCTGGCTCACCTCTTCCACTGCACAGGTGAGGCTGCATTGGGCACGGGGGAGGCTGCATTGGGCACGAGAGAGGCTGCATTGGGCACGGGGAGGCTGCATTGGGCACGGGGAGGCTGCATTGGGCACGGGGAGGCTGCATTGGGCACGGGTGAGGCTGCATTGGACACGGGGAGGCTGCATTGGGCACGGGGAGGCTGCATTGGGCACGGGTGAGGCTGCATTGGGCACGAGAGAGGCTGCATTGGGCACGAGAGAGGCTGCATTGGGCACGGGAGAGGCTGCATTGGGCACGGGGAGGCTGCATTGGGCACGGGTGAGGCTGCATTGGGCACAGGCGGGGCAGGCTGCATTGGGCACGGGGAGGCTGCATTGGGCACGGGTGAGGCTGCATTGGGCACGGGGGAGGCTGCATTGGGCACGGGGGAGGCTGCATTGGGCACGGGGGAGGCTGCATTGGGCACGGGGGAGGCTGCATTGGGCACGGGTGAGCATGCATTGGGCACGGGGGAGGCTGCATTGGGCACGGGTCAGGCTGCATTGGGCATGGGTCAGGCTGCATTGGGCATGGGTGGGGCCACGCTGCATTGGGCAAAGGTGAGGCTGCATTGGGCACGGGTCAGGCTGCATTGGGCATGGGCAGGCCACGCTGCATTGGGCACGGGTCATGCTGAATTGGGCACGGGTCATGCTGCATTGGGCACAGGTGAGGCCACGCTGCATTGGGCAAAGGGTGAGGCTGCATTGGGCACGGGTGAGGCTGCATTGGGCACGGGTGAGGCTGCATTGGGCACGGGTGAGGCTGCATTGGGCACTGGACACGTTGCATTGGGCACAAGTGGGCACAGGTGAGGCAGTATTGGGCACAGGTGAGGCAGTATTGGGCACTGGCCATGCTGCTTTGGGCACAGGTGAGGCTGCATTGGACACTGGACATGCTGTATTGGGCACAGACCACGCTGCATTGGGCACAGGTGAGGCAGTATTGGGCATGGGCAGACCACGCTGCATTGGGCACAGGTGAGGATTATTGAAGCGCTAACACCAGGTGTTTGGAGTATCTTTATCTGTTGATTAAACTTTCTGGAATACATATATTGCTATTGTGGTGTAGGATCTGGGCTCTTTCTTTCTTCTCAGACTCGAACCACACACCCTTTGAGCCCCGCCCTTTAAACCACGCCCACTATTTAATTTAAGCCCCGCCATTTTTTTGTGGGGGGGGGGGGGGCCCATACAACATTTTGCTATGGGGCCCTGTGATTTCTAGTTACGCCCCTGGTGGCAACTCTAGCGGTAGCACCCACCAAAAGCAACAGGGGGCTTAATTCCTGTTGCAGCATGTGTATACCTTTGGCTGCTGCTTCAGCAGCTAAAGGGAGTAAGGATTGGGCGTGGTAAAGCCATGACTCAACTGCAGGGTTTCACCACCTCCAACTTTACGTGTGAACGAGCCCTATGGGTGCCACTGCCAAATGCAACTAAGGGTTCATTTAAGTGCAGCCGGCACTGCTGCTCCTCTGAAAAGTGATCCGAGTGTGTTTGATAGGTGGTGAGGGGGTGCTGAGGGTATAAACCCATGATTGCAACACAGTACTATGGCAATTAGAGGTTTAAATCGGGTGAGAGGAGGCAACACTGTGCCCAATGATCTTTGATTTCTCCCATGTTGTTCAGGTAGATTTCCACCTCTACATTATGGTTTACCTCTTTAAGATTGCCTACAGTATCCCTGCTTTAGGCCTCATATACACAGGATGTAAAAAAAAGACGCTTTTACAGGCATTTGGGTGTGTTTTTTCAGCCTCTAGCACACTGCCTATTTGGCCATGCACACATAAGAGCATTTAGCCTAGGTTCACACTGCCACAGTGCTGCACATCGCATTTGATTTTCACATCGATGGGAATCATACCACATTCCTGTGCAAATCACATGCAAAGTCTTTGCGGTGCCATTTGAGCCATTTATTTTATATGGCTCAGATCGTCCCGCATCTGCAGGACCCTTCTTTTGTGCCGCACCCAAATCGGATTGCAGGGGTTATCACACCCTGCTATCCGATTCAGGCAATCACACTGCTGTTTTGGCGTGTCGTTACTTTAACATTGACACCCACAGCAGATCGCATGAACGCAGTAAGATTTCAATGCGGTGTGGGAAACACACAAGATTCACTGCGTTTCCTGCAATGCATATATATGTGAACCTAGGCTTAAAAGCTGAGAAAAACCCTAATCATGTGCGTGTTCAGGATAGGTCAGGGTGGAAAAAAACATTGAACTGCCTAAACGCGCCTAAGTGCATTTAAATGTGCCTCAACACTAGGTGTGTTTAGCAGTTGAGCGTTCATTCATTCTCATGGCTGGAATAAATTTGCATTCTTGCCAATGGAATGAATAAACACCAAAACACTTGTCGTACCTAAACACAATTGCAAAATGTGACTTTTTTATACTGCTTTCTCCTCCCGTGAAGGCATCCAGGGGAGGAAAAAAAAAGTCCTGTGTGCATGAGACCTTGGGGCTCGTGCTCCACACATGAATATGGGTGGTTTCACACTTCTACTCTGTGGTTTGGCGGCAGCGCAAGGGCAGTGATACTCATGATTTTTGTGTGCCAATGATGCAGCAAGCAGGACTTCTGGTGCACTTTCATAAAACGCACCAAAAACACACCATCCAATAAAAGTCTATGGAAAAAACGCTAGTAACCCACACGAAAAACGCTGGTACACTGCACTGTAGAGGTGAAACCGCAGCACAACAGTGTGAAACAGCCTTAATAGTAGGCAGTTGCAGGAGCTTAAAGAGGAACAATAGAGATCAGGTTTGTGTTGGGGTGCTGGATAAATCCCAGGTAACCTTACTGCCTTGGTACTTACAAAAGGCATTCAAACTTTTCTAAGCATATTCAAAATTTGAATATCTGGCATCTTAAAGCGGTTGTATACCCAAAATTCTGACTTTGCATCTAATTTTGTATTATAATAATAACAATGTATTGCCATTATTCATTTTTACTCTACCTGCTTCCTTTCCAACTTATCAATATATTACTGAGTAATGATATCTAAGGCGCATGCGCCGTATCCTAGATAATTCCGGCAAGACGAGACCCTGCCGGATCCCTGCAAAATGTTATATATATTTAAAGTGATCAATCGAAATGTAATGACCATTTCTTTCATAATATTGTGAAAAGTGTATTTACGTGGAAGGGTTTACTACCGCTTTAATTCTGAAAAATATTCAATCATTATGATTTTAAACTCTGACTATAACTTACCACCATGATTAACCGAGCAGGTAATTTTTCCCACATGGAAAACTGCATGCTTAAATGAGAGCAAAACAAATTAAATCTTTGTTATGTCATATTTGGCATTGAATAAAAAAAAGGCGTAGTATGGCTAGAGGCAGATAGAAACACAAGGGGTCATTTATCAAATGGGTGTAAAAAGCATTTTCTATGCTACCCTTATTAACCAATCAGATTCTTCCCTTCAGTCTCCCATAATCCATAGATTCGAGTGGGTTACTGGAGATTTATAGATAGTCTTCTTTCACAATCTTAAGCATGTACTTATCCACGTGTGAATGGTATTGCTCTGCCTGCAAAACAAAGCTCACAATTAATCTATGCATACAGTTCTAAGGTATAACCATGAGTTATGCACATACTGTATATTAGTCACCAACTACCCCTTAAAATTATTAGATTTAGTAATTGTGGCCCTGAAAGATATTATTAAGGATGAGTTTTAGGTTTAAGTTGACAGAGAGTTCAACATGAACTTTAGCTGTTTGAGGTTTGTTGAACAGACAAACAAGATGGCTAGATTTGGCCTGTATGCCCATGGAACCTCAGGATGCTGCTACAGCTGGAAGTGCTTAACCACTTCAGCCCCGGAAGAACTTACTACCTTCCTGACCAGAGCGTTTTTTGCGATTCAGCACTGCGTCGCTTTAACTGACAATTGCGTGGTCGTGCGACATGGCTCCCAAACAAAATTGGTGTCCTTTTTTTCCCACAAATAAAGCTTTCTTTTTGGTGGTATTTTATCACCTCTGCGGTTTTTATTTTTTGCACTATAAACAAAAAAATAGCGACAATTTTGAAAAAAACACATTATTTTTTATCTTTTGCTATAATAAATATCCCCCAAAAATATATAAAAAAAATGTTTTTCCTCAATTTAGGCCGATACTTATTCTTCTACATATTTTTAGTAAAAAAATTGCAATAAGCATTTATTGATTAGTTTGCGCAAAAGTTATAGCGTTAACAAAATAGGGGATAGTTTTATGGCATTTTTCAGTGTGCTGTCACTAGGAAGAACGGGGAGATGCTGTTTACATCGGCATCTCCCCATTCTGGAGCTCCGTAACACAATTGCGGGACCACGGTCATGGAGCTCTCGGCAGGCGGGAAATTCAAAGTAACGCACGGGTACGTTACTTTGCCCAGCCGTGCCATTCTGCCAATGTAAATTTACAGGAGCCGGTCGGGAACCGGTTAATTTGGTGGCGGTATCACTACCACCACTAAATGAATGACTTTCCGACCCGCCCACCAACTTGTTTCACATAGTAAACAAGACAGTGAGAATCCCGTTAAATGTTATTGACCAAATATGGTCATGACCGTATTTGGTCAGTGATGTCAGTCAGCATCACCGGCCAGTTTGCTGGCTTTCAGCTGCTAGGCAGGTAGCCGTCATTCACAGTGAAAGTCAAAAGTCAAAAACAGGATCACCCCCCCCCCCCTTTTTTTTGTTTCCTCAAACTCCCTTTTCTCCTCTTCACTCTTTCCTCTTCTCCCTCTTTTCTCTCCCCTCTTTCTTCTCTCCAATCAAAGAAAATTGGAGTGCACAGACTCCAGACCCCCTGCAGTCAACTTTTCCTCATGGTCTCTTCCAGAAGTAAAGCCAGGTACACACTACAGTTTTTTTCGTGCAACCAGGTGTTTAAAGTAATAAAGTACATGACAACTAATCTCAGAGCAGTAAATCCAATGCACTGAAACAATGCTCATAGAGAATCATTCCTCCTAGGGGAGTAAAATTATGAATAAGGGCACAATTATTAGGTCTAGGGGAACACATTCAAACTATGCAAGTTAAATACATCAACATAATTTCCTCTTCCCTGTAGAGACAATGTCCTCCGGGGCATCCTTAATGTACATAAGTGCAGTGTAGCAGCTAATGACTCTAAATGATAGAATCTGGTAATGCTCATGGAGAGAGAAGACATAAAATAAAAGAAATAAGAATGAAAATTAGACAAAGAAGAACGTAAGAACAAAGGGAAAAGGGGGGGGGGGGAAATGAGAAGGGAAGAAAAGAGGCCTAGTGGTAGATACGACTTCTCAATATCCAAAGGAGTGACATGAAGCCCACGACCAGTGGGATACATGTTATAGTGTAAGCCGATTACTTAGCTTCTCTGATGAGGAGTAATGCATCCAGATATACCACAAAGTGGTACATTTTTCCCATTTATCAAGCTCTTTAGCCTGTAGCTCCTCCATCAACATAATATCATTGATTTAATTTACCCAATGACGATAAGGATGGAATCGATGTGCTCCGCAAATCTCTAGAGATTAGCTGCCTAGCTGCGGAGAGAAAATATCTCAGTAGACTGGCTTTTTGGGATTTGATCGTGCCGGGGAAAATGGATAATAAAGCTATAGAAGGGGAAGGGGTGAGGGGCTCATCATAGACCTCTGTATATATCTGAAACACCTGTAAACCAAAAAGCTCAAATGTGATCACACTCCCACCAGATGTGTATTTACATTTCTCTCTCTGAATGGCAGCACCAGCATATGTCTGTAAAGGTAGGGAAGATTCGATGAGTGGTCACAGGATCACGGTACCACCTGCATAGCAACTTATAATTTTTCTCATGGGCATAATCCGAGATGGAGGATTTATGGGTAAAAATAAATGCAGAGTGCCAATCACCAGTGGGGACCTCAAACCCCAACTCTCCAGACCATTTTCTTGTTAATGCAGAAAGTGTGTCCTGAGTATGGGTTAAAATTGATTTATATATTGCTGATAGAGTGTGGCGGGGACCTCTTAGGCCCCTTCCACACCTGAGCGTTTTTCAGGCGCTACAGAGCTAAAAATAGCTCCTGTAATGCGCCTGAAAAAAGCGGGTCCTTTAACTCCAGTGTGAAAGCCGGAGGGCTTTCACACTGGAGCGGTGCGCCAGCAGGACGGTAAAAAAAGTCCTGCTAGCAGCATCTTTGGAGCGGTGAAGGAGCGGTGTATTCACCACTCCTATACCGCTCCTAAACATTGAAATCAATGGGACACCGCGGGGATACCGCGGTAATACCGCCGGCAAAGCGCCGCTGCAGCGGGGGGTTTTGACCCTTTTTCGGCCGCTAGCGGGGGTTAAGACCACCCCGCTAGCGGCCGAATACAGCGGCTAAAACGACGGTAAAGCAGCGCTAAAAATATCGCTGCTTTACCGCGGCCGCCTCCACCACCCCAGTGTGAAACCGGCCTTAGAGAAGGCACAGGCGTTTAAACTCCAACAAGAGCCTATGTTTGTAAACAGAAAATGCAGCGCTGGATAGTGGAAAATTGTAAATTACCAGTTAACGTGACCCAAATTAATTGGTGAAAATGGTAATAATTCAAACAAAATGCATAATCAGTTAATATGAATAACCCAAAAATGATTAGTGAAATAAATGTTCAAACAAAGTTCATACTCAATCAGTGAAAAAAAAACCCAGATGGAGGAAGTGAATAAATGAATACTCAAACAAAGTTCATATGTGAAAAAATTCAAAAAGTCCAAAGTGATTAAAGGAAATGAACAAATGAATTCATAAAAGTTCCTGTGAAATCAATCCAAAATGTAGATGTTGGTAGTAGTGCAGCCCATCACCACAGAGATAAAGCAAAAGGGGGGGAGGCTTACCAGAAAGCCAGCGACCGCCCTTATTCAGGGGGGTCAAACTGAGCTTAAGATGAACAGCCTTGGTGCTGTTGGGGATATCCCACGTCCGAGTCGATATCCGACGGCAACGGATCTCCTCACGAATGACGGCTGTTCGCCGAAAATCCTCGTGCGTCACTGGCAGTATAACGACCGGATGGGTGGATGATATAGATGGAAAACAAAAAGGGGACTCGAATAGTGTAGACGTTTCCAGTGGGTTTATTGAATTAGCCACAATAGCATAACAAAAAAATCGAAAAAACCTTGCAAGGTAATGGCGGCTCCGTTCGGTCTATGGGACAATACTCGCGCATGTACGATCGTACGTTACGTACGATCGTACTGCGCATGCGCGAGTATTGTCCCATAGACCGAACGGAGCCGCCATTACCTTGCAAGGTTTTTTCGATTTTTTTGTTATGCTATTGTGGCTAATTCAATAAACCCACTGGAAACGTCTACACTATTCGAGTCCCCTTTTTGTTTTCCATCTATATCATCCACCCATCCGGTCGTTATACTGCCAGTGACGCACGAGGATTTTCGGCGAACAGCCGTCATTCGTGAGGAGATCCGTTGCCGTCGGATATCGACTCGGACGTGGGATATCCCCAACAGCACCAAGGCTGTTCATCTTAAGCTCAGTTTGACCCCCCTGAATAAGGGCGGTCGCTGGCTTTCTGGTAAGCCTCCCCCCCTTTTGCTTTATCTCTGTGGTGATGGGCTGCACTACTACCAACATCTACATTTTGGATTGATTTCACAGGAACTTTTATGAATTCATTTGTTCATTTCCTTTAATCACTTTGGACTTTTTGAATTTTTTCACATATGAACTTTGTTTGAGTATTCATTTATTCACTTCCTCCATCTGGGGTTTTTTTTCACTGATTGAGTATGAACTTTGTTTGAACATTTATTTCACTAATCATTTTTGGGTTATTCATATTAACTGATTATGCATTTTGTTTGAATTATTACCATTTTCACCAATTAATTTGGGTCACGTTAACTGGTAATTTACAATTTTCCACTATCCAGCGCTGCATTTTCTGTTTACATATATCTTGTTTGTGCCCTATACCGGGGTTATTAATGTCCAGCTGCAGGATCTACCTTCACGGTTTTTTTTGGTTCAATTTCCTCATTAACACAATTTTTGTCAATAAGTTTTCTTTTCTCACCTAGCGCAAATTCTTTCTTTATATCTAAGAGCCTATGTTTATCTCCCAAAGCAGAAAGTGATTTACAGTATGTTGACAACTGGAATTTTGTCAACCAGTTCAATCTGTCTTGCGTCTGCTGGATGGCTGTATGTGTTTCTCTACAATTATCTCCTACTCGGTTTGCTTTTAGACGATCCCTGAAAACCCATCTCTTCAGAGAAGCCTATCCTGCCTTTACCTAACAACTGTACTTTCATTTTCTCCATCAGCTTACCTTTTGTATCACTTTACCCTCCCTCCTAGATTGTCAACTCTAATGAGCAGGGCCCTCTTATTCCTCCTGTAATGAATTGTACTGTAGTTGTACTGTTTTCCCTCATGTTGTAAAGCTGCTGTATAATAATAATAATAATAATAATAATAATAATAATAATAATAATACACAGCAAGTCTGCAACATTGGCTTACTGGTGTTGTGGTGACCTGTTCCCCAACTGAGAAAAAGGTGGAAATTCCGTGCTGGTGAGTCACTGTGGTCCATTGGAGGGATGGTCTTGCTGTTCCCCATTCTCAATATTCCATTAGCTGATAATTGCCGTGGGATATTGGTATATTTAGTTAAATTCCACAGGCTACAGCAGGAGCTCTGAGGTCTTGCTGTCCACTCTGTCATGTGCCGTCTCTGGCCGCCTGGCTCATCTTATTTTTTATTTTTTTTTAGGTAGCTTTAGCTGTCACACATGATTTTTCATCAAGCATTAAAAGGCCTGTTTTGACTGGCTAATAGAAATTGGCCAGTGGTTTGTTGAAATTGACACAATTTTTACTGTTGCAAAACTGTCCTGATGGTGGTCAGTTTCTATCAAACTCTAATTAAGGAATAATAGACAGCCAAGGTTACAGTAGTGTAAAAAGTGCCAAGTGGTAGGATAGTTCTATTGGGGAAAATAGACCGAAATGTGAGTACACACATAGTCAGATATTTTTCTTCCAGTATTCAGAGAATACAGATGATATACTGTAGCATTAAAAAAATTGGAAGGTGGCAGCTTTAATGAGCAACACTAAGCTGAAATATGCTACAAACACAGTGTCACGTACCTAGTGGCGAGTTCGGATTGCAGTGGGAGACCTCTCTTACGTCCCAGACTTGCAGCCCCTGATAGTGGAGACAGGGGGCACAGAAGTCGAAGGAGGCACGAGTGTCTGGCAGGATCAACAGCTGCGGATGGGTCAGCAGGACTTGACAAGGGATGACAGGAACCAGCAGACAGCAGGTGACAGGAACCAGCAGACAGCAGGTGACAGGAACCAGCAGACAGCAGGTGACAGGAACCAGCAGACAGCAGGTGACAGGAACCAGCAGACAGCAGGTGACAGGAACCAGCAGACAACAGGTAGCAGGAACCAGCAGACAGCAGGAACTGGCAGGTAAGTGGTCACAGGAACCAGCAGGCAGCGGACAACAGGAACCAGCATGCAGCGGACAACAGGAACCAGCAGACAGTAGGAACTGGCAGGTAAGTGGTCACAGGAACCAGCAGGCAGCGGACAACAGGAACCAGCATGCAGCGGACAACAGGAACCAGCAGACAGCAGGAACTGGCAGGTAAGTGGTCACAGGAACCAGCAGGCAGCGGACAACAGGAACCAGCATGCAGCGGACAACAGGAACCAACAGACAGCAGGAACTGGCAGGTAAGTGGTCACAGGAACCAGCAGGCAGCGGACAACAGGAACCAGCATGCAGCGGACAACAGGAACCAGCATGCAGCGGACAACAGGAACCAGCAGACTGATAGAGCACTTCAGGACAGGTGCACAGAATGGTCAGACAAGCCAGGTTCAGTAACTGTGGAGCACACTGCGGATAAGCCAAGGGGATAAGCAAGAGGATGGTCGTGGGCAAGCCGGGATCGGGGCAGGCAGACAGCAGAGCAGGTAGATAGACAAGCCGGGTCACCGGTGCAGAGACAGAGAGGTTCAGGACTTTAGCAAGCGGGACGCTGTAGATCAGGCAGCAAGGATTGTATGGAGATGGTTGGTTTAAATAGCCCGCCCGGCGCCAGTGACCGTGCGCGCGCCCGTCCGTGCCCGCGCACGCGCACCCGCTCGATTCCGCGCATGCGCAGTAGCTCGCGCACCCGCTCGAGCCAGCACACGCGATCGCAGCAGTGAGGAACCACTAGGCCCAGCGGGGCTTTCCTTACATTGCCCCCCCCCCAAGGGGCAGCCTCCGGATGCCCAACTGGGATAGCTTTTCAGGGTGAGATCTCTTGAAAGCCTGGATCAGGTGTCTGGCGTGCAAGTTGGCTTCAGGTTCCCATGAGTTTTTTTTCTGAACCGTACCCCTTCCACTTGATGAGGTACTGTATCTGATTATTCCTCTTCCTGCAGTCCACAATTGTTTCCACCTCAAATTCTTCTTCCCCGTTGACCATTATAGGAGCTGGGGGATCTGTGGATCGTCCAGGGAAGGAATTGGGAACTGCTGGCTTCAGGAGCGAAACGTGAAAAACCGGGTGTACCCGAAGTGATTCCGGCAACTCCAGCTCATATGCCACCTCGTTGATCTTTCGCTTAACTGCGAAGGGGCCCAAGAATCTGGGGCCTAGCTTCCTAGATGGGCAAGCGAGCCGGAGATTGATTGTGGACAACCATACTTTATCTCCAGGTTCCAGGACCAGTTGTCCCCGTCTGCCCCTGTCGAAGACCTCCTTATTGAGGTTTTGTGCCCGGGTCATAGTTTCCTGCAACAACTTATTGTTAGAAGAAAAAAAATCCACAGTCTCGAGAACAGCAGGGACGGAGCATTCGGGTACTGAACTAAGCAGGAATGACGGATGGTAACCATAATTGGCAAAAAACGGGGTCTGCTTGGTAGTGGAATGGATGGAGTTGTTGTAGGCGAATTCCGCCAATGGCAACAGAGAGAGCCAGTCTTGTTGAGAGAAGGACGAAAAACAACGCAGGTATTGCTCAAGAGTCTGGTTTGTTCTTTCTGTCTGCCCGTTTGTCTGTGGGTGGTATGCGGAAGATAAGGATAGTTTGATGCCAAGAGAATTGCAGAGAGCCTTCCAGAACCGGGATGTAAATTGGACGCCACTATCCCAGATGATGTTCGCTGGTACCCCATGAAGTCTAACAATTCCTTTAATGAAAGCTTGGGCTGTCTCTGGTGCCGAGGTAGTCCCTTTCATGGGGATGAAATGGGCCATTTTGGATAGCCGGTCCACTACCACAAAGATGGCCGTATGGCCTTCGGAGGGAGGAAGTTCCACAATTAAGTCCATGGTAATTAATTTCCACGGTCTTTCCGGAGCAGGTAGGGGTTTGAGTAGCCCCCATGACTTGGTTTTGAAGCTCTTGTTGCGGGTGCAAATGGTGCATGACTCCACATATTTTTGGCAGTCCTTTGCCAGTTGAGGCCACCAGAATGTACGCTGGACCAGGTCTGTAGTTTTGGCAATGCCAAAGTGTCCAGCCAGTACATGGTCATGACAGAGCCCAAGTATAGTGACCCGGAGACTTTCTGGGATGAAAATTTTACCATTGGACCAGAATAGACCATCTTTGGCTGAAACTCCCGACTTGGCAGGTGGCGGGTCCTCCCTGGACGCCTGCTTGATCCGGCTTAATAAGTCTTCCTGCAGAAGAAGGAAATTCTCCGCGGTTAGGATGGTGTCAGGTGGGTTAGGCTCTTTAGGGTCAATAAACATCCGTGACAGGGCATCGGGCTTGGTATTCTTGGAGCCCGGCCTATAGGTGACATGGAAAGCGAACCTGGAGAAGAACAGCGCCCACCTGGCCTGACGTGGTTTTAGCCTCTTTGCGGCCTTCAAGTACTCCAGGTTCTTGTGGTCTGTATATATGAGAATTGGATGGGCCGCTCCTTCCAACAGGTACCGCCATTCCTCCAATGCCGCCTTGATTGCTAACAGTTCTCGATCGCCTACGTCGTAGTTCCGCTCGGGAGGCGTCAGCTTACGAGAGAAAAATCCAACAGGAAACAAAAGGGCCTTGGGGCCTTGTCTCTGAGACAATATCGCCCCGACAGCGATTTCCGATGCGTCTACCTCCAAGACAAACGGGAGAGCCGGGTCGGGGTGCTTCAGGACGGAGGCAGAGGTGAAGAGCTTCTTGAGGGCGACAAAGGCGGCTTGGGCCTCGGTCGTCCACTGGAACCGAGTCCCTTGTCGGATTAGTTGTGTGATGGGGGAAATGATGGCCGAGAAGCCTTTGATAAATTTCCGGTAGAAATTGGAAAATCCCACAAACCGCTGTACCCCTTTTTTATCCACCGGAGCAGGCCAGTCCAGGATAGCGGAAATCTTCTGGGGGTCCATCTTGATGCCTTCGATGGATATAATGAGCCCCAAAAACTGTATGCTCTGTTGCTCGAACTCGCATTTTTCGGGTTTAGCATACAGACCATGTTGCCGCAGTCGCCCCAACACGCATTTGACGTGTTGACGGTGACTGTCAATAGAAGAGGAGAAAATCAAAATGTCATCTAGGTAGATGATCACGAACAAGTCCAAGTAGTCTCGAAAAATGTCATTAATAAAATGTTGGAACGTGGCGGGGGCATTGCAGAGTCCGAAAGGCATCACAAGATATTCGAAATGCCCGAATCGTGTACGGAAGGCGGTCTTCCATTCGTCGCCCTTCCGGATGCGCACTAGATTATAAGCCCCGCGGAGGTCCAACTTGGTGAAAATGACTGCTGCCCCTAGCCTCTGGAACAGTTCTGGGACTAACGGTAGGGGGTAGCGATTTTTGATGGTCACCTTATTCAACTCCCTGTAATCGATACATGGCCGGAGGGTATGGTCCTTTTTCTCTACGAAGAAGATGCCAGCTCCGGCAGGAGATGTAGAGGAACGGATAAAGCCTTTTCGAAGATTGTCATCAATGTAGTCCTTAAGGGGCGGAGAGCTCCAGTTCGGACAGAGGAAAGTTCCTCCCAAAGGGTACTTCAGCTCCGGGGAGAAGCTCGATGGGGCAATCGTAAACCCGATGAGGAGGAAGGGTCTCTGCCCCTTTCTTGCTGAAAACGTCCATAAAAGAGTGATAGGCCCTGGGGACTAACTGACGGGTTTCGCTGTCCAGGCACATTAAGGTGGTTGGCTGAGCATCAGTCCTAGGAAGGCAGTACTGGGAGCAGTAGGGGGAAGAGAAGGTAATCTCCTTGGTAGACCAGTCAATGTAGGGGTTATGGGCGCGGGGCCAAGGCATGCCCAGAATGACTGGAAACAGTGGGGAAGAAATAATGTCCAGACACAGAAGTTCCTGGTGGAGATGGTTTATGCATGCCGAGATAGGCTGGGTTTCTTGGGTAACAGGCCCGGACCGAATGGCTGAGCCATCGGCCAGGTGTATCTGTAGTCCTTGGGTCTTGGGTTGCAAGGGGATGCAATGAGCAGTAGCAAAGGCCGAGTCCATGAAACAACTGCAGGCTCCTGAATCAATAATGGCGGGGACCGAAATGTTCCTTCCGGGGAGCTGCAACAGAATAGAAAGGGCAAGGTGAGAAGAGGTGTCAGTAACGGCCATAATCTGGTCAACTGAAGGGAGGCGCCACTTACGGGTCTTGGCTGGACAGGATCTCACGTAGTGTCCTGGCTCCCCGCAATACAAGCACAGATTGTCCCGACGGCGTCTTTGCCGTTCCTCAGGGGTGAGGGTAGGGCGAAGCATACCCAACTGCATGGGTTCAGTCCCTTCTGTGGAGGCAGGAGGTCGAGCCGACGGTGGGCCTCTGGGGAAATAAGGTACCCTTGGCAGCATCCAAGAGGGACGGAGCGGAGCAGAAGCCTTCTCGGACCGTCGCTCACGTAAGCGCCTGTCAATTTGTATGGCCTGGTTAATGAGCTCCTCAAGGGTTTGAGGGACCCCTACCCTAGCAAGTTCATCCTTCAGGGGGTCCGATAACCCCAACCGGAACTGGTAGCGGAGGGCCGCATCATTCCAGCTAGTATCAGCACTCCATCTTCTGAATTCAGCAACATAGTCCTCTGCGGGCCTACGCCCCTGGAGTAGGGCATGGAGGGCAGTCTCCGCCGTGGCACAGAGCTGTGGGTCCTCATAAATTCGGGCCATTGCGTCGAAGAAGGTGCTTAGGTGGGTAAGTTCTGCGGCCTTCTGTTCAAGCAGACGGTGGGCCCAGAGCTCATTTTGGAGCAGGGAAATCACAAAGCCTACTTTGGTGGCCTCCAAAGAGAATGTTCGGGGTTGTAGGGCAAAGAACAGCTCACAGGCGTTACGGAAAGTCCTGAACTTGCTACGCTCACCGGAGAACCTTTCAGGTGTGGGTACTCGGGGTTCCGGGGGTAGCATCACGACTGCCGGTGGGGTAGGCTGGCTGGCTGAGGCAACTGGGGGTCCTTGTGCGAGGACATGTTTCTCAAGGCGTGTGTAGCCTTCCTGGAGGTTATTGACCGCTTGGGACAAGCCTGCTAGATGTAGGCAGAGTTCTTCCATTGGAGAGGCTCCCTGCCCGGACTCGGTCATGGCTGCCTGATACTGTCACGTACCTAGTGGCGAGTCCGGATTGCAGTGGGAGACCTCTCTTACGTCCCAGACTTGCAGCCCCTGATAGTGGAGACAGGGGGCGCAGAAGTCGAAGGAGGCACGAGTGTCTGGCAGGATCAACAGCTGCGGATGGGTCAGCAGGACTTGACAAGGGATGACAGGAACCAGCAGACAGCAGGTGACAGGAACCAGCAGACAGCAGGTGACAGGAACCAACAGACAGCAGGTGACAGGAACCAGCAGACAGCAGGTGACAGGAACCAGCAGACAACAGGTAGCAGGAACCAGCAGACAGCAGGAACTGGCAGGTAAGTGGTCACAGGAACCAGCAGGCAGCGGTCAACAGGAACCAGCATGCAGCGGACAACAGGAACCAGCAGACAGCAGGAACTGGCAGGTAAGTGGTCACAGGAACCAGCAGGCAGCGGACAACAGGAACCAGCATGCAGCGGACAACAGGAACCAGCAGACAGCAGGAACTGGCAGGTAAGTGGTCACAGGAACCAGCAGGCAGCGGACAACAGGAACCAGCATGCAGCGGACAACAGGAACCAACAGACAGCAGGAACTGGCAGGTAAGTGGTCACAGGAACCAGCAGGCAGTGGACAACAGGAACCAGCATGCAGCGGACAACAGGAACCAGCATGCAGCGGACAACAGGAACCAGCAGACTGATAGAGCACTTCAGGACAGGTGCACAGAATGGTCAGACAAGCCGGGTTCGGTAACTGTGGAGCACACTGCGGATAAGCCAAGGGGATAAGCAAGAGGATGGTCGTGGGCAAGCCGGGATCGGGGCAGGCAGACAGCAGAGCAGGTAGATAGACAAGCCGGGTCACCGGTGCAGAGACAGAGAGGTTCAGGACTTTAGCAAGCGGGACGCTGTAGATCAGGCAGCAAGGATTGTATGGAGATGGTTGGTTTAAATAGCCCGCCCGGCGCCAGTGACCGTGCGCGCGCCCGTCCGTGCCCGCGCACGCGCACCCGCTCGATTCCGCGCATGCGCAGTAGCTTGCGCACCCGCTCGAGCCCGCACACGCGATCGCAGCAGTGAGGAACCACTAGGCCCAGCGGGGCTTTCCTTACACACAGGGCACAGCTAGGTGTTTTCAATCAAACTTAAAGGGCAAATTCACCTTTTGGAGGATGTTACAAGTTATACCCATATTTAGCATGCAACATGCTCCAGCTCCTGCCCCCCACAACACATGATCCCCCGCCTCATGTGAATGAGTATTGGGGTACATAGTACTAACATTTCCTAAATTTATAAGGGGCGGGGTCACCCAATGATGTTAGTGGGTGACCCCCGCCCCTTGTGACATCATCACCCAGCATACCCCCAGCCCGGTGACATCACAAGGGGGCGGGGCCTCCCGCTGACATCATCGGGGGACTCCACTACTTAGCTATTTAAGAAATGTCAGACGGCGGAGCAGGCAGTCGACGGGAGCATTCAGCTATTTATTTTTTGGCGTCCAGCAGTGCGGTGGGCTTCGTGATTGACGATGGATCTACAGCAGGGGAATTTTTTTTTATTTTCTAATAAAGAGATTGGCAAAAATTTGTGTTGTGTCTTTATTCACTTTTTACACTTTTTGGTGAATGGGTGGGGTACACAGAATTCAAATCGGTTGATCATTTTTCGACGTTATGAAAATTTGAAATTTGTTAGAAAAGGAAGTTAAAGAAATTTAAACAAAATTAATTACTATTTCATTCAAAGATTCGGATACATCTAAATCTCTGAATAACCAAAAATTTGTCCGAATTTACATTCGGACCAAAAGGTATTGCACATGTCTACTAAAAACTATGGTATATATACCTTGAAATTTACTCAGCTATAGACGCTATACTGGTAATGGCAGTAATCAGTGACTTATAGTGGGACTGTGATAGGGTGGCAGGAAATCTGGCACTAACAGACGCTATATGGGAGGGTCATTAACTGACACTGATGTTGCTAGTGACACTGATACAGGGGCAATCAAGGGATTGGCTGCGTGCCTAACAATGTGTAATATGCGCTGCTTTTACTTTACAATTTGGATGTTTTTTCTCCCTGATTTTTAGGGAGAAGAAACAGCCAGATCATTCTTCCTATGAATAAAGAGTTCTTTGAGTTTGTAAACACAGAACTCTGTGTGGGTTTGGACATTATATTTACTGTGAGCTGTTGGCAGGTGGTTAACGACAAAAAAGCCCTCAATAATAACAACAAAACAAAAATAAAAAGAAGGTAGAAAATTGGATGTTTCCCAAAGAGATAGCAATCAGAAGTAAAACAGTATTGAGTAACTGGCACTAAGCTCGCCATATGCAGTTTCCCTATACTCTCCCTACAGCAGCTTTATAATACACTGACACTATGGCTGCTCTGAGCCCTCCCTTATATAGTGAAGGGCTGGCTCATCCCCTATTGGCCTTTTTAAGTCTGCTGATCATGATTCAAAGGTCATTCAGTGCATTATGGTTGAAAATCATTGCTGGGAATTTGCACATAGGCACTTTCTTTTTAGGTATAGTATGATGGGGAATGGAATAAAAAAAATAAAGGGTTACTTTTACCTAAGATATCCTTCTGTGATAAAGGGGTACAAAGCGGCCGAAAAAGGGTTAAAACCCCCCGCAAAGTGCCGCTGCATCGGCGCTTTGCCGGCGGTATCCCCGCAGTGTCCCATTTCAATGGGTAGGAGCGGTATAGGAGCGGTGAATACACCGCTCCTTCACCGCTCCAAATATGCTGCTAGCACGACTTTCTTTACCGTCCTGCTAGCGCACCGCTCCAGTGTGAAAGCACCCACTTTTTTCAGGAGCTATACAGGCGCTATTTTTAGCGCTGTAGCTCCTGAAAAACACCCCCAGTGTGAAAGGGGCCTTAAAATAAAACACATTTGAAACATTTTTACCAAGCATTTTGCAGGCTTCTGTAAGTGCCTTGACCAATGTAATAACATAGAAAAGTACCCTGTTCTATTTAATTAAGACTCTAATATGATCATTAAAAAACACTCAAAAATGTGCAATGGAAATATTCTTACATTCTCAAAGGAATACATTGATTTACTAGAAAGAGATTTCACAGTTAGTAAAATTATGATAGCTATCAAAAAACAGGCCATTCTTATAAAAAAATATGCTAATATTCTTGCCCCTCACTTATCTGCTTTCTTTAATAGTTTGCGAGACAGTATGAAATTACACCCGCATTAATATAAAGATTTTATAAACCAGGCAAGGATCATGGGTACTGTACAAATTACCACCCCATCACGTTAATAAATTTAGATCTTAAAATATTGACAAAAATACTAGCTATGGGAATTAGTTCCTTTTTATCCCAATATATTTATTCTGATCAGGTGGGTTTTGTCCCACACAGACGAGCATCAGATCAAAGCAGACAGGTTATTGATATTATTTCTGCAATACAATCAAATTGGGACCTGCAAGGTCCGAGACATGGCATGGTCCTATCACTTGACTTGAAAAAATCTTTTGATTCCATTTAATGGATCTACCTCTTGTATGCTTTTAAGAGATATGACTTTGGACCTAGATTTATTTCCCTATTGCAGACGTTGTATCAAGACCCCATAGCATCTTTGACTATTAAAGTTTACCCGTCTCAATGCTTTATTATACATTGGAGTACTTGCCAAGGTTGCCAGATATTCCCAGTTTTATATACATTGGCTTTAGAATATTATGCGGAGGACAGGAAAATAAATGTGCTTTGTTTTCTGATGATATTTCAATGTTTATCTCTACCCCTATCGCTACAATTCCAAATTTAAATAGTATATTACAACAGTTCTCCTAGATTTCAGGACTTAAGGTAAATCATTCAAACTCTCAGGCTTTGAACATCTTAGATCCTGAAATCCATCAAACTATTCAAAGAATTTTTCAATTCAAATTGCAACCTGACCCTCTTCCCTACCTTGGCATATATTTGACTTCTTCCCTCCATACACTCTACAAAAAGAATTATTCTTCTTTATATAAAAAATTGTCAAACAGTTTAAATGATTGGAAAATGCATCCTTACTTTTGGTTTGGGAGAATAGATTATATAAAGCTCAGTATCCTTCTTAGATTATTATACTTATTTCAATACCAGTAGCTATTCACACATATGATCTTTTGACCTTTAAAAAAAAGCTACCTAAATTAATTTGGGGAGTCAAAAAACACCCGAGTGAATAAACACACCTTATACACCTCCAAAAAAAAATTGAAGTTTAAGGGTATCAAACGTTTTCATATTTTCAAGCGATGCATACACAATTATTTACCCCTACTTGATGAAATTGGAACCTTTTCCTTATTCCCCTAAACCTACTGTGGTTATCGACTCTATCATTCTCTTTGAGTTTATGGGATAGATTGCACAAAACTCCCAAATTTCTTCCCACAACCCGATGGCCCCATAATTGCTATCATCCAGCTTTCATTCCTGGTCTCACTCCCTCTAATTTTACTTGGTGGACTAACAAAGGTTTGAAAAGAATAGCAGACATATGCAATAACAAATATATAATAATAAAAACTGATGGTCTACAAGATTGCCACGCCCACACTTGAAGTCCCACCACTGTGCCAGGAAAAATAAATGAAATGAAGAAAGCTGACACTTTAAATAAAACAAATATAAAACGTATTTAGCCTATACCTTAAAGCGCCACTATTTACTTTAAGGTATAAGGTAAATACGTTTTATAACAAAGATATAATGTCAAAACAAATCCTGCAAGATAAATACGAATTACCTAATACTGAAATTCTTCATTATTCTCAATTTAAAAATGTCTTGAATTCTTTACAATGTCAGTCAGATTCAATGACTATGACACCTATATGCAGAAAAATTGATGAAATAACCAGTCATATTTCTGAAATGTATTCCATGTTGAATACTAAATAAACACAAATTATCTTATATGATCAAATGAGATCTGGATATAGAAATAGATATTGAATGCTGGCATACATTAGCTTCCTGTGTATTTAAAACACATATATATATATATATATATATATATATACCTTTGATAGTTGAAGCAAATTACAAAGTTATGTTACGTTGGTTCAGTAATAGTATATGGTCCCGTCAAAGCTAGCTTCTTGTGTTTCTGGAATGTCTTCTAATTTCTTCAGAGGTTGTGCTCAAGAGGGTACAACTTGCCATATTTGGTGGAACTGCCCAAAGGTCAATAAATTATGGGCTCATATACAGTATCTCACAAAAGTGAGTACACCCCTCACATTTTTGTAAATATTTTATTCTATCTTTTCATGTGACAACACTGAAGAAATTACACTTTGCTACAATGTAAAGTAGTGAGTGTACAGCTTGTATAACAGGGTACATTTTCTGTCCCCTCAAAAAAACTCAACACACAGCCAATAATGTCTAAATTGCTGGCAAAAAAAAAAAAGTGAGTACACCCTTAAGTGAAAATGTCCAAATTGGGCCCAAAGTGTCAATATTTTGTGTGGCCACCATTATTTTCCAGCACTGCCTTAACCCTCTTGGGCATGGTGTTCAGTAGAGCTTCACAGGTTGCCACTGGAGTCCTCTTCCACTCCTCCATGATGACATCACGGAGCTGGTGGATGTTAGAGACCTTGCGCTCCTCAACCTTCCATTTGAGGTTGCCCCACAGATGCTCAGTAGGGTTTAGGTCTGGAGACATGCTTGGCCAGTCCATCACCTTTGTTCTCAGCTTTTTTAGCAAGCCAGTGGCTGTTTGGAGATTTGTTTGGGGTCGTTATCATGTTGGAATACTGCCCTGCAGCCCAGTCTCCGAAGGGAGGGGATCATGCTCTGCTTCAGTATGTCACAGTACATGCTGGCATTCATGGTTCCCTCAATGAACTGTAGCTCCCCAGTGCCGGCAGCACTCATTCAGCATTAATATTCTTAAAAAAAAAAAAATTTGAAAAAAAATAAATTTTTTACTTACCAGAAACCCCTGTTGCTAGGCAGTCTTCCTAATCTGCCTCTTCCTACTCCGCGGTGATCTTCAGTCTTCTCTCCTCCTCGCGTTGTCTTCTGGGGAATGGGGCGCGGTGTGTTCTGGGAACTGTGTGTGTCTCAGAACACAGCGTGCCCCATTCACAAAGCGCAGCGTGACTTGCGCATGCACAGTAGGAAACGGGCAGTGAAGCCGCAAGGCTCCACTGCCTGTTTCCCTTAGTGAGGATGGCGGTGCCGGGACCCGAGAGCCGAGGGACGGGTCAGCCTCAGTCGGCCGACATTGCGGGCGCCCTAGACAGGTAAGTGTCCTTATTAAAAGTCAGCAGCTACAGTTTTTGTAGCTGCTGACCTTTAAAAAAAAAAAAATTCCCGCTGGAACACCCCTTTAACTGTAGGCAAGACACACTTGTCTTTGTACTCCTCACCTGGTTGCCGCCACACATACTTGACACCATCTGAACCAAATAAGTTTATCTTGGTCTCATCAGACCACAGGACATGGTTCCAGTAATCCATGTCCTTGGTCTGCTTGTCTTCAGCAAACTGCAGGTCTTCTTGTGCATCATCTTTAGAAGAGGTTTCCTTCTGGGACGACAGCCATGCAGACCAATTTGATGCAGTGTGCGGTGTATGGTCTTAGCACTGACAGGCTGACCCCCCACCCCTTCAACCTCTGCAGCAATGCTGGCAGCACTCATACGTCTATTTTCCAAAGACAACCTTTGGATATGACGCTGAGCACATGCACGCAACTTCTTTGGTCGACCATGGTGAGGCCTGTTCTGAGTGGAACCTGTCCTGTTAAACCGCTATATGGTCTTGGCCACCGAGCTGCAGCTCAGTTTCAGGGCCTTGGCAATCTTCTTTTAGCCTTGGCCACCTTTATGTAGAGCAACAATTCTTTTTTTCAGATCCTCAGAGAGTTCTTATTCATGAGGTGCCATGTTCAATTTCCAGTGGCCAGTATAAGAGCGTGAGAGCGATAAAACCACATTTAACACACCTGCTCCCCATTCACACCTGACACCTTGTAACACTAACGATTCACATGACCCCGGGGAGGGAAAATGGTTAATTGGGCCCAATTTGGACATTTTCACGTAGGGGTGTACTCACTTTTGTTGCCAGTGGTTTAGACATTAATGGCTGTGTGTTGAGTTAGTTTGAGGGGACAGCAAATTTACACTGTTATACAAGCTGTACACTCACTACTTTACATTGTAGCAAAGTGTAATTTCTTCAGTGTTGTCACATAAAAAGATATAATAAAATATTTACAAAAATGTTGTACTCACTTTTGAGATATTACTTTTTGTATTAATAGTGAATAAAACGAAAGGCAGGATAGTTTCCACAGGTATATACAGTAACTGGAAGCAGACCTAGCATGCATAATATGTCACTTACTGATATGGCAGTGAAGTGCCTGTTCCTAGACTTTGGTAGCTAGTGAAAGTACAAAAGAGGTGCCCATGAGTCAGTCACTGTCACAATACAGCTTGCACAAACCTCTCATTGAGGCATTCTCATTGGGTTTCAACTGAATGACAGACTACACTGACCATCAGCATGTGGCAGTCCCCACTCAACAACAATCACTTGATCGACTTCTGACGAAGAGACATGTCAGACATTTTTTTTCTTGATCAGCGGCTGCAGCCAATCATGTCCTTTTGACAGTCAAATGTTTGACTGTCACGTACCTAGTGGCGAGCCCGGATTGCAGTAGGAGACCTCTCTTACTTCCCAGACTTGCAGCCCCTGATAGTGGAGACAGGGGGTGCAGGAGTCGAAGGGAGCACGAGTGTCTGGCAGGATCAACAACTGCAGGCAGGTCAGGTGTTGTAGAGAAGGCTGTGTGAAGATCAGCAATCCTGGACAGGGGGACGACAGGAGAGAGGACAGCAGGAACAAGCAGACAGCAGGTCACAGGAACCAGCAGACAGCAGGACAGGACAGGAACCAGCAGACAGCAGACAACAGGAACCAGCAGACAGGTCACAGGAACCAGCAAGCAGACAACAGGAACCAGCAGACAGCAGGTCACAGGAACTGGCAGGTAAGTGGTCACAGGAACCAGCAGCAGCGGACAACAGGAACCAGCAGACAGGAACCAGCAGACAGCAGGTCACAGGAACTGGCAGGTACTTGGTCACAGGAACCAGCAAGCAGCGGACAACAGGAACCAGCAGACAACAGGAACTGGCAGGTAAGTGGTCACAGGAACCAGCAGGTAGCGGACAACAGGAACCAGCAGACAGCAGGTCACAGGAACTGGCAGGTAAGCGGTCACAGGAACCAGCAGGCAGCGGACAACAGGAACCAGCAGACAGGTCACAGGAACTGGCAGGTAAGCGATCACAGGAACCAGCAGGTAGCGGACAACAGGAACAACAGGTCACAGGAACTCGCAGGTAAGTGGCCACAGGAACCAGCAGGTAGCAGGAACCAGCAGACAACAGGTCACAGGAACTGGCAGGTAAGTGGTCACAGGAACCAGCAGGTAGCGGACAACAGGAACCAGCAGACAGGTCACAGGAACTGGCAGGTAAGTGGTCACAGGAACCGGCATGCAGTGGACAACAGGAACCAGCAGGCAAACAGGTCACTTCAGGACAGGTGCACAGAAAGGTCAGACAAGCCGGGTTCGGTAACTGTAGAGCACAATGCGGATAAGCCAGAGGGATGAGCAGGTGGATGGTCGTGGACAAGCCGGGGTCGGGGCAGGCAGACAGCAGAGCAGGTAGAGGGGTAAGCCGGGTCACAAACACAGAGACAGAGAGGTTCAGGAATGACAAGCGGAACGCTGTAGATCAGGCAGCAAGAACTGTGTGGAGATGGCCAGTTTAAATAGCCCGCTCGGCGCCAGTGACCGTGCGCGCGCCCGTCCGTGCCCGCGCACCCGCTCGCTCTCGCGCATGCGCACTAGCTCGCGCACCCGCTCGAGCCCGCGCACCCGATCGCACCAACGAGGAACTACTAGGCCCAGCAGAGCTTTCCTTACATTGCCCCCCCCCCAAGGGGCAGCCTCCGGATGCCCAATTGGGTCAGTTTTTCAGGGTGTGATCTCTTGAAAGCCTGGATCAAGTGCTTGGCGTGCAAGTTAGCTTCAGGTTCCCATGAGTTTTCCTCTGCACCGTACCCCTTCCACTTGATGAGGTACTGTACCTGATTATTTCTCTTCCTGCAATCCACTATTGCTTCCACCTCAAATTCTTCTTCCCCGTTAACCATTATGGGAGCTGGGGGATCTGTAGACCGTCCAGGAAAAGAATTGGAGACCGCTGGTTTTAGGAGGGAGACATGAAAAACTGGATGCACCCGAAGTGATTCTGGTAACTCCAGCTCATATGCCACCTCGTTGATCTTTCGCTTGACTGCGAAAGGTCCCAAGAATCTGGGGCCTAACTTCCTTGAGGGACAAGCGAGCCGGAGATTGATTGTGGACAACCATACTTTGTCTCCAGGTTCCAGGACCAGTTGCCCCCGTCTGCCCCTGTCGAAGACCTCTTTGTTGAGATTTTGTGCCCGGGTCATAGTTTCCTGTAACAGCTTGTTATTAGTAGAAAAAAAATCCACGGTCTCAAGAACAGCAGGAACGGAGCATTCGGGTACTGAGTTAGGCAAAAATGACGGATGGTAACCATAATTGGCAAAAAACGGGGTCTGCTTGGTAGTGGAGTGAGTGGAATTATTGTAGGCAAATTCAGCCAATGGTAACAAAGAAAGCCAGTCTTACTGGGAGAAGGATGAAAAACAACGCAGGTATTGCTCAAGAGTTTGGTTTGTCATTTCTGTTTGCCCGTTTGTCTGTGGGTGGTAGGCAGAAGATAGGGATAGTTCTATGCCAAGGGAGTTGCAGAGTGCTCTCCAGAACCGGGATGTAAATTGAACTCCCCTATCAGAGATGATGTTAGCTGGGACCCCATGGAGTCTGACAATTCCCTTAATGAAGGCTTGGGCCGTCTCTGGTGCAGAAGGGGTTCCCTTCATGGGGATAAAGTGGGCCATCTTGGATAGCCGGTCCACAACCACGAAGATGGCCGTATGGCCTTCGGAAGGAGGGAGTTCCACAATGAAGTCAATGGTGATTCGTTTCCACGGTCTTTCAGGGGCAGGTAAGGTTTTGAGTAGCCCCCAGCATTTGGTTTTGCTGCTTTTGTTGCGGGTACAAGTGGTACACGATTCCACATACTTCTTGCAGTCCTTCGCAAGTTGAGGCCACCAGAATGTACGTTGAACCAGGTCTATGGTTTTAGAAATGCCAAAATGTCCGGCCAGTACATGGTCATGGCAGAGTCCAAGTATGGTGACTCAGAGACTTTCTGGGATGAAATTTTTGCCGTTGGACCAGAATAGGCCATCTTTGGTTGAAGCTCCTGACTCAGCAGGTGGAGGGTTCTCCCTAGACGCCTGCTTGATCCGGCTTAATAAGTCTTCCTGTAAAAGAAGGAAATTCTCTGCGGTTAGGATGGTGTCAGGTGAAGTAGGCTCTTTAGGGTCAGTAAACATTCGTGGCAGGGCATCGGGCTTGGTGTTCTTGGAGCCCGGCCTATAGGTAACGTGAAAAGCGAACCTAGAAAAGAACAGCGCTCACCTGGCCTGGCGTGGTTTTAACCTTTTTGCAGCTTTTAAGTACTCCAGGTTCTTGTGGTCGGTATATATAAGGATTGGATGGGCCGCTCCTTCCAGAAGGTACCGCCACTCCTCCAAAGCCGCCTTGATTGCCAGTAATTCCCGATCACCTACATCATAGTTCCGCTCAGGAGGCGTCAACTTGCCGAAGAAGAACCCGAACAAAAGGGCCTTGGGGCCTTGTCTCTGAGAGAGTATCGCCCCGACAGCGACATCAGATGCGTCAACTTCCAAGACGAATGGGAGAGCTGGATCAGGGTGCTTCAACACAGAGGCGGAGGTGAAGAGCTTCTTGAGAGCAACAAAGGCGGACTGGGCTTCGGGCATCCACTGAAACCGAATCCCCTGTCTGGTTAGTTGCGTGATCGGGGAAATGATGGCTGAAAAGCCCTTAATAAATTTCCGGTAGAAGTTCGAAAACCCCACAAACCGCTGTACTCCTTTTTTATCCACCGGGGCAGGCCAGTCAAGTATAGCGGAGATTTTCTGGGGATCCATCTTGATGCCTTCGACAGATATGATGAGCCCCAAAAACTGTATGCTCTGTTGTTCAAACTCGCATTTTTCGGGTTTTGCGTACAGACCATGTTGCCGCAGTCGCCCCAACACACACTTGACGTGTTGACGGTGGCTGTCAATAGAGGAGGAAAAGATCAAAATGTCATCTAGGTAGATGATCACAAACAAATCCAAGTAGTCCCGAAAAATGTCGTTGATAAAGTGTTGGAAAGTGGCGGGGGCATTGCAGAGCCCAAAGGGCATCAAAAGATATTCGAGATGTCCGAATCGTGTACGGAAGGCGGTCTTCCATTCATCGCCTTCCCGGATGCGAACCAAGTTATAGGCCCCGCGGAGATCCAACTTGGTGAAGATAACCACTGCCCCCTGCCTCTGGAACAGTTCTGGAACTAGCGGTAGAGGATAGCGGTTTTTAATGGTCACCTTATTGAGCTCCCTGTAATCGATACATGGCCGAAGGGTGTGGTCCTTTTTTTCCACGAAGAAGATGCCAGCTCCGGCCCGGGGATGTAGAAGAACGAATAAAGCCCTTTCTAAGGTTGTCATCAATGTATTCTTTGAGGGCAGTTAGCTCCAGCTCAGATAGAGGAAAGATCCTCCCAAAGGGTACTTCGGCCCCGGGGAGGAGCTCAATGGGGCAATCATACACCCGATGAGGAGGAAGGGTCTCGGCCCCCTTTTTGCTGAAAACGTCCATGAATGAGTGGTAGGCCTTGGGGACCAACTGGCGGGTTTCGCTGTCCAGACACATTAGGGCGGTAGGCTGAGTAGCGGTCCTGGGGAGGCAGTGCTGGGAGCAGTAGGGAGAAGAAAAGGTAACCTCCTTGGTAGTCCAATCGATGCAGGGATTATGGGCGCGGAGCCAAGGCATACCCAAAATAACTGGGAACAGGGGGGAAGAGATAATGTCCAGACACAGAAGTTCCTGGTGGAGGTAATTTATGCTGGCAGAGATAGGCTGGGTTTCCTGGGTAACGGGCCCAGACCGGATGGCCGAACCGTCGGCCAGATGTATCTGCAGTCCTTGGGTCTTGGGTTGCAGAGGAATGCAATGGGTTGTAGCAAAGGCCGAGTCCATGAAACAACTGCAGGCTCCCGAATCAATGATGGCGGGGACCGAAATGTTCCTTCCGGGGAGCTGCAACAAAATGGAAAGGGCAAGGTGAGAAGAGGTGTCGGAGACTGCCAGGATCTGATCAACTGGAGGAAGACGCCACTTACGGATCTTAGCTGGACAGGATCTCACATAGTGTCCCGGCTCCCCGCAGTACAAGCACAGATTGTCCAGGCGGCGTCTTTGTCGTTCCTCAGGGGTGAGTGTTGGACGAAGCATGCCCAGCTGCATGGGTTCTGGCCTTTCTGCGGAGGAAGGAGATCGAGCCAGAGGTGGGCCCCTGGAGAAGTGGGGTACCTTGGGCAGCATCCAAGTGGGCCGTGGCGGAACGGAGGCTCTCTCGGACCGTCGCTCACGTAAGCGCCTGTCAATCTGTACTGCTTGATTAATGAGTTCCTCAAGGGTTTGAGGAACCCCCACTCTAGCAAGTTCATCCTTAAGGGGGTCCGACAACCCCAACCGGAACTGGTAGCGGAGGGCCGCGTCGTTCCAGTTGGTGTCAGTACTCCATCTCCTGAATTCAGCAACATAGTCCTCTGCGGGCCTGCGCCCCTGTAGTAGTGCATGGAGGGCGGCCTCTGCCGTTGCGGAGAGCTGTGGGTCCTCATAGATTCGGGCCATTGCATCAAAGAAAGTACTTAAGTGGGTAAGTTCAGCAGCCTTCTGTTCAAGAAGGCGGTGGGCCCAGAGCTGGGGCTCATTCTGGAGCAAGGAAATCACAAAGCCTACTTTGGTGGCTTCCAAGGAAAATGTTTGCGGCTGAAGGGCAAAGTAAAGCTCACAGGCATTACGAAAAGTCCTGAACTTGCTACGCTCACCGGAGAACCTTTCAGGTGCGGGTACTCGAGGTTCCGGGGGTAGCATCACGACTGCCGGTGGGGTAGGCAGGTTGGCCGAGGCGACTGGTGGTCCTTGGGCAAGGACATGTTCCTCAAGGCGTGTGTAGCCTTCCTGGAGGTTCTTGACTGCTTGGGACAGGCCTGCTAGATGTAGGCAGAGTTCTTCCATTGGAGAGGCTCCCTGCCCGGGCTCGGTCATGGCTGCCTGATACTGTCACGTACCTAGTGGCGAGCCCGGATTGCAGTAGGAGACCTCTCTTACTTCCCAGACTTGCAGCCCCTGATAGTGGAGACAGGGGGTGCAGGAGTCGAAGGGAGCACGAGTGTCTGGCAGGATCAACAGCTGTTGGCAAGTCAGGTGTTGCAGAGAAGGCTGTGTGATGATCAGCAGTCCTGGACAGTGTGATGACAGGAGCCAGCGGACAGCAGACAACAGGAACCAGCAGACAGCAGACAACAGGAGCCAGCAGACAGCAGACCACAGGAACCAGCAGACAGCAAGCGACAGGAACCAGCAGACAGCAGGTCACAGGAACTGGCAGGTACTTGGTCACAGGAACCAGCAGGTAGCAGACAACAGGAACCAGCAGACAGGTCACAGGAACTGGCAGGTAAGCGGTCACAGGAACCAGCAGGTAGCGGACAACAGGAACCAGCAGACAGGTCACAGGAACTGGCAGGTAAGCGGTCACAGGAACCAGCAGGTAGCGTACAACAGGAACCAGCAGACAGGTCACAGGAACTGGCAGGTAAGCGGTCACAGGAACCAGCAGGTAGCGGACAACAGGAACCAGCAGACAAGTCACAGGAACTGGCAGGTAAGTGGTCACAGGAACCAGCAGGTAGCGGACAACAGGAACCAGCAGACAGGTCACAGGAACTGGCAGGTAAGTGGTCACAGGAACCGGCATGCAGCGGACAACAGGAACCAGCAGGCAACAGGTCACTCCAGGACAGGTGCACAGAATGGTCAGACAAGCCGGGTTCGGTAACTGTAGAGCACAATGCGGATAAGCCAGAGGGATGAGCAGGTGGATGGTCGTGGACAAGCCGGGGTCGGGGCAGGCAGACAGCAGAGCAGGTAGAGGGGTAAGCCGGGTCACACACACAGAGGCAGAGAGGTTCAGGAATGACAAGCGGAACGCTGTAGATCAGGCAGCAAGAACTGTGTGGAGATGGCCAGTTTAAATAGCCCGCTCGGCGCCAGTGACCGTGTGCGCGCCCGTCCGTGCCCGCGCACCCGCTCGCTCTCGCGCATGCGCACTAGCTCGCGCACCCGCTCGAGCCCGCGCACACCCGACTCGCACACTGATACCTAGAGCAGCCCGACCAAAGAACTTTGTGGGTATGATGTTTGGGTCTGTGGAAATCCTGGGAAAGTGTATCGCACCAACGAGAGAAACTACTAGGCCCAGCAGAGCTTTCTCAAGTTTGCCTTGCATACACATGGTCATACAAAAGTTCTCTGAACTCCGAGAAAATTAAGTTCAATGCTACAGACGATCGAAATTTCCGATCGGAACCTTTTTCCGACTGAAAAATAGAGAACATGCTCTCAATCTTTTGCTGGCTGGAATTCTGCCAGCAAAAGTCCGATGGAGCATACACACGGTTGGAATTTCTGACCAAAAGTTCACATTCGACTTTTTGCTGGCAGAATTTCTGATCGTGTGTATGGGGCATTAGAGGCTGCTGCCCTTAGACAGCCCATGGACTGTGTAGCTGGTCTTGATGCCTCAGCTGTGTCAGAGCTGAGGGCCTGAATGGATCTCCTGAATGGCTGTAGGGCTTCACCAAAAAGGAATCTGGTCTGGAGAAGGATTGTCTCCCTTACTAGATTGTGTTCAGAGGAAGCTGGAAGGTGCCAGCTCTCCAGAGGAGTAATGACAATAAATTGATTCCTGGTGACTGTGTGCTTTTTGGAGATGTAAATGCCAGTGGTAGCTATGGACTGAGATGGCTCTCAGAGGGTCTCGGAGTACTGGACAATCCCCTATCCTCAGCAGGATCCTGGAGTGTGAGCCTGGAGAAAGAGTATCCCTGTTACTGTGCAGTGTTCTGAAGATCACACTGGATACCAATAGTTCTGCAGAAGTGCAAGGTAACCCAATGCCAAAGAAAACTACCTTATGGTCTACAGCTGTGAGGCCTTAAGCCTAGTACACACAAGCCGAATGTCAGCCGGTTTCTATTGAACCGGCCGACACTTGGCCCGTGTGTATGACAGCTGGTCCGACAGAAGCTGGCTGAAGGCTCAGGATGTGAAAAGGTCTGCCGACCGGCTTCCAATCAGTGCAGTCAGCCAATGGCTGAGAGCGCTAACCAAAGAGTTCTGGTGGGGAGCCGTCCCCTTGTTTGAACACAATAAAACAGCATGGGGGTTGCTGTACTAACGTCAGATTGTTAGTACAGCGGCTCTGACCTGAGCTGTCAGGTTTCTTTTGAACGAAAAAAAATTGCGGTGTGTACTAGGGATGGGCCCGGTGTTCGATTCGAACCCATGTTCGAATCGAACATCGGCCGTTCGTCCGCTCGTCGAGGGCAGAACTCTGAGGGCAGTTTGCATCAAATTCGTGTGATGCGAACGGTCCGCAATGCACTGAGCCAGTCGCAGTGCATTGCTGGCTGATGATTGGCCAAGCATGCACTGTGACCCCGCATGCTTGGCCAATCATAGAGCCAGCGGCGAGGAGAGCAATAATTGGCCACAGGCAGGATGCCTGTGGCCAATTATAGCTCAGGGGGTTTAGTACACGCCCCACACTATATAAGGCCGCCGCGCCGGTGGCCTCGTGTAGTGTGTTCCGGCTTGAGGAACAGTGACAGTGTACTGTACATGTACACACTATATGTGAATCATTTCTGTGTGGGGAAAGTGTAGGGAAAGAGGAAAAATAGGCAGGGATAGTGTATTCTTCTCAGCCTTTGCTTGTGGGGAAAGTGTAGGGGTAGAGGAAAAATAGGCATGGATAGTGTGTTCTTCTCAGTGCTGTTCTCTACCAATCCAGCCATCTGCAGGAGTTAGTGTGTGTGTGTGAATGTGGGTGTCCTTCGCGCTGTTTAATGAACTAGAAACTATTTTTAAAATATTAAATAGATGAATAGATAAATAATATAAGAATGGGTGCCAGCACTGATGCTGTGTGTGGAAAAATTCCTAGAGCAAGCTGCAAAATCTAAGAGTAAACACAAACCCGTAAATAAAAGATAATGGATGATGATTTTGCGCTAAAGTGCACCAAATAATTAGTATGTGCTATATACGTGTAAGTGATGCGTGAATGGTCACTGTGCCATGACTCCAAAGCTTAGCATACACTAAACATAATAAATAAATCACATAAATAAATCCCATAAATTAATTATGACATATAAGTGATTAAAAAGTGCAACTGGTGCTAAAAAACTCACAACAATAGATATCATAAAAATTCATAGATAAGTGAAAATGGTAAAAACAATGAATGAATCTTAAGTGTACAATATGAACCACAAATAAGTGAGTGTATGGATAAATGTAAATAAACTAGAGTCCACAGAAAGGATTAGTATAAAAGAGATGTGGTAGTGGTGGCGACACCCATAAGCGTACGGCTCTACTAGTCTCTTAAATCTTGATGTGTGGTGGTTATTCCTCTCTCCAAAAGTGGGGGGTGCTGGGTAGTGAGGACCTGCTCATTAATGGTGCTCCCTAGCCTCTCACCTCTCACACGATAAATATGGGCATCAAGACCGGCAATAATGGCGGGTTCCAATTCTGAATTCCCACTAAGATGGTTCCCAATTCGATCTTCCCCTGATGAAGTCACGAGGTCACGTGACGCAACGCGTAGGGATTGGCCAGGATACCGGAAGTGCTGTAAAACGGAGACCTCACTCACATCTATCTGGCTGTCTGTACTTCATCTAATGTAAGCATTTACTTTTATTAAAATTACCATGTTTTGACATACTTCACGATCGGGTCCCTCTCTCTACATTTTTTTCTTCATCTTAATCTCCACAACGTATCGAGGGCGAGTTATTACTGCGGGACCGCAGTCAATACTACAAACCAATAAGTGGAGGGCTATCCCTGGGTACACGATTTTCAGGAAGTGGATATTCCGTTTCTGGAACCTATCGATTAGAGGCAGATCGAATTGGGAACCATCTTAGTGGGAATTCAGAATTGGAACCCGCCATTATTGCCGGTCTTGATGCCCATATTTATCGTGTGAGAGGTGAGAGGCTAGGGAGCACCATTAATGAGCAGGTCCTCACTACCCAGCACCCCCCACTTTTGGAGAGAGGAATAACCACCACACATCAAGATTTAAGAGACTAGTAGAGCCGTACGCTTATGGGTGTCACCACCACTACCACATCTCTTTTATACTAATCCTTTCTGTGGACTCTAGTTTATTTACATTTATCCATACACTCACTTATTTGTGGTTCATATTGTACACTTAAGATTCATTCATTGTTTTTACCATTTTCACTTATCTATGAATTTTTATGATATCTATTGTTGTGAGTTTTTTAGCACCAGTTGCACTTTTTAATCACTTATATGTCAGAATTAATTTATGGGATTTATTTATGTGATTTATTTATTATGTTTAGTGTATGCTAAGTTTTGGAGTCACGGCACAGTGACCATTCACGCATCACATACACGTATATAGCACATACTAATTATTTGGTGCACTTTAGCGCAAAATCATCATCCATTATCTATAGTGTGTGTGTGTGCTGTGTGAGTATAGCACAGTATACACCAACAGTCATTGCATGAATCTATCCAGGCCGCTCTAACCACCCCCTATTCAGGCGTCCGGTCCCTCTTCGGACGCCGGGCGCCTGAATTATAGCGGCGGGGTGTATTTTTAAAGCACCTGATTAGAGTCATAAGCTCTAATACGCTTCAAAAAAGGTGGACTCGTGGCACAGAGCATTGCGCTCGGAGTCCACCCAAGTGTGTTAGCAAAGCAAATAAATATTTTCTTTTCTAACACTGAACCACCTCTCCGCCAATCAGGGAAAGCAGGTCTATTACCCATCACCTGATTGGCTGAAGGCACAGACATCCTTATTGGACGCCTAGCGGAACGGAGGAGGAGGCACACGGGAACCATGGAGGATGCAGGAGCCTTCGCCTGCCAGTCCCACAGCTCGCTGCCGTCACCTGCTGCATGACCCACCACCAGGATGGGGTAAGTGCCAGTCAGATGGCGGGTGAGCGGGGGGGTCACAGTGGCTGCATATTATGGGCACAGGCTGCATATGGTGGACACAGAAGCTGCATATGGTGGGAACAGAAGCTGCATATGATGGGCACAGAACCTGCATATGTGGGTACAGAGGCTTCAAATAATGGGCACAGAAGCTGCAAATGATGGACACAGAGGCTGCATATGATGGGCACAGAGGCTGCATATGGTGGATACAGAGGCTGCATATGGTGGACACAGAGGCTGCATATGATGGGCGCAGGCTTCATATGATGGGCACAGTGGCTGCATTTTATGGGCACAGTGGCTGCATTTTATGGGCACAGAGGCTGCATATGATGGGCACAGAGACTGCATATGATGGGCACAGTGGCTGCATATGATGGGCACAGTGGCTGCAATTGAAGGCACAGTGGCTGCAATTGAAGGCACAGTGGCTGCAATTGATGGCACAGTGAGGCTGCAATTGATGTTTTTTTTCTTCAGTGTTTTTCAGAATTTTTCAGCTTGATTGCACCCCCCAACAATTTAGTGGTGGTTCCAAACTTCTTCCATTTACGATGGAGGTCACTGTGCTCATTTGAATGCAGACATTTTTCTGTACCCTTCCCCAGATCTGTGCCTCGGTACAACCCTGTCTCTGAGGTCTACAGACAATTCCTTGGACTTCATGGCTTGGTTTGTGCTCTGACATGCACTTTTAACTGTGGGAACTTATATAGACAGGTGTGTGCCTTTCCAAATCATGTCCAATCAACTGAATTTACCACAGGTGGACTCCAATTAAGCTGTAGAAACATCTCAAGGATGATCAGTGGAAACAGGATGCACCTGAGCTCAATTTTAAGTGTCATGGCAAAGACTGTGATACTTATGTACTGTGATTTTTTTTTTGTTTTTTATTTTTAATAAATGTGCAAAGATTTCAAACAAACTTCTTTCATGTTGTCATTATGGGGTATTGTTTTGGAGGAAAATAAAAAATGTAATCCATTCTTGAATAAGGCGGTAACATACCAAAATGTGGAAAAAGTGAATACTTTCCGGGTGAAATGTTTGGATTGATGCTTGTGGTGCCATCACCACAGGTATCAATCCATACAGTGCATCTGGAAAGTATTCAATTTTTCCACATTGTTGGTATGTTACCGCCTTTTTGAAAAATGGATTACATTTTTTTATTTTCCTCCAAATTCTACAAACAATACCCTATAACTACAACATGAAAGAGGTTTGTTTGAAATCTTTGCAAATTTATTTAAAATAAAAAATGAAAAAAATCACATGTACATAAGTATCACAGCCTTTGCCATGACACTCAAAATTGAGCGCAGGTGCATCCTGTTTCCACTGATCATCCTTGCCTGTGGTAATTTCAGTTGATTGGACAGGATTCTTTATTTTTGCCTCTATTTTTTGGGGAAAAAACAGTTATGGCCAGTGGCTCCTTCGGGGGTAGCGCTACAAATATATAAAAACGAATATATAAAATTATATAGCACGTGATTCAGTGGAGTGTAAAATTAAATCCAAGCCTCTGTTAAAAGAATTGCTTACAGATCCTGGAAATGGTTTCATTTCAGGTTTTACCATACCATTTAACCGCACATTAAACATTAATAAATGTTTTTAATTCATCTGTGGACAAACTTCAGAAAACCTACTGTATAGGCATGCTAGCTGGCATGTTTTGCCAGGAGATAGTTACTAACAATATTGCTCAGAATAGAGTTCCTTCTCAGGCTGTGAGTCATATTTAATTATTACTTTACCAGTCAGAATAGGAAAAAATAAAAAAACTGGGTGTGCCATTTTAAGGATATCACAAAATCAATTTGTTTTAGATAGCAACAGACTTTTGTGTCTGAAGGCATGTGGAAACCCTTTTGTTTCTTCGGTTAGAAAATGTGATTTGGCGGTGTCTTTGCCTCCATGTGCTATCTATCTTCCAGAGGTTAGATGCAGTGCTATGTAATATAACTGAATGCAGGTGATTCTAAATTAGGGCATGCTTGGATGATGTTATTCCTTCCAATTCAGAGGAAACATATCTCCATATAATATCATAAATATCTAAAGTTGTTTTATCACTTTGATGCAAATAACCGGCCCTGTTTTACTCCACAGAGGACACACGTCAATCCATCTTCCGCTTTCAGTAAAAAGTGACAACCCTTTGTAAATTCTACATGACATCTAGTTTGCTAAAGCACTGTGTACCATAAGAATTGTCATATTTTTTCTATACAACGTTGTTTTCATCTCTTCTTCGTCCTAATTTTGAATCTCAGAAAAACAAATCACCTCCAGCTTCTTTCTGACGCTTCCTGTCTACATGCACTTGTTCCATTGTTGTCTGCATATCTTTTCTCTCAACCAGCTGATTGATAGTGACAACAATGGCCTAAATAATGTGTGTGGGCATGCTAGCCTGTAGTCTCCACTGGGACTACATGTGACAGGATGACAATGCACTTGCCTCAGAAAGGGGCCCTGCGTGGCTTTGAAACCTTGCTGTATGTTTATCATGTGACCACAAAAATAAACTTCTTTCGAGGAACACTTGGTGTGCTGATGACATTTTTTTCACTTTGATATCATCCACGGTATACAGCAGTGGTGGCTGGTGCTCAATAATTTGGGGGGGGGGCGGCAAACCAACACCACCCCCCCCCCGTCCCGCAGGGGACGGATAGACGGGAAGACCTCCTTATCTTAGGAGGCAGATGTCCTGCCCGGGATGACACTCTGATCTTCCCTCCTCCTCCCTCCCCTGTCCGAGCCTGGGAGTGCTGTGGAGCTGCGGGTGACCCATCCCTGGAGACAGTGGCGGCTGCTGGGTCGTCGAGCTTCCTCTTCGTCTCCTCCAGCCATGCGTCTCCTCCCTCCTCCTCCTAGGCCAATAAGATTGCTTCTTCTTTCGATAAATCGGTTCCTGATTGGCCGGGAGGAGAATCAGTGTGACAATAGCGAATATTCATTTGCTATTGTCACAAAACTGGGTGGGCTCGGGGCGCATTGCTCTGCGCCCCAAGCCCACCCTTTTTTGAAGCCTATTAGAGCCTCAGGCTCTAGTCATGTGCTTAGAAGAAAAAACACACTGGAATTCATACATCCGGTGCCCGGCATGTAGATTAGGGGGCTGGACACTTGGATAGTGGGGGCCGCGCCCACGCACCCTTAATGGACGGGCTGCCACTGGTTTTCAGCCTATGGTCATTAAAGCACCCAGCACTACTGAATAGCCAGTTTCTTGAATGTGTTTGTAGGGAATATTGCGCTTAGGGTGACAATGCAGGCACACAATTGGGAGAGAGTTATTACCACTCAAAAAGGAAGTGCCTGGACAAGAGCCCTAATGGCAGAATAACCAGGCATTATCTAAATGAAACATTAATATTTAACAAAAAAAAGAACAAAAATAACTTTTTTATTTAGAAAAGGAAAGATATTGTAGAAAATGGGCTTTTAAATGGTAATCCTCATGGTTGAGGTAAAACATATATGTACACCAATCATAATTATAAAGATAAAAACGTTTATTTATCGATAGTGTTCATAAAAAAAGAGGCAAAAGGGGCACCTAAAGCCCAAATATATGTAGAGAACACATCACAAAAGTAACAGATATGATATCATATGACTTGTACGGGATCTGCCAACATGTTTTGCGGGCATTACCGCTTATTCAAGTCTTAATCCTCCATTTGTGAATCACAAAACATCTATATAATTGGATGTGTTCAGGCTAAGGGGAGACCAAGAAAAGAGAAGACACTCCACCTCACTGATATGGAGCCTATATGAAACTTGGTCGACATGTATGGCGTAGATTATGATAAAATACACACCTGCATAGAGGGGTGGCAAAAACACATTGGTTCAAGCTCTAGTGGTGAAAAGCGAGATAGAAGTGCACGTCTAGATACAACATCAATCAAAATCCATGCACCCCAAAACAGAAAATATTCAAATAAATATCTGGTCCGTCACGTATGGACAAAGCTGCACTAATACCCAAGGCATCAAATAGGCTCTACAGGAGGTATGTGTCTGGGTCTCCCGAGAGCCCACTAGTCCAGCACAGCAACCCACCTTTTTAAATTACACTAGCATGTTAAAGTTTACATGAGAATTTAGTAATTGGGTATACATATACAGTACTTTTAGGTTATTGGTAATCCTCATCTAGAAGTGGCTAGTGTATAGTGATATTGTTGAAAATGAATTGAAATTGGACTTAACATTTATGGCAACTTCACAGTCAATTTATGACTTGCTCCATTCAATTCATGCTGGCTTCCACTTTTGTTTCATTGTAATTCATGTATCAGTTTTTCTATTAAAGTGGTTGTAAACCCTTACAAACCACTTGGACCTACAGGTAATCCTAGATTAAGGCTTACCTGTAGGTCAAAGAAATATCTCCTAAACCTACACGGTTTAGGAGATATTTGCCAAAAGACAGGCACCGGCACATATCAACAGTGATATGCCGCGAGTGGCGGCTCCCGTGCAACGTCATTGCGGCACCGTCGAATGATAGCGCCGGAGCCGTGAGACCCACCAAGAAAATGGAGGCTCCGTACACAAGGGGACAGCGGTGACTTCGCTGGCTCCTGTGTCAGGTAAGTGACACATAATGGACTACTATGCGATGCATTGTAGTCCATTATGCTTTACCTTTGCAGGGAAAAAAAGAGGAAGTAAACCCATTAGGGTTTACTTCCTCTTTAAAGTGTTATTAATCACAGGACCCTGAATTCACTATATCTGGTCTTCTACAGTACACAGAACATGGAAATTATTTATTTTAGTAAATATAAACTGCTAAATACCTTTTCTCATCAGCAGTTAGAGCAGTCTTCTTCTTCTATCAGTGTCCAGCCGAGCACTGGCTAACGCTTGTAGGAGGAATTTTATTCTCCTCTGACTGTCCTATGAGGCTGCATGACCTCTGAACCTCTGTCTGGACAGTGCTGATTGACCCCAGATGGATTAGGGTCAGTGAAAGAAGGGGAGGATCAGAGAAGATAGGATCAAACATCCTTTTTACACAATGCAGAGGATCAACCCCTTAGATTTCACAGTGAGTATAACAAGCATGCTCTACTGCATATACAGGCTGATTTTATTGTTGTGAGTTTAGTAACACTTTAATTCCCGAATTGAAGGTGCTATCTAAAAAAAGAGTAATAAGAACCGCACCAAAGATTCTTCTGTTTGGATTTTTTTTTTTGTAAGCATAATAGTAGCCATCATTTTTTTTTTACTCAATATTTTATTTCCCCAATACAAAGAGTATTCTGCTTGCAGACCCATTTTGTGCACAAATGAAGATATACAGAGAATATCTATGCATAAACACAGAATTAACATTGCAAGTATAACCCCCGCTATCGGACAAAAAAGGGATAAAACCACCCGCAAAGCTTTGCAGGCGGGTTTCCAGCGCTGCCCATTGTTTTCAATGGGAAGGGGCGCTTTAGGAGGAGCAGTAAATACACCGCTCCTACAGTGCTCCAAAGATGCGGCTTCCAGGACTTTTTTGACCGTCCTACAAGCGAACCGCTCCAGTGTGAAAGCCCTCGTGCTATTACACTGGAGACACAGCAGCAGCTGTTTTAGGGCGCTTTACAGGCACTATTTTTAGCGCTGTAGCTCCTGCAAAGCGCCCCAGTGTGAAAGGGGCCTAACTGATGGTTGATCGGGCACACTTTGAACTCCCTCAGTACATACTATTTTCAGAGCACTGCAGACCTGAGCCTAAGGCCCCTTACACTCACACTGGGGCGTTTTTCATGCGGTACAGCGCTAAAAATAGCGCCTGTTCACCGCCTGAAAAAATCCGGCCCCTTTAACTCCAGTGTGAAAGCCGGCGGGCTTTCACACTGGAGCCATGCGCTAGCAGGACGGCAAAAAAAGTCCTGCTAGCAGCATCTTTGGAGCGGTATAGGAGCGGTGTGTTCACCGCTCCTATAACGCTCCTTCCCATTGATTTGAATGGGAAACCGCGGTAAAACCGCGGCAATACCGCCGCAAAACGCCGCTACGGCGGTGCTCTGCGGGGGTGTTTAACCCTTTTTCGGCTGCTCGCGGGGGGTAAAACCGCACCGCGAGCGGCCGAATACCGCGGTTAAAACGACGGTAAAGCAGCGCTAAATATAGCGCTGCTTTACCGTCACCGCGGCTCCCCGCCCCAGTGTGAAAGGGGCCTAAAAGTAACTTCAAGTAACCTGGAAGTTTGCGTTAGGAACAATAACAATTGGATTCTTACCTGTCCAACTGCTACTTTTCCTTGACGTTGATTGGTTGGCTTGGGTTCCACCCAGAAATGTGAGATTCTTACCTGAAAATGATGGGTACCGTTACAGTGAAACCTTATCTAACTTTTGCCATGCAGCCAAAAGCCCTGCTAACAACCTGGAATCTTGTACCATTTGCTAGTTAATATGGCGGTAAAGAGTCATCCATAGTTGATCCAGGAACATTACCTTTTCTTGATGTGCCCTCATTTGCCTCTGTTATCCACACAACACTCCCCATACTTACTGCACAATGGCTTCATTTTGTTGTGTAATTGCAGCAAACGTGTGCCCGGTAGCATTATGAGTCACTGAGTGTACAATAGTGACTAATGAATTTATGCTGCATATCCAATGAATACAGTGATCTGCCAAATCCTTTTTAATTTCCAGTGGATATATTCCATTAAAAATAAGTGGATTTGCAAAGTCCAAGGAGGCAAATTGAAATGAATAAATCCCATCAAATGTAAGTCGAGGTTTATAAGTTGTACAAATGTCAACCTAGCAGAAAAACAATAAACTGACAGGGTAAAAAAGGGTAGCTGATCCTTAACTATAATGATATAAAAAAAAAAAAAAAAACATACTGTATACTTTGTATATATCAGAAAAAAATAAAAAATAAGAACTTTATTTGTTCATACCACTTGAGATAGCAGGACAGGTTGCGCTAATTTAGTTTTTGCTCAAGTTATAAAAATGATATATACAATATACAATATATACAGTATCTCACAAAAGTGAGTACAACCCTCACATTTTTGTAAATATTTTATTATATCTTTTCATGTGACAACACTGAAGAAATTACACTTTGCTACAATGTAAACTAGTGAGTGTAAAGTTTGTATAACAGTGTAAATTTGCTGTCCCCTCAAAATAACTCAACACATAGCCATTAATGTCTACACCGCTGGCAACAAAAGTGAGTACAGCCTAAGGCTTGATTCACACCTATGCATTTTTTGTGCTTTTTGCATTTTGCTGATTTTCATTACAGTCCATTTAACATGGTTTTCTATGGAACACGTTCTGTAGTGCAAATCTGCAAAATGCAAAAAGCGCTAAAAATGCATAGGTGTGAATCAGACCTAATTGAAAATGTCCAAATTGGGCCCAAAGTGTGAATTCTGAGCCTCTCGGCCATTCTCACGGCTTTCGGCCGCTCTCTGAGGCTTTCGGGCGCTTTCGGCCGTTCTCTGAGGTTTTCGGCCGCTGTCAGCCATTCTCGGAGTCTTTCAGACGCTTTCGGACATTCTCGGCGGCTCTCGCAGTCCCACGTGAGCCGATGAAAATGGCCGAAAGCTGCAGAGAACGGTGAAAGCGGCCGAAAGCCTCCGACAATGGCCGAAAGCCGTCAAGAGCGGCCGAAAGCCGGCGAGAACTATCGAGCGCCGCCGAGATACACAGGACATCCGACTCTGTATCTCGGCGGCGACATTTTTAAATTCTGCAAATGACACTGGGGCAAGGCTGCAGGTGGAACTGGGGCAAGGCTGCAGGTGGAACTGGGGCAAGGCTGCAGGTGGAACTGACATGGCTGCAGGTGGAACTGACAAGTTATTTTGGGCCCTTTTTAAATATTGGTGCTACATTGGCTTTTCTCCAATCCGCTAAAACCATTCCAGTCAGTAGACTGCCAGTAAAAATTAGGAACAATGGTCTGGCAATTACTTGACTGAGTTCCCTAAGTACCCTCAGCTGCAAGCCATCCGGTCCCAGTGATTTATTAATGTTAGGTTTCCCAAGTCTAATTCTAATTCTGTCCTCTGTTAGTCATGATGGTGCTTTCTGTGATGTGTCATGAGGATAAGCACTGCAGTTTTGGTTACTAAAGCCCCCGATTCCCTAGAGAAGACTGAGGAGAAGAATAAATTCAATACCTTCTCCATCTCCCCATCCTTTGTAACCAGATGTCCTTCCTCAATCTTTATGGGGCCAATATGGTCTGTCCTCCCTTTTTTGGTTTACATACTTAAAGAATTTCTTGGGATTTTTTTTGCTCTCCTCCGCTATGTGTCTTTCGTGTTCTATCTTAGCCACCCTAATTGCACCCTTACATTTCTTGTTGCATTCTTTATAAAGTCTGAATGCTGATGATGATCCCTCAACCTTGTATTTTTTGAAGGCCTTCTCCTTTGCTTTTATATTCATTTTTACATTGGAGTTAAGCCATCCAGGACTTTTGTTCACTCTTTTAAATGTATTACCCAATGGGATGCACTGGCTAATGCCCTTGTTTAATATGCTCTTAAAGCGAACCCATCTCTCCTCCGTGTTCTCCTTCCTAAGGCTGCGTACACACGAGCAGACTTTCCCGCGGGATTGTTCGCCGGACTGGAGTCCGCCGGATAATCCGCCCATGTGTGGGCGCCGGCAGAGACTTTTTCCTGCCAAAAGTCCGGCGGACTAAGTTTTAAGTTCAGACTTAAAATTGTCCGCTGGTCGCGAGTCCGGCGGACAATCCCGCGGCCTGTGTCCTAGTCCGCGGGACTCGTCCCCACCCCCTTTCCTGGCCGGCCGGGCTGCGTGCTTGGATAAGGGTCTGAGATGGATTTGGGGGGAAAACCCACGCCGTTTTTTCGGCGTAGGGATTCCCTTTAAATCCATGCCAGGTGACGGGGGTTGTGCGGCGGCATTCACTGCCTTCGCTAGTCCCATCTACCTGCAGTTAGTACGTTCTACGTTCTAAATGAACTGACTTTCCGATCGTGTGTCGGCAAGTCCGTTAATTTCCAAAAGTCCCACAGACTTTTTCCCACGGATTGTCCGTCGGAAAAGTCCGGGCGTGTGTGGGCAAGTCCACACGCTCGGAAAGTCCGGCGGACCTCCGCTGGAAAGTACTGGAAAGGACTAGGTCCAGCGGACAATCCCGCCGGAAAGTCAGAGCGTGTGTACGCCGCATAAGATTGTATCCCAATTTATATCTTTTAGCAAGGTTCGTAGTTTAGGGAAGTTGGCTCTTTTGAAATTCAGTGTCTTTGTATTCCCCTTATGTTTCCTATTTGTGTGATTTATACTGAAACCAATTGACCTGTGATCGCCGTTTCCTAAATCGCCCTGTATTTCCAAATCCGTGATCAGGTCTGTATTGTTGGTAAACAATAGATCTAGTAACGCTTTATTTCTAGTTGGTGCGTCTACCATCTGACCTATGAAATTGTCCTGCCAGACATGAACTGACGAGAATGCTTGGTTCCCTCCGCCCAGTCTATAGCCCCATACACACGGTCGGACAATCCGCGGACCAGGTCCGTCGGACCATGTCCGTCATACTTTGTCCGATGTTGGTTTTGCGTACACACGGTCGGACAAAGTTGTCGGAAAATCCGATCATTCTGAACGTGGTGACATTTGTTGCCTACGACGGGACTACGTAGAGGCTAGTAGCCAATAGCTTTGGTCTTGTAATGTGATCTGAGCATGCGTAGCACTTTGTCCGGTCGGACAACCGTACACACGATCGGATTTGGTGTGATCGGACCGTGTTGTCGGCAAATCTTTCCAGCAGGAGATAAGACTTTGTCCGTCGGACAATCCGACGTACACTGTCCGATGGTGCATACACACGGTCTGATTTTTCAACAACATTGTCCGATCGGACAGAATCCATGAAAAAGTCTGACCGTGTGTATGGGGCTTAAGTCTGGATAATTAAATTCCCCCATTATGATGACACGTCCCATCCTTGCTGCTAATCCAAATTGTGATAGGAGGTATACCTCTGCCTCCTCCCTCAGGTTAGGGGGCCTATAGCATACTCCCAGTATTATTTTCCCCTTAGCGTCATCTCTTTGGAGCTCTACCCCATAAGGATTCCACCTCCTCCCTATCTCCCTTAGTGATGTCATCTCTCACATTCACTTGTACATTATTCTTGAAATATAGACATAATACCCCCCCACCCCGACCATTTTTACCCTCTCTATCCCTGAGATAAAGGGAATACCGTTGAATGGTTGCCAGCCAATCATGACAGCTGTTGAACCAGGTCTCTGAAATTCCCACAAAATCCAAATCCTCCTCCTACAACAGTATCTCTAGTTCACCCATCTTGTCTGCCAGGCTCCTGGCATTGGTGAACAATCATGCCACGTAGTTTAGACTGGTTGCATACTATCCTCTTATTGGGTGTACCGAGATTACAACTAGGACTTGTTACTATACTTACCTTGGGTTTATGTGCTTTAGTCAACCTACCACTAATGCCCCCAATACTACCAATATGACTCATTAGTGTTACAAGGTCTCAGGCGTGAATGGGGAACAGGTGTGTTAAATTTGGTGTTATCGCTCTCACTCTGAACATTCAACATGGCACCTCATGGCAAAGAACTCCCTGAGGATCTGAAAAAAAGAATTGTTACTCTACATAAAGATGGCCTAGGCTATAAGAAGGTTGCCAAGACCCTTAAACTGAGCTGCAACATGGTGGCCAAGACCATACAACTGTATGGTCTTCGCCACAGGACAGGACAGGTTCCACTTTGAACAGGCCTCACTATGGTAAAACCAAAGAAGTTGAGTGCACGTGCTCAGCGTCATATCCAGAGGTTGTCTTTGGGAAATAGACGTTTGAGTTCTGCCAGCATTGCTGCAGAGGTTGAAGGGGTGGGTGGACAGCCTGTCAGTGCTCAGACCATACGCCGCACACTGCATCAAATTGGTCTGCATGGCTGTAATCCCAGAAGGAAGTCTCTTCCAAAGATGATGCACAAGCAGTTGGCTGAAGAAAAGCAGACTAAGGGCATGGATTACTGGAACCATGTCCCGTGGTCTGATGAGACAAGATAAACGTATTTGGTTCAGATGGTGTCAAACATGAGTGGTGGCAACCAGATGAGGAGTACAAACACAAGTGTGCCTACAGTCAAGCATGGTGGTGGGAGTGTCATGGTATGGGGCTGCCTGAGTGCTGCTGGCACTGGGGAACTACAGTTCATTGAGGGAACCATGAATGCCAACATGTACTGTGACATACTGAAGCAGAGCATGACCCCCTCCCTTTGGAGACTGGGCCGCATGGCAGTATTCCAACATGATAACGACCTCAAACACACCTCCAAGACGACCACTGCCTTGTTAAAGAAGCTGAGGGTAAAGGTGATGGACTGGCCAAGCATGTCTGTGGGGCATCCTCAGACAGAAGGTGGAGGAGCGCAAGGTCTCTAACATCCACCAGCTCCGTGATGTCATCATGGAGGAGTGGAAGAGGACTCCAGTGGCAACCTGTGAAGCTCTGGTGAACTCCATGCCCAAGAGGGTTAAGGCAGTGCTGGAAAATAATGGTGCCCACACAAAATATTGACACTTTGGGCCCAATTTGGACATTTTCACTTAGGCCCCTTTCACACTGGGGCGTTTTTCAGGCGGTACAGCGCTATAAATAGCGCCTGTATACCGCCTGAAAAAATCCGGCCCCATTCACTCCAGTGTGAAAGCCGCGGGCTTTCACACTGGAGCGGTGCGCCAGCAGGACGGCCAAAAAAGTAGCATCTTTGGAGCGGTATAGGAGCGGTGTATTCACCGCTCCTATACCGCTCCTTCCCATTGATTTGAATGGGAAACCGCGGTAATACCGCGGCAATACCGCCGCAAAGCGCCGCCATGGGGTAAAACCGCACCGCGAGCGGCCAAATACCGCGGCTAAAACGAAGGTAAAGCAGCGCTGCTTTACCGTCACCGCGGCTCCCCGCCCCAGTGTGAAAGGGGCCTTAGGGGTTAACTTTTGTTGCCAGTGGTTTAGACATTAATGTCTGTGTGTTGAGTTATTTTTAGGGGACAGCAAATTTACAAGCTGTACACTCACTACTTTACATTGTAGCAAAGTGTAATTTCTTTAGCGTTGTCACATGAAAAGATATAATAACAAAAATGTGAGGGGTTTTCTCACTTTTGTGAGATACTGTGTATATATATATATATATATATATATATATACACACACACACAATCATTCAAAAGTGCTAATACTGAACTAATAATACATGTTCTAATGATGTTGAATATACAGTGCGTGTTTCAAAATAGCTCTTTGTATCATGCAAAACAAAATGAAATTTGATAATTGAAAAAAGGTCAGGTAGTCCTTGAATGTCATCTATCACACTTTATATACCCATCCATCACATTCTTAAAGTCACATCTCAACCACTCCTGCCTATATAATACAGAAGACTATAAAAGATCACTTCCATTGTCACCTTTTACCTTAGCATATGCTACAAGGGTAGAAGAAGACTTTAGGTATTCTCTGCACACTGTATGTCATGGAGTCAGAGGGGACTTTTCTGCTCACTGCTGGAATCCATCTCTTGTATTTGTAAAATCATACACGCTTATCTTGGTGTGGTTGGGTGGATGATACATAAGCTTTATTGACAACTGAAATTACCACCCTTCTTCCAAGCTGTAAAGGGGGGTTATTTACGAAACTGGAGCGTGTAAAATATGGTGCAGCTCTGCATAGAAACCAATCAGCTTCCAGGTTTTATTGCCAAAGCTTAATTGAACAGGCTGAAGTTAGAAGCTGATTGGCTACCATGCTCAGCTGTACCAGATTCTGAGTGCAACAGTTTTGGTAAATCTTCCCAATGTCTTACTGTTGTATGGCTTATTGGATGGGTCCTGCATAAGTATTATAGTAAAAACAAGGACAACCAAGGATAGGGAGCATCTCAGTGTGTTCAATATGAGTAGACAGTAGTTAATTTAGGTACCTCTACAGTTCATTACAAGTGGCTTAGTCAACATATTTCTGACAAGGCAAAGCTTTTAATCCTATCACCACTTCCAAGATGCAAATGTGGAGTAACAAGAACAGACATGACCTCTGATTTACAAACAAAGCAGGAAAAGCATATTAGATCACTAGAGCAAAATCCCCCCAATTCTGACAGGTGCCTTCTAATAGGAACATGAAATCCACTGTAACTAGTTGGATCTTATAACTAGTCACAATAACATAATCACATTAAAGCTCAAGATCTTATGGTTTCCAAAAAACGTTCAATAAAGTATTTCTGCTCAGCCACCTTGCTGTTAACGTAGAGGTGGTGGTATTGTACTCCTATGTATAATGTAGATTTTGTTTTGTAATTCCTTCTATGAAGGCAGCCTAGCAGCCAGAAAAAGCTTGCAAGTAACCCAAACCTAAGTCCCCATTATGGAGTAGCCCTAATCTTCCACATTTTCATTGCATATCAGACCCTGTAACTGTAAACACATTGTGGATTTAAATCTATGTAACTCATTTAAACCAATGGTTTCCTGTTTACTTTTAGGGAACTCAAACGTCACTATTGAACTAATTATTTTTCATGTATATACAGTAGAATGCCAAGGTTCATGAACAAGTTATTGCAATATAATCCTATTAAGAGATTGACAGACTCATCCAATGCAAGAGCCTTTTTCCAGTCAATGCTTTCTAGTGTTTAAGTCCGTGAAGGTGGATGTGCCAGGTTTTAGGCTGGATACACACCTATGCATTTTTAGTGCTTTTTGCATTTTGCAGACTTGCACTACAGTCCATTTAACATGGTTTCCTATGGAACACGTTCTGTAGTGCAAATCTGCAAAATGCAAAAAGCACTAAAAATGCATAGGTGTGAATCCAGCCTTAATCTGGCCCTACACAGCTTGAATTTTGGCCAATTTCTGCTGAATCTGCCAAAATTCAAGCCATGGGTGACTCTGTCCACACTACCCAGCTCAACAAAAGTTGATGTAAAAAATGAATGAGCTAGATGGAAAATTATCAGTTAAACAGTGACTGTATGCTATCAAATGCAGGCATTGTTAGGGTATACAGGCACTGTAGGTACTATGGCACTATTGGGAATTCCTCCATCTATACTGTTTAGGGCTCATGCACACAGGATATTTTTACAGCTGCTGTTAGGGGGCATCTGACATTTTTTTTTAACTGCGTCTAAATGTCCCTCCATGTTATATATGTGATAGAGTCTTGCAAGCTACCCAAAAACCAAAATGAACTATAAATGTACTAGAAACACAGTGGGGGTTATTTACGAAAGGCAAATCCACTGTGCACAATCGCACTGCAAGTGCACTTGTAAGTGCAGTCGCTGTAGATCTGAGGGGGAAGATCTGAAATGAGGGGAAGCTCTGCTGATTGTATTATCCAATCATGTGCAAGCTAAAATGCTGTTTTTTTTATTTTCCTTGCATGTCCCCCTTAGATCTACAGTGACTGAACTTACAAGTGCACTTTTAGTGCAAAGTGGATTTGCCTTTCTTAAATAACCCCCAGTGTGTGCGTGTGTGAAAGGTACTCAAAAGACCAGCTGCTAGCACTGATGACATCCACATATTCACAAAAATCAATATATAAAAGTGCAGCGTTGAATCATGAAATATAAACAAATATCAAAAAAATCATTGAATCAAACAACATATAAAGTGCATAAATAAATTTCCATACAATAAGGTGCAAAAAAGTCCATATTTAAACTCCAGAAATGCGAACAACTAGATTTAATTGTGAAATCCTATATTCAGCACAGCTGGTTTCTAAACTTCTCCCAAGATCTCCTCCTCAGTATGCTGAGTCCTGGGGTGGCTCACAGGCGTTTTTTGACCCTTCTTAGTTGGGGGGGGGGTCGCACTCCCAGAGGTGAGCCTATACCCATTGGGGGGGGGGGGGGGGGCACAAGTGAGGTGATTCATTGGTGGTCTGGAAGCTTTATATATAGGATTTCACAATTATATTTAGTTGTTCCTCAATCAACATCCATTTGTGGAATGTTCACTGTTTTAATATGGACTTTTTTGCCCCTCCATGTTAACCTATGTGTCCATGCACACATAATCTTTCAGAGGAGTTTGGAGGCATAAGTGTTTAGGGAGAGTAGAAAAAAAAACGGGGCTGTAAAAATAAAAAATGCCCAAAAACGCTGCTAAATGCTGTGACAAGTGTTTAGCCACTTTGGTGTTTTTAGGTGTTTTTACATTATAGGGGTTGTTTTTGAAAAAAAACACTAATGGCAAAAAAATGCACGCCCATAAACGCTTATCAAAAACGTGGCTAACAGCGCAATTATAACGCTGCTTTTTCCTGGCAGCAGCGCTGACGGTTTTTAAATGTCCTGTGTGCATGAGCCCTTAGGGTGGATGGGGGGATTCAATTGATTTTATCTTGCTCAGCCTGTGGGCTGAACAATAGAAAACAGAATGTGTATGGCTAGTATTGTTTTTGAGGCCTTGGATGAGATTCCTGACTATCATCCTAAAAATGCATCAGCAATGGACAACAGATTATGATTTTCCACAGCTTATATTATACAGTGAAAAGACTGCACTCATTTAATCTTGCTGGTTTCAACATGTCAGTGGTATCATTGTGAGCCACAATGAGGGTTATGGGGCTTCACTGCCCTGTGGAAGTAATGGTCTGGCTGTAATTTGATCATTCATAATCTACCTCCATTTCCAAATATTGCAGGTCTTAAGGCTAAAGTGTATGACCAAGCCCAACTTTTCTCCCAAACCCTCCTTATCCCCTCTAGGGCATGTTCCAGCATTATTTTATTTCTTTTACATTGATCCTGTAGCAAAAAAAACTTATATAAACTTCATGTGGCATCCTCTCCTCAGTTCCTAGTGATGTTGGCATGCCCCCAAAACTACATCTCCCAATAGATCTTTCCCTACATACAATGTGTGACCAGACTTAGTGAGCCAAGACAGCAGTATTGCTTTGTTGGAAACAAAATGATGTATGCATTTGAAGAAGGAAAGAGAGTGGTCAGGAAAAGGTAGAGTTCTGTAGTTCAGCAAGCAGGGCTGACAATGCTGGTTGAGATTTAGGTGTAAAAGGCACCATGTTGCGAGCCCACCTGGAAGTTAGGAGCACACTTGATTTCTGGCAGACCAATAAGTATTTTTCTATACTTGTAGCATATTTGATGGAAAAACATGGGAGAATGTTAATGCAAGAGATGTACTGATTACCGGTATGTTTTTATTTTTTTATTTTTTGTTTCCCGAACATGCTCGTTGGCCTAATGGGGGAGTTTAATATTAATAAACATATGACAACACTTGAAAGAAATCTGTCTGTTTCCCTGTTTTTGGTGTACTTGTCAGTTGGCTGTAATGGAGTGCTGCATTGCTACTGTTACCTTGAGATCAATTATCTGCCTAGGAAATGGTCATGCATTTGTTGCTGATATAAACACACCTCATGCACTTAAAGCTTTATCTGTAAAACCCACAGTATGTAGAGATGCATATATGCACATGCGTATAAGCAGTGTATTAATGCACCAAGAGCTGTTTTTTAATACACAGAGCGAATGTTTGCTGTTGATTTCTGCAAATGCTACAGGTGAGGATAATCCCCTGTGGGGTACCTACGGAGCCTACCCCTTCCAGAAATGAGGTAAGCATGTCCAAGGAGGAGTATGCAGTAACCCGGGTGCATAGAGATCTGTAGTGAGGTCCACGTGGCAAAAGGGCAGGAAGAAGCGTCTGAATTCTCTATAGCGACCTGTGGTGTGATGTAACACCTAGTCACCCATCCACCCAGAATAGGTTCTGAGTGGTTGAATATTAGCAGCAAGATTTGAAAAGTTTACAATGTAGAGTGAATAAATACCAAACACAGTTCCAGTTTCTTGATAGTTAAAATAAATGAACATACTGTATACTATTTAAGGTTGTTGTGGAGGTACAGTAATGGTCAGAGATACAGGGTGGCCCTGTCTTATCCTGGACAGCCTGAGGCCCCAAAACATTGCTTGCATTTATGAAGGTGAATAAAAAATGTACTTGATATTGATGGTGTACTTGCAACCACTTTTCTTATACACTTTGGTGGCAGTACTGCCTGCCAAAAGGGACATGCTGTATAAAATTTCTGCACAGCGGCAATGTATACAGATGCGTACACCAACAATGTTAACTTGCTGGTCGGCAGTTTAAGATGAAAAAAAAAAAACGCAGATCAGCTGCCTGTTTTTACCACCCTTTTGCCTCCCCTGTGAATGAGGCCTAAAGGGTACAATTCTAGTTTGCACATTGGTGCATATTATAATATTGTTCACAAGAAAATTGGATACACTCATTGTTTGTTTATTTAGAAATACAGTAAAATAACTGTTGTACGGTATTGATTCAGTCCATAAATTCAACTGTCCGGTGCTGGAGATAAGCAAGAATGAGCAAACACAGTCTAGTGTTTCAATTGTTAATAACAGTTCTGGCTTCTTCTACTTCAACAGCTCATTTTTTTTAGTGCATTTTCATTTTTGCAGAAACACACTACAGTCCATTTAACATGGTTTCCTATGGTTTGCGTTTACATCTGTGCATTTTATGGAAAGGGCCAGGGACTTTTTTCTGGTCTTTGGTTCCATAGGCTTCAATGGATCAAAAACATGTATTGAAAAACGCACAATGCACCTGGAATATGCAAACTGCAACTTGCATAGGTATGAATCAGGCCTTACACTCTGACCAAGTTGTTTTTCTGATGAATGAATGTGACCCTAACTACTCATGTACTACTTGTTCTGAGTCTAACTTACATAGTTACATACTTGAGCCTGAACTACCAACCGGGAATGTATTGTGCCTGACTATTGACGCCAAACCAGATCCACAAGTTCAGTGACATCACTTTAGGTGCTTCTGCATTGCTTGCTGCACATATACACATAAACTCTTATAACATGCAGATGTTACTGTGCTGGCTAAGGTGCCCAAGTACACAAGACGATCATAAGCAATACCTGATTGATTTTGAATGTGAATTAAGTTTAGTTTTGCAACAATCCTGCCCTGTTTTTAGTGTAATTGTCAGTTGGCTGTAATGGAGTGCTGCATTGCTACTGTTATCTTGAGATCAATTATCTGCCTAGGAAATGGTCATGCATTTGTTGCTGATATAAACACACCTCATGCACTTAAAGCTTTATCTGTAAAACCCACAGTATGTAGAGATGCGTATAAGCAGTGTATTAATGCACCAAGAGCTGTTTTGGGAAAATGCAAAAATGAGTGCAAAAACTGGTGCCCATTCCATGTGCATATTCTCCCATAGGAAAGGGTATGAGCATGCATTGCTGTTGAAGGGTATTCAGTGCCCTTTTAAGCCCCATACACACGGTCGGAAAATCCGACCACCAAATCCATCGGATTTGGTCCGACGGATTTAGTCCGACACTGGTGTTGCATACACACGGTCGGACAAAGTTGTCGGAAAATCCGATCATTCTGAACGTGGTGACGTTTGTTGCCTACGAAGGGACTACGTAGAGGCTAGTAGCCAATAGCTTTGGTCTTGTACTGTGATCTGAGCATGCGTGGCACTTTGTCCGTCGGACTACGCTACACACGATCGAAATTGGTGTGATCGGACTTTGTTGTCGGAAAATCTATCCAGCAGGAGATAGAACTTTGTCCGTCGGACAATCCGAGGTAAACTGTCCGATGGTGCCTACACACGGTCGGAATTTCCAACAACATTGTCCGATAGGACAGAATCCATCGGAAAATCCGACCGTGTGTATGGGGCATAACAGTGCTGTAACCAGCCTAATTCTGGCCATACGCGGGTCGAATTTCGAAAGAACTTTCTTTAGAAAATCTTATCTAAGAATTTTCGTACAAATTTTGCACCATTAGTGGGCTGCAGCAACGGCCGATTTTCGTGCTGGCATCGAATTTTAATAATAGGACATATTGGAATTTTTTTTTAAAAACAACCTATTTTCTAATTAATGATGGGAGAATCGTGCGAGAAATGTAATCGAAAAAGAAATGCGTATGTGCAAGAAAAGAAAATTCCCGGAGAGACACGAAAATTATTTTCTGTAGGAACATGAGGTGAAATTGAAGGTTTGGTTGGTCGAATTTCGAAATCAATGGTGGCACCATCGAATCACAAAACGCACAAATTTTCTGATTTTTCAAAAGAAAGTTCTTTCGAAATTCGACCCGTGTATGGCCAGCATTAGTCTAACACAATGGGTTGATGTACTAAAGCCAAATAGACTGTGCACTTTGCAAAGTGCAGTTGCACTCTGCACGTGCAGTTGCTCCAGAGCTTAGAAAATGGGCAGAAACTCTGCTACCTTCCATCATCCAATCATGTGCAAGCAAAAATGTTTATTTTTTATTTCCTTGCACGTGATTGGGACTCTTTGCAAAGTGAAGCTTTACCTCATTTATTAAGCTCTGGAGCAATCACACCTGCAGCGTACAACTGTACGGTGCAAAGGGCACAGTCTACTTGCTTTAAGTAAATCAACGTCAATGTTTCTAAGGCCCCTTTCACACCGGGGCGTTTTTCATGCGGTGCAGCGCTAAAAATAGCGCCTGTTCACCGCATGAAAAATTCCTGCCCCTTTAACTCCAGTGTGAAAGCCGGCGGGCTTTCACACTGGAGCGGTGCGCTAGCAGGATGACAAAAAAAGTCCTGCTAGCAGCATCTTTGGAGCGGGATAGGAGCGGTGTGTTCACCGCTCCTATACCGCTCCTTCCCATTGAAAAGAATGGGAGACCGCGGTAAAACCGCGGCAATACCGCCGCAAAGCACCGCTACGGCGGCGCTCTGCGGGGGTGTTTAACCCTTTTTCGGCCGCTCGCGGGGGGTAAAACTGCACCGCGAGCGGCCGAAAACCGCGGTAAAAACGACGGTAAAGCAGCGCTAAATATAGCGCTGCTTTACCGTCACCGCGGCTCACCGCCCCAGTGTGAAAGGGGCCTTAACCTTTTTTTCAGTCAAGGCACCCTTTAAAATTATGCACACTGGTACACAGTTTCGAGGCACCCCATCCTAAAATGTAAAAAACAAAACAAACAGTTTTACATAATGCAGCAACAAGTGATTTTATTCTTCCAAAGCAAACGCACTTTTGCACACTGGTACTGAATGCTATATCAATATTTCTATTCTCCATTTTTTTTTCTTCCCCACTCAGCTAACGTGACCCCAGTGCTGACAAAGAGGGGCAGATAAGAAGGGCAAACAGGGATGCTTTGCAGGCGCCCAACATCCTCCTTATCAAAAGATTATGTGATTGGTTGTTAGGACACCAGCGGCTAGAAGATTGTGATGGTATACAATGAAAACCTGCTGCTTTTTGTAACTTAAAGGCAGGCTGGATTCACCTTCTGGCTTGTATACAATTTTTGGGAACTTTTTAGGCATTTTGCCAAGATACCTGTGAAGAAACCTGAAGGTACTACAGGGTGCTGAAAAAAGGACGGTCTAACACACTTCTTTTTTTTTTTTTATCAGAAAAAGGTTTATTAAACACATTAAACAACTTCCAATGTACACACAGTGCATTTGGGAATGGCTACATTTACATACCATAGTTATCATTGCGCCAGCAAAATCAGTTTGTATAATATTCACATTTTGCCAAAGCGTACTCATTGATACAGTACAGTCGGTACCGAGTAACATAAGCATGTCCGAATCACCCTGTATGGCATTCTGGAGATTTCCAACTCCCTGGGGCTCAGCCCTGGTGTATCCAGCCATGGGAACCAAATTCTTTCGAATCTACCTGGGCTTCCCCTGTGCTGATAAATATACCTTTCTATAACCAGAGTATTCCCCATGTGTGTTATCTACGAGGTGACTGTGGGTGGTGAGATCGATTTCAATCCCATCAAAATGAGTTTGAGCCTCAAACGGTGCCCTAGAAAATGCAATCCTGACCATCTCCTCAGGGATCACCTCTTCCAAAACTCCCAGTCCACAGTAAATTGGGTCTAAAGGCACAACTGTTTGAAACACCCGGTTGAGTGTTCCAAGTACCGTACTCCAATAACAATGGAGCTGTGGGCATCGCTAGAAGAGATGGGAAAGATACCTGTTGGGCTGCCTGTACCTACCACACAAGGGGGCCGCCAGCCTACCCATTTTATGAAGCTTTTGCGGGGTGTAATGTACCCTAAGTACAATATATAATTGAGATACTTTTTGTGCAACATTCAAAGAACAGGTAGAAATGGATTGCAGTGCCTCCTCCCACTGGTCTCCCGTGAGTGGCCCCAAATGGGATGTGCCTGTAAATGGTGTGTCAGTAACATTTGATAACATTGTGGTTTCAGTGCTGGACTGTAATAGGTGAAAAATAGGGGTAGAAGACATAACCCAGTTATCCACATGCCCCTGTGTGCCCACAGTGTGCCTGAGCTGAAGGTAGGAGTAAAACCTAGTGGAGGGCAAATTAAACTTATTTTGTAGATCAGGGAAGGACATTAACTTGCCATTTTAAAAATATGTTGGACAACAGAATCACACAGAAGGTGCGCCACCTGGACCCCTGTTATAGCTTAGCCAGTTCAACATATGAGAGGTTATCCCAAATTTGACTGTATTCAGTAAACCCTAGCACCCCCTGCATATGTTTGCCTTTGTTCCATATTTTTTAAATTAAATTAAGAGCAGGCATCTGTTTATTAGATTTATGAAATACATGTGCCTCCAGTCCCATCAGAACAGTTTGCGCTCCACTGCCAATCAACATCAACCGTGCCAATGAGCCCACCGGATCATGTGCCATGGAGCCAATGAGATGCTGTATTTGGGCTGCAAGATAGTACAGCCAAGGATTGGGCATTGCCAGTCCTCCGCTGTCTTTAGGGTACTGCAACTGTTCCAGTTTAATCCTGGGGGGAGGGGGGGGGGTCAGTATTCCACAATAGGCATCTAAAAAGGGTATTAACCACTCTGAATATTTTCAAATAGATCACTACAGGTTAGTTGTGTAGGAAATAGAGTAACTGTGGCATTAATATAATTTTTATTAAGTTGGCTTTACCTGCCAACGACAGTTTAAGATTATTCCAGGTATTAATCTTGTCCCGAAAATGGAACAGTAGGGGATGCACATTTAGTGGGCAGTAATCCGCAAGCCTAGGTGATATTTGTACCCCTAAGTACTTAAATGAGGTTACTACTGGGATGGGACAGGAATCAGGCAGTTCGGTCTAACACACATTAATGTCCCTGAAGGCACGGGGGGGGGGGGGGGGTATTCTGTCTGATTGACTTATAAAGTAAATATAGTACACCCCTGTAGGGACTGCTGATGAACTTGGATCCCTCACTGCACAGCCAGGCACGCCAAATTTTCACAAGCACCCAGAGTCAGAACAGTACGTGATTTTGTTTTTTATTGTGGGTTAATAACTTGGATAGGGATGGGAAGTTATGGGATGCCCACTTAACTTCAGCAAAACTTCAGGGACATCTTCCTATATACAGTCTATGTACAGTCTCCTTCGCTTTCCTCCTGCACAGCACTTGCTTGCTCCAGCTGAATCACTTTGATTTATCTGATAGGCTCTCAGTCAGATTACATATGGCCCTTTACAGGCAGGAACTCGTAGCCCCTTTTTTTGTGTAGCACAGATGTAGTGAAACAGCTTGTAACTCTTCCTCTGTAGCCACTGATCCCAGCACCATCTTTTAAGGCACTGCCAACCCACCTGGCTGGAGCTGCCCCTTTCAGGGAGACTGGCTACCTGTGGCAGTCTCCCCCCTTGTTAGTCCCCAGCAGTGTTGACTACTCACTCTGTCCTCTCTTGCTCTGGTGCCTTCAGGAAGACTTCCTCCTTTGTGTTTTAGTAGGGGTCTTCCAACACCTGAGCCCTGGTCCAAGGCAGAACACCCCCTCCCCCAGACTAGGGGGCACCCCTAAGGGTCACCAACAGCCTCCTCAACACTATATCTCTATGTCTATTTATGGAGTGGTCTCAGCCCTCTGCTAGCCTACCTCTGAGGATTGGCTGAGGCTCCATAAATATTCAAGGTAGCTCCTCCTAGCCTTCGCCCTCTAATTCTAGAAGATTCTCAAACCCTGACCCAGGTACCATAGCTCATGCTTAGCCCTGAGCTAAACTTTAATTTTCCTACTCTCACTTTTAGCACACACTAGAGGGTTCTACAAAGGTATGATGAGACAGATGTCAGCCATGTTAAGCACAGGTATCCTGCATTACCCATCAAATGAAATACAACCTTTAACAAGATAACATTGGTACCACTGATGACCGATAAACAGTTTAAAATGCATTACCTATTTCCACACTGCCTTGACTTCTTTGATCAGCTTTCACTGCATCAAATATAAAAAACTGTAAGCCCCCCTAAGAATTTAACTGAGCCCCATCTCGATCCAGCGAGGTGCATGAGAGCAGCGGCTCTCTCGGGTCTCTCTTTTCTCATTGGCTCACACAGCAGCTGGAGCCATTGGCTCCTGCTCCTGTCGATCATAGCAAGTGAGCCAATGAGGAGAGAGTGTGGGACGGGGCTGAATAGGCACACAGAGTGTGGCTCAGGAACGAGCCTACAAGTGCCCTCATAGCAAGAGGCTTGCTATTAGGGGGACTCGGCAGGAAGGAGGGGCCAGGAGCACCAGCGGGGGACACAAAAAGAAGAGGATCAAAGCTGCTCTTTGCAAAACCATTGTACAGAGCAGGTAAGTATAACTTTTATTTTATTTTTTTATTCTTTCCTGTAGAATTACCTTAAAATACCAACTTTAAGGAATCGTTCCCACATGCAGGTAGAGAGCGTAAAACCAGGTGGCTGAGCTTTTACCACTTTCCAACCAATTACCTTAACCAGGGCTTGCCGCCACTGAGGGCTGTACACATACCGCAGCCGTGATGCTGTGCTTCGTGACATGACAAAAATTAAACAGCATGTCGCATTCGGCGAGCGTTATCTCCCACTGAATGCAACCAATGCAAGTCTATGGGGCCACGCCACAAGTTACCCACCACAGTGTCTGTACATACGATTGTGATGCAGTGGTACAGTATTTCCAGTATTAAATTAGGCAGTCACCTACTCACCGCCTGCCAGAAACTCTCTGAAATGCGAGGAAAGTGGCAAGGGCTGTCATACATATTATTGAGCCCTAACACAGGAAACTCAATGGTAAATTAACTGCAAAATGCAGCATATGTGCACTAAGCACATGCTGGTTTGCAAGCGCCTACTTTTGTGCATCCATGGATGGACAAAAAGTTGTAAGATTAAATAATGAATCAAACTAAAAAAAATTCTTTTAATTAAAAATTCTAATTACAAAGGCAAAATACATATCCTGCATGAAAGGGGTTAAAAATTATTCAGTGGTTGGACTATGTCAGCTTCTATGACATGTCTATGTCTTGCATTATGGTCAGCTTAGAAATACTAGGGTTGTCATCCTTAAAATTAGTCATGCGCCAGGTATGTGACAAAAAAAGCTAAATAGTTTAATGTAAATAACTATGTGAAGGATTCTTACAAGATTCTCATAGACTATATATAAACTTGTTTGCACTAGACATTAACTGGGCGAAATGTAAACTGAGACCAAACTTTGAGAAGAATTTGAGAATAAACTATAAACTGAAAGTGATAATGAGAGGTAGTGCAATGGTTTTCCCTAACCTAGGCTTTCACCTCCATGGTGCCATAACCCAACAATTCCATACTAAGAGCATTTTTTTAATTGAAATGGTTTGCCACATAGACTATTATGAATCGAAATAGCTGGCCTCGTACAATTCCATACAGTCCAAAAAATGAATCCCTAGTATGATCCTTGGTCACCTTATTATACTGATCACCTCCTGTGTGTATATATATATATATATATATATATATATATATATATATTATATATATATATATATATAAACTGGTTGGTGGATATGTATCTGAAACTAAGGCAACAAAATTGTGCTACTGATTTTATATTCTAGGGTAGTGCAAACTCCCTGTTTTTTATATTTTTTGTAATAAATACAATTAACCGCTTCAGCACCGGGCCATTTTTTACCCTTCCTTACCAGAGCACTTTTTGCGATTCGGCACTGCGTCGCTTTAACTAACAATTGCGCGGTCGTGCGACGTTACACCCAAACAAAATTGACGTCCTTTTTTTCCACAAATAGAGCTTTCTTTTGGTGGTATTTGATCACCTCTGCGGTTTTTATTTTTTGCGCTATAAACAAAGAAGAGTGACAATTTTGAAAAAAAACACAATATTTTTACTTTTTGCTATAATAAATATCCCATTTTAAAAAAAATATATATATTTTTTTTCCTCATTTAGGCCGATACGTATTCTTCTACATATTTTTGGTAAAAAAAATTGCAATAACCGTATATTGATCGGTTTGCGCAAAAGTTATAGCGTCTACAAAATAGGGGATAGATTTATTGAATTTTTTTTTTTTTTACTAGTAATGGTGGCGATCTGCGATTTTTTTTTTTCGTGACTGCGACATTGCGGCGGACACTTCGGACACTTTTGACACATTTTTGGAACCATTCACATTTACACAGCGATCGTTGCTATAAAATTGCATTGATTACTGTGTAAATGTGACTGGCAGGGAAGGGGTTAACACTAGGGGGCGCTGTAGGGGTTAATGTGTTCCCTATAGAAGTGATTCTAACTGTGGGGGAGGGTACTCAAGGGGAGGAGACCGATCATGTGTTCCTCCGTACTGGGATCACATTATCGGTCTCCTCTCCGCTGACAGGACGTGGAGCTGTGTGTTTACACACACAGCTCCACTGTCCCGCATGGTCCCGTTGTTTTAACGGGCAATCGCGGGTGCCCGGCGGACATCGTGGCCGCCGGGCACTCGCACCGGGTCCCGAGCGATGCCGCGGGCGCGCACGTGCCCCCCAGGCGGCAGGGAATCCGAGGACATCATATGACGCCCACCCAGGATGGGAGATCCACCTTGTGGGCGTCATATGACAGTGAGCGGTATTGAATTGGTTAATTTTTTTCTAATTTTGTTTTATAAATTTTTATTGCATATGTTGATGTGCTTGAAAACCTCAATATGTGGATAGGGAATTGGTTCCATACAGGTCTATAAGAGCACCAAACAAACATGGTGCTCTTATAGGACGTCCACTTGGTGCTTTAATTGTACTGTTTATACATGAATTCTCAACTCTGAAACCCCCCCCCCCCAACACCATTTTTAAGAGAGGTCTCTGTTCTGTGGAGTGCTATTGAACCAGAGCTAATGTGCCCACTGATTATTCAAGTGACCCATTAAAAATTTGTAGGGACACTTTTTTGGCTGTAGGCGGGGTCTTATTATAATTAGGGGCGGGGCATTCATTTGTAGGTGTGACGTAGTGGGGAAGTAAAAATGTGGCGTGCGGCAAAGAGTGTGCGTGGTTTAAGCAAAGTATTGGGTGTGGCTTAAAGGGGTGTGGCTCAAAGGGGAGTGGTTAGAGTCTGAGATGAACGAGGGATGAAGGGAGAAAAAAAAGGGTGAAAGAGAGAGAAAGAAAGGGATGGAGGGACAGCAGGCCCAGATCCTATACCCCAATAGAAATATGTGTATTTCAGAAAGTTTAACAATCAGCAGATAAAGATACTCCAAACACCTGGTGTTAGCGCTTCAATCATCCCTGCACCATGGTTGTTATGGCATCAGGATGATTGAAGCGCATTATTACTATTATTACAATGTAATATAAAATGAAATAGTTCAACTCACCATAATGTAGAATCAGTGGAAGCCCTGAGCGTGTCACTTGCCACATCGCCTGCCACCAGATGTCCTCAGGTATCCCCAGCAGAGTCCCTCTTTACACAAGGAATTCCCAGCAGAGTCCCTCTTTACACCAGGCATTCCCAGCAGAGTCCCTCCTTACATTAGGTGTCCCCAGTAGAGTCCCTCCTTACACCACTCATTCCCAGAAGAGTCCCTCCTTACACCACTCATTCCCAGTAGAGTCCCTCCTTACACCACTCATTCCCAGTAGAGTCCCTCCTTACACCACTCATTCCCAGTAGAGTCCCTCCTTACACCACTCATTCCCAGTAGAGTCCCTCTTTACACCGGGCATTCCCAGTAGAGTCCCTCTTTACACCGGGCATTCCCAGTAGAGTCCCTCTTTACACCGGGCATTCCCAGTAGAGTCCCTCTTTACACCGGGCATTCCCAGTAGAGTCCCTCCTTACACGGGGCATTTCCAATAGAATCCCTCTTTACGCCAGGCATTCCCAGCAGAGTCTCTCCTTACATTAGGTGTCCCCAGCGGTGTCCCCCTTACATCGGGTATCCCCCAGTGGAGCCCCCCTTACATCAGAAATCCATCAGCGATGTCCCCCTTACATCCGGTATCCCCCAGCGTTGTCCCCCTTACATCAGGTATCCCTCAGCGGTGTCCCCCTTGCATCAGGTATCCCCAGTGGAGCAGCCCCCCTTACATCAGGTATCCCCCAGCAGCTGCGACTCTCTCCTCCGCCATTACAGAACACCAGAATGAAGTAACAGGCAGGTCTAAATCCCGGGAATGTCCCGGGAAATTCGGGACAGTTGGCAAGTATGCTGTCGGGGGTCACTCTCATTGTCACCTGTACAGACTGAATCCCATCATCGTTAGATGCACAGCCACTCGACCAGGCACCCTACACTGGTTGCAGATTCTTCAAGAGCCTGTTCCGGGACATCTTATTCCTTTGAGCCTTGGTATCATAAGGATTAGGGAGCAGGCAGAAACCCGCCCTGTGTACACCCTACAAAGACACTGCATCTCTTTACAATAAAGATTCTAAAAGGAAACACTTTGCACATGCTATGTTCTGTTTCTGGTTCCCATTGCACATCAATCCTTCTGGGCCCTTGTTGAGCTAGTTGAAGACACTGAACATTTACATCACAAAGACTCCTCCACTCTTCTCCCCCCACATTACACAGACACCAGACTGTAGCAAAGTAAGCAAGTATTTTCTTGAAGCAGATAAGAACAAGAATTACTTGGTCTGATATCTTTCAGTGTTTAAACTCCTTCTCTTGGTAAATATGCAAACGGTATGCAATGCAAAGATAATCACAATACGTCAAACAGTATTAACCAGTAGGTCCTGAAGAACCTATGAACCCAGGTATAAAAGGGAAGAAAATGATCCTTTATGTTAGACTGCTCCCTTCAAATCTTGATGACACGGGCGCAACAAACTTTGTGGCACAATTATAAAACAACAAGTTACAAGAAATGCCATATTTAATCTCTGAGTAGAATTACCCTTAAAGTATGCAGAGATGCAGATGACCCACATCACTTGGTTACCACAAACCAGTAAAACAGTTATGGCATGAGGAAAAATGTCTCCTGCTTTTCATCTGCCTTTGAGCCCCGGTTCACATCGATGCGATTTGACATGTCAAAGCGCATGCCAAATCGGTGGCAATTGTCGGCAATGGCAAGGTCCGAATTAGTGCCACGCCGCATTTGCGGCACCGCACCGATTCACTGATTCCCAAAAGTAGTTTCTGTACTACTTTTGGCAATTTTGGGGTGCAATTTCCATTGACATTTGTGCAGAAACTCACACAGATATCTCTGAAATCGGGACTGACATGCGGGAATGAAATTGTGCGAGTTCAGCTGGAGTTGCATGATTTCATTCCCTCAGTCAGTGTGAACCAGGGTGTGATGTCCAGTTCTATGAAAGCAATGGGGGTCCATGCAACTGACTGACCCACATCTAGTATACTGTAAATTGGCCCCAAGTTCCAGAGGGCCCTTGTGCAGCTGCAATAGCTGCACAAATTGTGGGTCTACCCCTGGTCCATGGGGCGGACTAGTTCACTTCAAACAATGCACTCCAATTGGGTATGTGTACTTTCTAAATGACAGCTGTGTTTTTAAAGGCTTCAATTTGCCAAAAGGCTTAGCGGAAGGTAAATATATTTACTACACATAACACCTAACTCTCACTGTACTTTCACTTTATACTCAACAGAATTCTTTCTTAATTAGACATGAGGTTGTTGTTGCTATTATTGCACTTTTGAGTCTCAATAATTAAAAATAAATGACACCGGCAGCCTTCCCTGCTCTCCTTTGCAGCGGATAGCTTGGGGCAAAATGGCAGGTGCCAGTTAAGCTTACAAAACAAATTATGAAAGCACATGCTTATGTCGATGACACTCAAACTGAACATTGCCTATGTACAATTTGTTCCTCACATTCTTCTTTTTTTTTTTTTTTGATCTTACATAGGAAGAATACAATTGTTACCAAGGTCTTACAACTAATCATAAAACAAAAAAGGTCAGTGAGGTGATCATCACATATTTCTACAGTTACAGCTCACCTGATCTCATCTGTGTGTTTCTGATACATGTTTAAGCAGTATCAAAACCAGAACCAAAAAGGTAATATACAGCTTACCAATCATTATGATGGCTGCATTCGTTTTATTTTCTTAGACTTTTTTCCTTTGTTTTCACCTGGTGACCAGTGGCGACCCATCTATAATCCATGCGCCTGGCCCCTAATCTACATGCAGGGCACCGGACGCATGGATTTCAACTGGGTTTTTTAAGCATGTGATTAGAGCCCGAGGCTCTAATTGGCTTAAAAAAGGGTGGGCCCCCTTGTGTGACAATAGTGAATTATATATATATATATATATATATATAACTATATATATATATATATATATATATCAATTATATTGTCTTCCTGCTTCTCTTCCTGGCCAATCAGGAAGCGGGTCTTGAGACTCGATTGGCCAGGGAGTCTCAGGATCCACTTCCTGTTCAGACAAGAGGAGAAGCAACGGCCCCGAAGCAAGGTGCTGCCTCCTAAGGTAAGGAGGCCTCCGTCCGTCCGTCCATCTCCCGCGGGGGTGGGTGAGGTGGTTGATCACCTCCTTCGAGGGGTTGGGGGTTTGCTGTCTTCCCCTCCGTATCCCGCGTGCAGGGGGGTTCGGGGTTTTCCCCCTTCCTGTCCGTCGCCTGCGGGGGGGTGGCGTTGGTTTGCCCCAAAATATTGAGCACTAGCCGCCGCTTCTGGTGATCTAACCAGTAACACACCTCCTGTATTAGAGCGCCCCCCGCTCTAGATAAAGGAGCAGGAGAGACACCTTTGGACAGCAGCATTGTCAGTCTGGGGGAAGTGGAGTGTTAGATGTACTAGCAGATTTAGATACACTAACAAATAGAAGCCAAGCTCCAGATAACAATTTATAAGCAGTTACAGCAAACAGTTTTGTTCCTTTTGGGATAAAGGTTTTACAAAATTAAATAAATAAAAGCTGATCTTTGTAAGCACCCCTGTCAAGGTTGAATGGTTTTTCTCAACCCTCTAACTGCTACATCTGCGGGACTGATCTGTTGAAAAACAACTTACTGGTTGGATCACAAGGTGAAAAATAAAGGAAAGTAAACCTAAAAAAGAAAACTAATGCAGCCATCACATCTAAGAATTGGTAAGCCTCAATATAATAAATATTTGCTTTTCAGTTTAATACCACTTTAGGGCCCTTTCACATCAGTGGACCAATCAGATCCACCTGTCAGTTTTTCAGGCAGACCTGAACAGACCCTTCAGTCTCCTCTATGCAGTGGCAGGTGTCAATGGACATGTGTTGACTTCCGATCCTTTCCCATCCACTAAAAACAGACAGATGGTGGTCCATTCGCCATCTGTCTGGCGGATCACATGGCAGTCGGGTGTCAAAGGACAGGCGGTCCGTTTACATCTGACCGCTCACAGAGGAGAGCGGGCTGTGTCTGTGTCCGCTCTGCATAAGCAGACCAGCCATCCATCTGCTCAGTTGGGATCAGTGGACAGATTCCCCGCTGAGCAGGCAGACTGCAATCTAGCCCCATGTGGAAGGGGCCCTAATGTATCTGAAAAAAACAAGTTAAGAAAAATCAAATTTCTTACACACAGTGATGTTCACTAATTAGATACTAGATATTTGTATTTTATTCTTCTGTGTGATTTCCGCTACTGATTACTCTGCAATGGCTGTATAAGGCTTCTTGCTCCATTTGGGAGCAGTACGCCCCTCCCAGCTTTTTAGTACCCCAGGGAGGGACAGGTGCAGCGTCCAGCCCTGCTGTAGGCAGCTTGTCAAAGTCTATGGCTGAATGTTGTATCGAGCGGTACCGGCATTTAGGGCCCTGTAAACTCATGGACGAAGATCCAGAGCCCAGGTCTTCAGCTGTAGGCCTCTTGAGCCCCTCCCTAGGGAAAGGGAGCCTTGACTGATGGGGGCATGGCTAGGTACATGACTAGGGATGAGCCGAACACCCCCGGGTTCGGTTTGCACCAGGATCTTCGAACGGACCGAAAGTTCGCGCAAATTTTCGAACCCTATTCGTTACAATGGACGCGAACGTTCAAAATCAAAATTGCTAATTATAACGGCCAATATGCATGTTAATGTCATAAAACAGGTTTGGGGACCCGGGTCCTGCCCCAGGGGACATATATCAATGCAAAAAGAACTTTTAAAAACTAACGTTTTTTCGGGAGCAGTCATTTTAATGATGCATAAAGTGAAAAAAAAAAAAGTGAAATATTCCTTTAAATACGGTACCTGGGGGGGTGTCTAAAGTATGCCTGTGAAGTGGCATGTGTTTCCCATGTTTAGAACTGTCCCTGCACAAAATGAAATTTGTAAAGGAAAAAGAGAAGCCATTTAAAACCGCTTGCGGCTTTAATGTCATGTCTTGTCCTGGCAATATGGCTGAAAATCCTTGAGAAAAATGGCATGGCTACCCCATCACCCCACCCCCCCCCCACCCCAGCCCCTTTGGGTCTTGTATGGATATTAAGGGGAACCCCGCACCCAAAATAAAACCCTATACCTACAACCCTATATACTCTGAACAGCAGTATACAGGCGGTGCAAACAAGACAGGGACTGTAGGTTTGTTCTTAAGTAGAATCTGAACAGGTACATTTTTAAGTGTAGCTCCAGCCAAAAAAAAACAATTTTTAAGCTTTTTGGAGAACATAAGGAGGGGTTATCACCCCTGTAACATTTGCTGTCTTTGCACATCTGTTCAGAACATTTCACCTCACTTTCCGTCCCAATGACAAATGTTTTTGGAAAAGTGGGGTTTTAATTGAAACAAGGATTGGTGATAAAGCAGTCATAATCAGTAGAGAGGAGATACCTTTTTCCCAAATTAAATCTAACAGGATAGAATTTCCCTTCCTAGGGGTAGATTTCCTCTCACTTCATGTTTTCTCCTGCAAGTAGGAGTCGTTTCTAAGTTGGATGTTTGAAAGTAGGGGCCTGTCGTAGATACTCTGCAGAAATTTGCCCCATTAGATGTTGGTGTAGCCACAACACTGTAAGCCCTCACAGTTACTCTTGGTGGGCACAGGAATGGGCCCTGCTGTGAATTATTAGATCAAGATTTGTAATTGCATGTACCTGTTGAACAGGGCAGAAAAAATTGGGCTTTTGGTGGTGGTGGTGGTGGTGGTGGTGGACGGTGTTGCCACAAGACTGTAAGCCCTCACAGTTACTCTTGGTGGGTGCAGGAATGGGCCCTGCTGTGAATTATTAGATCAAGATTTGTAATTACACGCCCCTGTTAAACAGGGGCTGAAAAATTATGCCTTAGGCGCTGGTGCTTGTGCCACAACACTGCAACCCCTCACAGATACTGTACTCTGAGCACAGCAATGAGACCTGTTGCCGGTTGTGACACACCTAATTCTACACCTTCAGTCCTCTCAGAGCAGCTTTCAGAGAGGACTGAAGATATAGTGGGGTTGGAGATCCCAGCTGATGAGGAGCAAGCAAAGGTCCGCTTTGTTCTTTGGTGTGGGTCTTTAATGTGCGCTTGCCAACGAGCTGCATGGCAGGTCGACATATGTCTGGTCATGCTTGTGGTACCCAAGCGGCTGATGTTTTGGCCACGCGAGATACGCTTGAGACAAATATTGCAAATAGCAGTGGTGCGATCTGATGTACTTGTCTCAAAAAAGGCCCACACCAAAGAACTTTTGTGATAACGTGCAGAGGCAGCGCCCTGCACAGGCGGAGCTCTGCAGTGTGATTCAGTTGGTGTGCTGGCCTCTAGCTGGCCTCCGGAGGGCATCCTGCCTCGTTGGACATGTGCCGCCGCCTCCTCCTCCTCCTCCTCCTCTCTCCCTTCAGGCACCCACGTGGAGTCAGTGACCTCATCATCCCCTCCCTCTTCACCACTAGAGCAAACCTGGCAGTAAGCTGCAGCTGGTGGAACATGACTGCCAGATTGCTGTCCTTCAGCATCCCCTCTCTCTGCACGCACACTACTGCCTTCCTCAAGCTGGGTATCATCATCCGAGCCTTCAAATCGTTGGGCATCCTCCTGGAGCATGTACCCAACACTGTGCTCAAACAGTTCGGGGGACACCTCAGGAGGACATGGTCGGTCTAGGGAAGGGGTGCCTGATGATGCCATTGAGTACGCGTTGGCAGCTGCTCTGCCAGTACCCTGAGCCTGGATGAGAGAGGATGAGGAGGGCTTGGTCATCCATTCTACCAAGCCTTCGGCATGATGCGGCTCAACATGTCCAGCTGCCAAAAACAAGGACAAGCGTGTCCCGTGGCCACGTGCTGATGACGATGCACGACCACGTCCACGACCACGACCAGCACTGTTGTCTCTAGAAACAGAGCCTGCTTGCCCTGTGTTCTTGCCTCGGGACTGTCTGCCTCTCCTTGGCGGTCTTCCAGGCATTGTAGTGGGTAGTGTATATTGTGCTGGAGTCACACAGCACACACACTAACTCCTGCAGATTGATGCCTTAGATGACAGCAACAGGGCCCTATGGCAGATAGAGGCTGCCTTAGATGACAAGAACTGGGCTGACACACACACACACTAGCTCCTATGTGTGCTGACACACACACACTAGCTCCTATGTGTGCTGACACACACACTAGCTCCTATGTGTGCTGACACAAACACACTATAGCTCCTATGTGTGCTGACAACACACTATAGCTCCTATGTGTGCTGACAAAAAAATATAGCTCTTATGTGTGCTGACAACACACTATAGCTCCTATGTGTGCTGACAACACACTATAGCTCCTATGTGTGCTGACACACACACACACACTAGCTCCTATGTGTGCTGACACACACACACACACACTAGCTCCTATGTGTGCTGACACACACACACTAGCTCCTATGTGTGCTGACAAAAAAATATAGCTCCTATGTGTGCTGACAACACACTATAGCTCCTATGTGTGCTGACAACACACTATAGCTCCTATGTGTGCTGACAACACACTATAGCTCCTATGTGTGCTGACAACACACTATAGCTCCTATGTGTGCTGACACAAACACACTATAGCTCCTATGTGTGCTGACAAAAAAATATAGCTCCTATGTGTGCTGACAACACACTATAGCTCCTATGTGTGCTGACAACACACTATAGCTCCTATGTGTGCTGACACAAACACACTATAGCTCCTATGTGTGCTGACAAAAAAATATAGCTCCTATGTGTGCTGACAACACACTATAGCTCCTATGTGTGCTGACAACACACTATAGCTCCTATGTGTGCTGACAAAAAATATAGCTCCTATGTGTGCTGACAACACACTATAGCTCCTATGTGTGCTGACACAAACACACTATAGCTCCTATGTGTGCTGACACAAACACACTATAGCTCCTATGTGTGCTGACACATACACACTATAGCTCCTATGTGTGCTGACACAAACACACTATAGCTCCTATGTGTGCTGACACAAACACACTAGCTCCTATGTGTGCTGACACAAACACACTATAGCTCCTATGTGTGCTGACACAAACACACTATAGCTCCTATGTGTGCTGACAACACACTATAGCTCCTATGTGTGCTGACACAAACACACTATAGCTCCTATGTGTGCTGACAAAAAATATAGCTCCTATGTGTGCTGACAACACACTATAGCTCCTATGTGTGCTGACAACACACTATAGCTCCTATGTGTGCTGACAACACACTATAGCTCCTATGTGTGCTGACAACACAATATAGCTCCTATGTGTGCTGACACAAACACACTATAGCTCCTATGTGTGCTGACAAAAAAATATAGCTCCTATGTGTGCTAACAACACACTATAGCTCCTATGTGTGCTGACAACACACTATAGCTCCTATGTGTGCTGACACAAACACACTATAGCTCCTATGTGTGCTGACAAAAAAATATAGCTCCTATGTGTGCTGACAACACACTATAGCTCCTATGTGTGCTGACAACACACTATAGCTCCTATGTGTGCTGACAAAAAATATAGCTCCTATGTGTGCTGACAACACACTATAGCTCCTATGTGTGCTGACACAAACACACTATAGCTCCTATGTGTGCTGACACAAACACACTATAGCTCCTATGTGTGCTGACACATACACACTATAGCTCCTATGTGTGCTGACACAAACACACTATAGCTCCTATGTGTGCTGACACAAACACACTAGCTCCTATGTGTGCTGACACAAACACACTAGCTCCTATGTGTGCTGACACAAACACACTATAGCTCCTATGTGTGCTGACACAAACACACTATAGCTCCTATGTGAGCTGACAACACACTATAGCTCCTATGTGTGCTGACACAAACACACTATAGCTCCTATGTGTGCTGACAAAAAATATAGCTCCTATGTGTGCTGACAACACACTATAGCTCCTATGTGTGCTGACAACACACTATAGCTCCTATGTGTGCTGACAACACAAACACACTATAGCTCCTATGTGTGCTGACACAAACACACTATAGCTCCTATGTGTGCTGACAACACACTATAGCTCCTATGTGTGCTGACAACAAACTATAGCTCCTATGTGTGCTGACAACACACTATAGCTCCTATGTGTGCTGACAAAAAAATATAGCTCCTATGTGTGCTGACAAAAAAATATAGCTCCTATGTGTGCTGACAACACACTATAGCTCCTATGTGTGCTGACAACACACTATAGCTCCTATGTGTGCTGACAAGAAAATATAGCTCCTATGTGTGCTGACAACACACTATAGCTCCTATGTGTGCTGACAACACACACTAGCTCCTATGTGTGCTGACACAAACACACTATAGCTCCTATGTGTGCTGACACAAACACACTATAGCTCCTATGTGTGCTGACACAAACACACTATAGCTCCTATGTGTGCTGACACAAACACACTATAGCTCCTATGTGTGCTGACACAAATACACTATAGCTCATATGTGTGCTGACACAAACACAATATAGCTCCTATAAATCCCTGCCTGCCTGCCTGGGATGGGACAGAAGGTTGGGACAGAAAGTTAGGGTGCAATGCTGTACTAACAGCACTGCAATGGGTGCTACTGCTATGCTGTACTAACAGCACGCACACACCAGACTAATCCCCAGCAGCAGATAATGTCACACTCAGCAGTGCAATCAGCAGAAATGATCAGTATTCAATGAATCAGCAATGGTTTAGCAATGAATCAATGGTATGTCACAGCTTGCTGCGGTTTTCTTGACCTTGCCAGCAGTTAAAGTTGCTGTAATGGGCTATGCCCTTGATGGAAAATTGGAAGTAGGCTGTCTGTCCAGCACTTATGGTAAGGACAAGCCCCACTTCCCTCTTTTATTAAGTGCGCACAGTACGACTGTGACTGGCACTGGTTCGATATGTTCACATGTTATGTGTTGGAATTTAATAAAGCTGTGTCCTTGCCTTTTCCAACCTAATGGTTGTAAGTGTTTTATTTAATGGGGTAAAGAGCAAGGGTGGTGGGGGATTTGATCCCTTGGTGTTACGTTAATTGGGACCTAAGCCCATTGCGCCTCAGCAGTCATGGACACTGCATCTGTCCCTGCCGGGCGCACCAAAATCCCAGAAGGGACTTACTACTCCTGCAAGAGGCTTAAGTTCATGGAGTAAAAACCAACTTCACCATCTCAAGCAGGTACACGTTAACACATAGGCATTCTCAGAGAAGCATGGAAAAAATAATCTCAGGAATATTATACTTTGTTGAACAGTGAAACCATGTTTGAACAAAGGGTGTGAGCCATAACTAAGAACAATAATTGTTTCATTTAATCAACGTGCAAATGAGTCATACATGGACCATTTCCAAGTCTTGCAGGAGCACTTCATGCACTTATTCCTATGCTCACCCTCTCATTCTCAGACCTCTCTGTTCACTGTGTAAATCTTCAGGGCTGATATGTAGTGATTGCATTCATTTTTCACATCCAGTTATGCACTGTTAAACTTATTTTTATTGAAATAAAATCCATGCATGACTTGATGCATACCTCCCAACTTTTTGAGATGGGAATGAGGGACACCTATCAGCAAAAATATGCAGGCATAGGACACACCCCTCGCCACGCCCTCTTAAAGGAGAATTGTACAAAAAAACAAGATTGGTTAAACCCACAAGTGCTTTTTTACCACAAATATTCCTTTATAATGGCTTTTGGAATTTACAAATGCAGCAATTTAGGAATCAGATGAAAGGTTTAGCGCTGAAAAACACTTTTTAATAGAGAAAAAGTGCATTTTATATACATCTATATAGATCAGACCAACATGAGGAGTAATGAGGGCAGAGGGGCATTGCTCTAAATCAGGGACAGGCCCTCGAAATCAGGGACAGGTGGGCGCTATAATGGATGTTCACTAGAGATCTTGTATTACAATTTCCCGGTCTGCAAGTAATGGGGCTACATCAGTGCTGCGTTCCATCTCTGTGGCATGCAGACATTGTTGAAAACATTTATACTCAATCTCCTCTTCCCCAGCCATCAGACTACAATGTTGTAACTTTTTATAGCAGGTCACAAAATGAAAGGCTTGCGGAAGGAGCTGATCAATGTCAAGAATTTGTGAACACAGCCAACAACTGCACAGGCACCAGGATATACATGAACTGTGTCATCTCTGAGCCACATCTCAGTATAGGAAGACCATGGTGATGTCTGAACAAATATGGTGCCATCATTCTGGAGAGGAAAAAACCCAGACAAAGGCAATGTCAGGGGGAGTGTTTTGATCTTTTTGAGAGCTAATAAGTACCTGGAAATTAGGGCCAGTTCACACCACTTGCAGTCCAGTGCATTTGTTCTGCATCAAAAAATGCATGGAAAGTAGGTTATATGGTTTGCAATGGCATAGTTTACACCAGTGCAGTCAGTTCCAGAGTTTTTCAGTTCCAAAAAAAAAAGTAGAACATGCTGCATTTTTTTTCCTGCACTGAACTGTACTAGAACACAGTACAGCGCATGAAAAACACACTGGAATGCATCAAAAACGCACTGAACCCTAGTATAGTGGGAGAAAAAGGAAAAAAGAAAAAAGCACCTGAAATGCATCCGGAAACGCATCAAAAAGGCAGCAAAAACACACTGGAACGCACCAATAATGGGTTAAAAGCGCACATCCAGAAACACATCCGCAACGGATCTGGAGTGCGTTTTTGTGGTGTAAACTGGCCCTTATTTAGAATACATGCACTTAAAGTGTATCTAAACTCAAGAACAAAAATTGATGGTATTGCAGCTTAGAGGGCTTTCACACGAGCCGCGGCCAGCGTCAGCGGTAAAGCGTTGCTAATTTAACGCTGCTTTACCGTCGTTTTAGCAGCGTTATTCGCCCGCTAGCGGGGCAGTTTTAACCCCCCGCTATCGGCCGAAAAGGGGCGTCTTGCCAGCGGTATCACATCGCTGCCCCATTGATTTCAATGGGAAGTAGCGGTGGAGGAGCGTTGAGTTCTTTTGTGACGCCCTGCCAGCGCATCACTCCAGTGTGAAAGCCCTCGGGCTTTCACACTGGAGTGCATGGAGCAGCTTTTTTCAGGCACTATACAGGCGCTATTTTTAGCGCTGTAGTGCCTGAAAAACACTGGCAGTGTGAAAGGGGTCTTACTGTTCCTTAGATGTGGTGGCTGAATTAGCTTTTCTATTTACGCACTTTATTTTTCCTTTATTTTAACCTGTTAATCCTGCCATTAAAGCGGCTGTAACCCTTAAAAAAAAAAGATCCTATTCCTTTAAAGCTTGTTAAACTGCATAGTGCTTGTGCGGTGTCATTTGTCCCATTCTATACTGTAAAATACCTGGTTGATCCTGACAGTTCCTGTATCACCCTTGGTGTGCTGACCACGGTAATCATGGCTGCTGATCCATGATATCATGGTCAGTTTACATGCCTCCATCATCCTGCTGTGTTTAGAGTCTCTCCCTCCATCCACCCTCCCTGTCACTTCCTAGTGTGTGAGCCGATCGACAAACCTGCCCCTTCCCTTTCCTCCTGCCGCTATACCGTGTGGCAGTAAAGTTAGTGATCACAATTACTACCAGCCCCTCTGTTATAACAACATATACTACACGGTGTATGTGTTTTTTTTTTTTTTTATTATTCTGCAGCTAAATACCTTATTTCACATCGATGATGACCACCCAGCTGATGTCAGAGGGGAATCTCAGCCCCTCCCACTAGAGTGCTTAGAGTGAGGAAGGAGAGCGGTGGCCGGTCAAAAAAAGGTATTTAACTGCAGAATTTAAAAAAATGTAGCGATACCCCCAATTAAGAGGGCCGCAAGTTTGATTTGGGTCCCTGAGTACAGCTCCACCAACCCCCCGGCAATCTGCTCTACCCGCTCTGGCACAGTTAATCAACAGGTGTATATGTATGCACATATAAATATCACTTATACTCTAAGTGTAATGGACTCAAACTCACAGGCAGACTGCTAGCTGAAATAACTGTCTTTACTGAGGCAATGTGAAAAGAAATAGTAACATGCATTTAAACATTTGACTTACAACACACATGAACAGGTCCCTGCAGTATGTACTATAAACATGTACACATATGTGGTTCTGGACAGCAATGGGGAACGGAGCGCCACGTGTAGCGACCGTCTGCTATGCACCCCTGAGGTGCAACAACTCTAACTGTGACTACCTAACGGACCAGGCCTGATCCCTAACAATAGAGCTCAGTCCTTGGGAGAACACAGTATTCTTCACCGGCACAAGAACTGTAGAGGTGGTGCACATGTAGCTTTAAATGGTGTGTTTGTAATCCACAAGAAAGAACAATCTTCTGCTCTGAGGTAAATTTGCCTTGGCAGTTCAATAGGCATAAAGTGAAATACAGTACAAGATGAGCTTTCCAGCTCGCTCACCACTCCGGATACCGTCCTCAGCTCCGGGACCTCCACTGGCGGCGTCCGGCCTCGTTCGTCACAGCCCCTGCGCTCCGGTCCTCTCTCTGACCGACCGTTCTCAGGCAAAAGTCTCCGCTCTGCACGGGCTGACAATGAGGTGTGAGAGTCTCTCTCTGTCTGCTGCAAGGCCCAGGCTTCAGGCCTTCAGCAGTCCCGGTCCGCACAGGTGTCTCCTCTCTCTGTGATCCCTGCGGCAGAAGAGGAAGAGGCGGTCCTTCCTCTTCCCTTATATCACCTCCCCCATCAGCCTCTCGGGCGGAAACAACCAACCTCCCGGGAGCCTGGGGAATTATGGGAATTGTAGTTTTATCCTCTAAAAGGGGAACGACCCCGCTACACACTCCCCCCACTTTGAATCTTTGGTCCCCAAAGACATTGTTCAATCTACAAGCCTTTTTTGAAACAACACGTTCACATAATTCAGACAGAGGAGCTTCCCACCAATTATCATAGGCTGGGGAGCTGTCCTGTCTACAGGTCGCTTCAGTGAGGGCGACCAGTCTAACTGTGCCAGAGAGTGAGCTGGGGTTGCCCTCCACCAAATGAACAGTGGATGGGTCAGAGCGTTCAACACTCCTCCTTGCTGTGGTAACAGAGTCCTCTGAACTTTCTCCCATTTGGGGGTAGGTTAGCTTCTTGGGAGGCCTCACAACTCTTCGAGATCTCTGTTCTCTTGGGACTTCAGGCTCTGGTGCCACAGGCTCTCCTTCAGGAACACACTCTGGGAACATCACTGGTTCTGGAACATCTACTTCCTCTTCTTCTGAGTAGAGACCAGGGATATCCTCCCAGCACTCGGGCACAACACTGAATGGAACAAACTCTGTAGCTTCTGGGTTCAATGTTCCATCTTCCACATCCTCAGCAAGTGGAAGATCTATGGCGGAATTTCCTGGAGTTGAGGAAGGCCATAGCCATTCAAATTCTCCTTTTTCTTCTTCAGCTGGTTGGAGGTCTTGTCCCCCTTTAGTTTGGGAGGTCTGGGACCGAGTGTTGGGTCTGGGGGTATCCAGAATGGAAACAGACTCAGGTAAATCTCTCACTGGAGGTATTCTGACTGCTTCAGTGAGTGGGAGCAAGTGATTCCTATGCCAGGTCTTCAAAGGCCCCACTCTCCCTTCTGGCTTCAACTTATAGACAGGCAATCCTGGTAGCTTTCTACAGATGATATATGGCTCTGATCTCCATCTATCAGCAAGCTTGTGTTTTCCAGGGATCCCTAGATTGCGTAACAGTACACGGTCCCCAGGCTGTAGGTCTTGTACTCGAACCTTCAAATCAAAGTTCCGCTTGTTTCGGGCCCCCCTCTGGTCAGAGGCCGCCTGAGCTTTCTCATAAGCTATCTTCAAACTGTGCCTCAGTCTGTCCACATATCCTTTGTGGGAGGCAGCAGAGGCATGGTCTAAGGAAATGCCAAAGGCCAGATCCACTGGCAACCTTGCTTCTCTCCCAAACATAAGTCGGTAGGGGGAGAAACCCGTCACATCACTGGTTGTACAGTTGTAAGCATGCACCAGAGCTGAAATGTGTTGGCTCCAATGTTGCTTCTTCTCTGTCTCTAAAGTTCCCAACATGTTCAATAGGGTCCGGTTGAACCTTTCAGGCTGGGCATCACCTTGAGGGTGATATGGTGTAGTTCTAGTCTTCTCTACTCCCAAAGAATCTAGTAGCTTCCGAATCAGGCGACTCTCAAAGTCCCTTCCTTGGTCTGAGTGGATTCTCTGTGGTAGTCCATAATGAACAAAGTATTTCTCCAAAAGTACCTTAGCCACTGTAGAAGCCTTCTGGTCCTTGGTTGGGAATGCCTGGGCATAACGGGTGAAATGGTCGGTTATCACCAGAACATTTCCCAATCCACTCAAATCGGGTTCGAGGCAGAGAAAATCAATGCATACCAGATCCATTGGGCCTTGACTCTGTAGATGGCCCATTGGGGCAGCTTGATGAGGTAAAGTCTTCCTCTGAATGCACCGTGCACAGGAATGGCAATATTCCTCCACTTCGGCCCTCATGCAGGGCCAATAAAACCGGTCTCTGACAAGTTGGAAGGTTCTCTCTGCTCCCAAGTGACCATGCTGGTCATGTAAGGCAATCAGCACCGTCTCTCGATGCTTTTCGGGGAGAAACAGCTGCCACTTATCTTCTGAGCTATCAGAGGGGCCCCTTCGGTAGACCACCCCCTGATGCAACTGCAGTTTATCTAACTCCTTCCTCAGTAGGCGAGCCTCTTTGGAAGGGTGAAGTCGAAGTCCCTCTGGACTCTTGTTTTCCAGTGCCTCCAGGACCAATTTCCCCATGGGGTCTTCCAATTGGTCACACCTTAACTCTTTCTTTGACAGCTTCGGTAGGCACTCTTCTTCTAGTTGAGTTACCCCACAGTAACATTTTGGGACTCCCACTGTGGTAACTCCTATCTCTTCAGCTCTGGATCCTCCTCTGGCTTGGAGTTCAGCCCCCTGACAAAGGGCTCGCACTCCTTCTGGTGCCACTTGAGTCCAGTCTTCCCAATCATCGACCATGACATGAGATCTTCGGGACAGGGCATCTGCATCCCTATTTCCAGCCCCTGGCCTGTACTTGAGGCTGAAATTGAATCCAGACAACGCCGCCAACCATCTGTGTCCAGTTGCATCCAGCTTGGCGGTGGTGAATAGGTAGGTCAAGGGGTTGTTATCTGTTTTTACAGTAAATTCTGCCCCATAAAGATAGTCTTTTAGTTTGTCAACTACTGCCCATTTGAGGGCTAAGAACTCCAACTTGTGGGTTGGGTAGTTCACATAGGCCACTGGTCGCAGCTGATCTTCATACTCCTGGTAGAGTACTCCACCTAGGCCCTCATGGCTGGCATCAACATGTAGCTCATATGGTCTAGTGGGGTCAGCATAGGCCAAAACTGGGGCTGTGGTGAGACTCCTCTTCAAGGTTCTGAAAGCCTCTTCACACCTTGAGTTCCATTGGTCTTGAACCGACTCCCCGGGCCTCCTAGGCCCCAAGCCATCTTCCTCTCCTTCTGTCTTGAGCAGCTCGTTTAGGGGTTTCGCAATGCGGGCGAACCCATCCACAAACCTGCGGTAGTAGGAGCAGAACCCCAAGAAAGATCGAAGTTCGGTGACTGTTGTGGGTCTTGGCCACGAAGTAACTGCCTCCAACTTCTCAGGGTCCGTAGCCACTCCTTTTTCAGACACTATGTGTCCCAGATAGTTCACAGAAGACTGGTAAAACCGGCACTTCTCGGGGGAAAGTTTGAGTCCCTCCTCACTGAGCCTCTTCAATACTTTCTCCAATCTGGCTTCATGTTCTTCCAAAGTTTTTCCAAAGACAATGACATCGTCCAGGTACACAAGGACTTCTATGAGGTTCATGTCTCCAACAGTCCTTTCCATGAGGCGTTGAAAGGTAGCAGGAGCTCCAGACAGGCCCTGAGGCATCCTGTTGAACTCAAAGAACCCTACTGGGGTTATGAAGGCAGTCTTTTCTCTATCTTCTGGATGCATGGGAATTTGATAGTACCCACTCTTGAGGTCCATCACACTGAACCACTTAGCTCCAGATAAACTCTGTAAGGCATCCTCTATCCTTGGCGTGGTGTACTGATCAGGAATGGTCCTCCTGTTGAGAGTTCTGTAGTCAATGCAGAGCCTCAACGACCCATTCTTCTTCCTGACTACCACTATTGGGGAGGCATAGGGGCTTCTGGACTCCCGAATCACTCCCGTCTTCTTTAGTTCCGCAAGCTGCTCCCTCAGATCTTCCAGATCTGCTAGCGGGACCCGCCTTACTCTCTCTCTGAATGGCTTGTCCTCTTGCATGCGGATTCGATGGGTGGCACTCCTCGCACACCCCACATCAAACTCATCTTTAGAGAAAATCTTCTCCCATCTGATCAGCTGGGCCTTGGCTCTCTCCTTCCAAGCTCCAGGTAGGTTTGGGTTTTCCATGGAGAGTTTCTTCCAAACATCTTCTCCTTCACCCGTCCCTTTCACTTCTGACCAGCCAACTGGGACAGCAGGGCTCACCTGTCCCAACAGCATCCTGGCAGGGATCTCCACGGGCCGCTCCGTGGGGTTCCTCACACTGACAGGGACTCTTCCTCTAGCCTTCTTCAGGGCCTTCATTGAGATCACTTCTGGTATCACCTCCAGATCTGAGTGACCCTCCATTGGGTCAGATTCCAGCATTACAAATGGGCCAGGCTGCTCCCAATTAAGTTTCACCGTGGCCCTCAGGCAGGTCACCTCTCCAGGCTGTAACACCGCTCCTTCTCTTCCAAGCCTCCATACCTTGCCTATCCCCTCACTTGGGGTCTTCTGCTCTAAGACCAGTCGGTGGTAGGCCGCCTTCAGCATGGGATGGATCTTGGGAGCTGAAAGATTCTGTTTCTTCACCAGGGGGGTCAGAAGCCTTCTGACTAGGTCCGTGTTTGTCCCTATAATCAGGGAAGTCTTGCTGGTTCCAGGTGGGCGAGGGCACACCACTGCTAAGGTGTCAAACACTTCAGTCTTCCCAGCCACGGATGGGTCAAAGGTCAACCGTATGGGTAGGTATCCATCATAGGGGAAACTCTGAGTTCCCAGTCCCCGTATCTCCAGCTCCTCTATCTTCTGAATAGGCAAATGACATAGGTGTCTATCATAAAAGTCTCTGTATAATAGGGTCACCTGTGCTCCAGTGTCCAGGAGGGCCTGCGTGTATATTCCTTCCACTTGGATGGGTACAGTAGGAGATGGACCAACCAGCTCTTCTGGGTAGGGCCGAGTTGATGCTGTCCTTTTCTTTGGACTCTTTTCTTTCCAACTAGATTTGCGCTTTATTCTTTCCTGAGCCTGGTATGCATTAATTTTCTCCCTCTCTATGGGAGTACGAACCCGCTCTGGGACATTGTTATCTCTCATCTTTAAAGGTTCTCGCTTGGGAGTGCTGTGTCTCTTCGGAGGGGTCTTGCCTCCTCTCTCTGGGGTGTATCTTGGTTGATGAACCCTGGGTTCCTTCCGAGTGGTTTGGTCTCCTCGCTTTCTTTTCATGCTATTCTTCTTGGAGCTCACTGAAGGTGGTGGGCACCCGGTTGACTCCTTCACCGGGGCCCTCTGGCGTTTCCCGCCGGCTGGCGGCTATCTGTTTTCTTCCTCTTGGGACTGGAACATAGAGCTGCAATATGGCCAACTCCCCCACAATTAAAACAGATCATCTCTCCCCAGTCAGGTGGGGATGCTGGTGCTGAAACAGTTGGAAATAATTCACTCCTGCTTGCTTCTTTCTTGGGACTGGGCGTCTCTTTCGCCACCAAAGAGGTCAGTATCTCCATCATCTGGGACATCTGCAACTTCAGAGCATCTACTTCTGTCTCTCTTTCAGGGGTTAAGGCCGACCTGACCGTTGCCACTGGAAGCTTTGTAGACCCCATCGCCTGTTTTTCCCGTTTCTCTTGCAACATGGCCTCTTCCTCTCTGACCATCCGAATGAGATCGGGGTAGTCCAGGCTCTTCCCATCCTGTCGGGTACGTAGTACTAGTGCAACAGGGTCTAGGGGTTGGGCTCCCCTCATCACCTGCTGAGCACGGGCTTCGTCTACCTTCCCCGGATCTATCCCCTTCTTCAGGATAATCCTATGCAGGATCTTGTCTATACGTCCCATATACTCCGATAGCTTCTCCCCTGTCTTCTGGTAACAGTGTTCCAGTTGATAGGTAAGCTCCGTGATTTTCTCTGTCCCACCAAACACACTTTCCAGGATGTCTAAGTAATCCTGTGCAGTGCAATCTTTCTTGCTTGTCTTCAGGTTGCGTATGGCCTCTAAGGCAGGCCCTTTTAGGCTCTCAACAATCCTTTGCTTCTTTCTACCTTCTGGGACCTCCCATTCTTCCAAGGCCTGTGTGGCACCATCTAACCACTCTTCAAATCCCTCTTCCCCCGAGGGTACAGGTTTCCTCCCTGAAAACATCCAGAGTTTCCTGTATCCCGACATCGGGTAATCCCCGGGGTCTCTTCTGCACTGAGTCACAATCTCCCCTAGGACAGCACACAGTTCTGCGCTAAGAGTGGTCTGTACAGGTGCGGGACTCTCTGTGCCCTTCTGCTCTTCCTTCTTTGGGGATAGCATGGTTTTCATTTGAAAACAGTCTCCCTTGCGCGGCAGCGCATGCAGCAATTGATAGGTCTGACCATCCAGTGCTTGTATGCTTTGGCTCCTGAACTGCTCTGGGGTCTCACTTCTCCATTCTACTAGGGCGTATGTATACCCGGCATCATTTCTCATGTCCATTATCCGTGATTTGTGGCATGGGGATAGGGACATTATGAGCTGCTTGACTGCCTCTTCCTGCCATATCCCTGGCAGTTCAATGACTGCTGCTGCGGCTGGATCAGTGCCCCATATTGTGTACCACCGTCCCACTTCTATCGGGTCCATGCCGGTACCTTCTGGCGGGTTTTCCCGCTGTCTCAGGATCCCGGACGAGCCCCCACGTGTAGCGATACCCCCAATTAAGAGGGCCGCAAGTTTGATTTGGGTCCCTGAGTACAGCTCCACCAACCCCCCGGCAATCTGCTCTATCCGCTCTGGCACAGTTAATCAACAGGTGTATGGGTATGCACATATAAATATCACTTATACTCTAAGTGTAATGGACTCAAACTCACAGGCAGACTGCTAGCTGAAATAACTGTCTTTACTTTGGCAATGTGAAAAGAAATGGTAACATGCATTTAAACATTTGACTTACAATACACATGAGCAGGTCCCTGCAGTATGTACTATAAACATGTACACATATGTGTGTTTGGACAGCAATGGGGAACGGAGCGCCACGTGTAGCGACCGTCTGCTATGCACCCCTGAGGTGCAACAAATCTAACTGTGACTACCTAACGGACCAGGCCTGATCCCTAACAATAGAGCTCAGTCCTTGGGAGAACACAGTATTCTTCACCGGCACAAGAACTGTAGAGGTGGTGCACATGTAGCTTTAAATGGTGTGTTTGTAATCCACAAGAAAGAACAATCTTCTGCTCTGAGGTAAATTTGCCTTGGCAGTTCAATAGGCATAAAGTGAAATACAGTACAAGATGAGCTTTCCAGCTCGCTCACCACTCCGGATACCGTCCTCAGCTCCGGGACCTCCACTGGCGGCGTCCGGCCTCGTTCGTCACAGCCCCTGCTCTCCGGTCCTCTCTCTGACCGACCGTTCTCAGGCAAAAGTCTCCGCTCTGCTCGGGCTGACAATGAGGTGTGAGAGTCTCTCTCTGTCTGCTGCAAGGCCCAGGCTTCAGGCCTTCAGCAGTCCCGGTCCGCACAGGTGTCTCCTCTCTCTGTGATCCCTGCGTCAGAAGAGGAAGAGGCGGTCCTTCCTCTTTCCTTATATCACCTCCCCCATCAGCCTCTCAGGCGGAAACAACCGACCTCCCGGGAGCCTGGGGAATTATGGGAATTGTAGTTTTATCCCCTAAAAGGGGAACGACCCCGCTACATGTTCATTTACATTCCACTTTGTTACCTGATAAATATACACTATTAACACTTCTATTTCTGAAAGCATTCTTGATTTACAGCATTTTTTCACACTTACATAAAACTTTTGCACAGTACTCTATATATATATATATCTGATGGTTTTCCCGTCGGAATTCCGACAGAATTTTGCTCAAACTGTCTTGCCTACACACGGTCACACCAAATTCCGACGGTCTGTAACACAGTGGCATAAAACACGTTCAACAGCACTATAAAAGGGAAGTTTAATGCTTCCGAGCATGCGTCGGAATTTTGCATGTCGGAATTGCCTACACACGATCGGAAAATCCGATAGAAAGGTTTTCCGTCAGAAAAATTGAGAACAGGTTCTCAACCCAAAGTCCGTCGGAAATTCCAACAGAAAAAGACCGTTGGGCATACACACGGTCGGAAAATCCGATGAAAAGCTCCCATCGGACTGTTTCCATCGGAAATTCCGACTGTGTGTATGCCGCATTAGAATTCTTCTTACTAAGTATATTTGATGCATGAAAGTATATCGAAAGCCAAACTTTTTTAATGACAATGGTTAAAACCCCTGTAATTTTTTTTCCATCTGTGTGTTGGTGTGGAAGAGAGGGGTAGGGGTGTAGTGAGGTGGTTGTCACATCCCTCGTTTCCTTCTTTGTTGGGTGCCAAGTAAGGGTCACATGAGAGGCCTACCCCGGGGGTGCATTCTTCTGGGCTACATTAGTCACTTTAGATGAGGTTACAGCCATACACATCGAGTACCTTTATTTTAACAGAACTTTAGCCAACTTTCGAGACGTTAATAAACACCACTGTGGTCACTGATGCCTTTAGGAGGGACACACAGAGCCAATGCCCTCTGCACCTGTTCAGCATATCTCCGCTATCTCACTCCCAGTAACGGAATGGGGTTCCACCATGCACCTAGCGTGGCCTCCATGCGTGCTCTTACCGACTCTTCCGCTTCTGTACCTGTGTGAAGGCTGGGCACCTCTGTGATGCTGATCTACTCCTGTTGCTATGGGAGATGGACATGCTTTGGGAAACAGTGCCAACAACAACTCATCCTGCAAGAAGCTATCCCACCTGCCACATGTACATGCTTATGACAGGCTGCTAGAGAAACCTTTGTTACCCTTTGTAACCACTTAAATTTTCACTGCATTAACTTTTACACTGCTGTTTTCATACCCCAATGTGCTTAGCTGACCCAAGCCATAGGTGAAATGTGCTTGTTATCTGTATTACACCACTTGAGTAACTTTGAACAGGCAAAAACAAAGTTTCAAAAGCTTTACTTGAATAACTTGGCATGACAGTCAAACAAAGGCAACAGTCTTTCCCTAAACTAATCCCTAACTCAGGCTTGTGGCTGCCCCAGCATACCTGCACAGGATAGAGTCCATAACTGGTTGAGTCTATGATGGTGAAGTCTTCAGGGCAGACTTCAGGTCCCAGAAATCCCCCCATGCTGTAGAAGGCTCCTGAAGCCAGATGTTCATTAGCTGCCACCAGTGGCGGCTGGTGCTCAAAACCTTTTGGGGGGCGCAAACAAGCAAACAAGTTCTGAAAAAAAAAACATCAATCGCAGCCACTGTGCCCATCAAACACAGCCACTGGCCATATCAAATGCTCCCACTGTGCCATCAAATACAGCCACTGTGCCCATCTTATGCAGCCTCACTGTGTCCCATCAAATGCAGCCTGTGTCCCATCAAACCCCCCCCTTCTCCACGGGAGGTCCAGACGGCACTTACCTTGCTGTGTTATCCTTTCCTTCAGTGGGCACTTGTAGCGGCGGTGGAGGAGTCCGCCACTCATACTTCCGGTTTTATCTCTCGGGCGCAATGGGAGAGAGAAAACCGGAAGTGACATCTAACTCGGATGTGAACCAAACCACTCGTCGGATGTCAATACTATGGGCGCCAGGCGGAAGCTACTCAGGGCTTTGGAATGCACTGCAAGGCAGGACAAAAGCCCACAAATGAAGTGCTGCGTCTGCAATCTTGTGATTGCATAGACGTGGTGTTTCCCATAGTGCGCTTTTTTTTGTGACTGCCTGGGGGCGGCACTCCAGTCTCTGCATATTTCTCAAGGCTAGCATGACGGACTCTGGCCACGGTACCACAAACAGAAGCAATGAATAGCAAACAGCTACAGTTCTCTCGGCTCCTGGACCCCTGTCCCTTTTATAATACAGAGAACCAGTGGGTCAGACCAGGGGCGGACTGACAACTCATGGGGCCCCCAGGCAATAGGAGATTATGGGGCCCCCAGGCAATCAGAGATTATGGGGCCACACAGTGTACACACACACAATATACAATCACACAGTATACACAGACATGTTTCTATTGGCTGAGAAGGTACTGGAGAGGTGGGGCAGCTATAATCTCTGGATTTTTAGACCAAAAGGATGTCGGTAAGGGACATTTCAGAGACAGATGTAAAAAAAAACAGATTTTTACATACTGTCCCTGGTTTTACTGAGGCTGGCAACCCTGATGGGGCCCCTCGGGCAGTGCCCGAGTGGCTGAATGGTCAGTCCGCCCCTGGGTCAGACCCAAAAAGCCTGCCAACTAAGAATCGGGAAACACAATTCACACTAACCCTCCCACTTGGGGCAGCATAAACCGAACAAGGACAGAGACAGAAATTAAAACCTGACAGGGGTTCTTAACCTTCCCCACTCTATCCAAAAAGTTTTGCCTTTAGATATACTTTAAGGTGTTAAACTAGACAAAGGCTTCCCTGAAGCCAAGTTGCTCTCTTGAAGTGCTAGACTACAGTTACATGTTCTGTGCATTATTCGTTTGTCAGTGCCTATATCTACACCATCCTCTTCCTAAAAATGTAAGCTGCAGGTAATGAAATAAAGCCATCCCCATTAAGAAAACAGCTTAGTATCTCCACTGTCACATGGAATCTGCCCATTGTACAAATCACAGTTGCAATGGGTGTTGAAGTAGTACCTTATCACAGCTGCAGTCTGGGTGTGCTGTAGTCATTTGTCTTACATTATGTCATGGAGATAACCACTCCACCTTTAGATACATCTCAATACAACAAACACACACACATCTGACAGCCTAATGTGCATTTTTTATTATGCTTTTTTAGGTCTTTCATCAAACATACACATATAACAGGCACGTGAAGAACATGTGCTTAAATCTACCTTAAAGTCAACTATAATACATATGGATTTTTTTTTTTAATGGCTTTTAATCTAACCATGGCAGTCATGTAGGCTCAAAGAAGGAAGGCCGCAGTCTGATTCAGTTTATTTTATTTATTTATTTTTTAACAGTATGCACCAGATAACGATAATACATTGACTGCATATAGTCGTATAATGCACATTTCAGATAAATGCAAGTCAATAAACAAGAGTTTCTGACAATTAATTACCGTACACAGAAGAGGTATCAGTGTGCATATAAAAATGGCATCAGTCCAAAAGACCCAATATGCTATTATATTTTACACCCAACACAATAAGACTATGTAATCTGACATATTGAGTTGGGACAGGCA